>VRVR01000008.1:323692-423956 GCA_009859145.1 Andalucia godoyi
GAGAGAGAGAGAGAGAGAGAGAGAGAGAGAGAGAGAAAGAACAAGTAGATAAAAATGCGGAATGGCAATAAAAGAAGCTCGTTGAAATCCCTGGTTTTTTCTCCTGGTTCCCAAGGTCAGCCAAATGTTTGGAGAGAGGTTTGGATTGGAGGGTAGTACCCGGACATACTGATCCGTTTACGAGAGGAAAGGAACAGAGGCGGTGGAGAGAGCTTCGAAAGCGGCGATGGTGATGGCGGTACCTGGAGCGATCCAAGAGATGCGCGCACCAATCCCGCGGGTAAATCCTCTCCATCCGTGTCTGGCGTAGAGGATTTTTGCGACATTCCATGCGCTCGAGTACGTTCGTCCAGCCTCTACCTGCAGCTGCGTTTTGATGACGTCCAGCGGACAAGTTGCGGCCGCAGCGACAGCACCCGCTACAAACCCACAGCCCATACTCGCGACTAACGACAGATCTCTGCCGGCTTGGACTTGGACTTGGACTTGGACTTGGTCTTGCTTCCTCCTTGCTCTGGCCTCCATGGTAGCATCCACAGTCCTTCGCTTGGCAAGTTCGTGTTTGAGCTGCTCGTAGACGACAAAGTAGAGGGAGGCAAACGGACCGTAGGTGACCACGGCGACCCAGAACCCGCGGAACAGCCCGCGCAGGCCCTCCGTCTTCCACACTCCTTGGAGAGCCTCTCTTGACGACGCATACACATTCGTCTGCACTTTCTGCTTGATGACGTCCGCCGGAACCCACACCAGGGCGCCTCCAAGCTCCGCGACGAGCCCCGACACTGCGTGGTCCATCCAGTCTCCTCGGTGCGAACCAGCCGCCGATGCAGAATTGGATCCGGCAGGGCGTCGGAGGTCGACAAGGTATGATCGCGAGAGTTCGTAGCCCCCGAAATAGAGTGCGTGTGCCGGGACCGTGCCGAGAATGGCTGCTGCGAACCCGCGATACAGCCCTCGAATGCCCTCGGTTTTCGCAAGACTTACAAACGACGTTACCAACGTTGGCTTCCTTAACATTATTGATGATGACGACAACGACGACGAGCTTGGGATGGTCTGCAACGTTTGTAGTCGAGCTCGGATGGTGTCGAGGGGATGCGTGAAACAGTCCGCAATCGCACCCGCACCGCCACCTGCCACAAGCTGCCGAACCACCGTCCAGCCCGTCATTCCACCACCTCCACCACCATTATTACTGTTGCTACCACTACCGGTGGCAGCGGTTTCCCATGCAGCCGCCGTTGCATCACTCATGTCAGCACGAAACACCCCTAAAGCCTACAAGTCCTTTGATACCACACACACACACACACACACACACACACACTCACTCACTCTCACACACACACACGCGCGCGCAAAATAAAACTAATTATACAAACAAATAAATAAAAATTACCATTCGAGTTTGGATGCACTACATGCTCGCTGCTTTTTGGCTTCCGGAAGGCTTTGTGCGAAATTACAAGGGCCCAAGTTGAGGCGTTTGTACCTGCTGTAAATGCGATTCTTTCACGAGCCGAAAAAGTGGGCGTCAAGTCGCTAGTCCGCTGTTTCAACGGTCGTACTTCATTACGGGCCGCTTGCGATGGATGGCTGTTTGAGTTCGTTTATTAAAAAAGCAAGGCAAAGTACAGCAACGGCAGAGGCAAAGTACAGCAACGGCAAAGGCCAAGCAAGGTCGGAAAGGAAGTACCCGGTACGTGAACGGGAGTCTGCTTGGTGCCTACGTGAAGAAACGGGAGTGCACTGACCTACGATAGCTGGCTGATGAAGATTGGATATGTGTTGTGTGTGGATGCGCCGGATCCCGACAACCCGCTGATGGTTCTGGCAGCGCGGGCTTTCTTATTGGACACTACAGTCGTTGGAGCTGCGACGCATTTGCACGTCATCGTAACGGGTCGTTCAGTCGATCTCTCTGCGGTTCCTTCCTCTTCTTCTTGTGCTTCGTCGTCGTCTTCCAGAGCAGTGGCGATGGCGGCAACGGGTAATATCTGCGGTGCTTCAGAAGAACCCGACTTGGAAAGCGAGTGTCGGCTCGTTACGCAGTCCAGTGTGTTTCGATTTGCGCTCCTTTTGCAGAGCCACATCGCGAGTCAGCATCGGCTTCACCATCTCGCTTCTGACTGTGCGTCCATGAGGGGAATGGGAACAGAGCAGGCGTCGGGGACGGGGACGGGGACGGTGTTGCTGTATGGCGGACCGACTGCACCGAGTGCTGCACCGATCTCCCACTGCATGCACGCGCTGGATTTCGTGATGCATCGGAAGGATCTGCTGGGCGGGTGCTATGGCGACCAGCTGACGCCACAAGAGTATTTCGCGGTTGTGGACAACCTGCGAATGATGGGGTCAGCGAGTCAGCGAAGAGCGTTCTTGACGGATGCGCTTGCGGCCGAGCCTGCGCTTTTTGCACAGCAGCAGCAACAAAAGCAGAAAAATGAGAGTGAAAGGGGGGAAATGGGCGAGGCGTACGAGGTTCGAATTCGGGAGGATCTGGTGGGGGATTTAGTACAGGAAGAATATGACGAGATTCATGTGCTGTGTGGCGGACCGCTTCATGCGCTCTCCATGCTTTCGGAACACCTGACGCTGCGAGACCGAGTCAGAGTGGTGTATGCCATGTTTGGGGCCTGGACAAATGCCACTGCCAAACAGCAGACGCTTCTTCGAAACAATTTCAATGTCGAGTGTGCGCTGGAAGACGCGTTCCGGTTTACGTGTCCGCACTTGGCTCGGCAACAGTTTCCTAATTTGAAGGAACTGGTCCTGGTTCCCACCGAACCCTGCAAGGACGCCAGACTGTGTTTGTCGATGCGCCAGGAAAAGCTGGGATGCGAAGCGCTGTGGAATCTCCAGGATACGTGGACGCAGTTGCACGGGAAGGTGCAGCCGCTGTTTGATGTGTTCCCTGTCGTTTCGTACGCCGTCAAGCACCTTGCCAAGTTTGCAAGGTTCAGAGACTCGTGGATGCGCACCGTGCCCGTTGATGTTCTTCGAGTGCGGCAATCGAGCGTCGATACTGGTGCAGAGACACTGTCCATGGAAGTCCTGGACTGGGCATCCGGACCAATCTACAGGATTGTGCAGTGTGCCGCAGCGTCCAGCACTGCGTCTGCACCTCCGCATTTCACGTTTGCTGTCGAATACCCGCTATCAAATATCGACGACATCGTCTCAACCTATATGTTCATGCTTTCGCTCGCCCTTTCATGAACAAAAAGAACAATAGTACATTGCAATAAACCTCATGATCCTCCTTCTTCGATGTCTTCTCCATCGATATTCCGAGTCTTTATGCAAACAAAGCCAAAACCAACCCAAAATCAAAAACACAGACAAACAAACAAAAAACGAAAAACATTTGAAACGGCCAAAAACGACCGCGCGGCAAGCCGTATCGCTTTACTGCTGACCAATCACCACATCCTCGTCAAGCTTGAATGCAACGACCTGACCATCGATATTAACCTCGGACGAACCACGTTCCACCAACTCACGCTTGAGAGTCTCATAGCTGCGAATGCAGATCACTCCTCGCAGCTTGGCTGCAAACTCGGCGGGAAACTTGGTCAAGAAGGAGTCCCTGGCGTGCACGGCAGCCCGGGTCAGGACAATTTTCGCCTTCGAGGCAACCGCATCTTCGACGGTTGACACTTCGAGTTCAACGTCTTCCTCTCCAATAGTGACAGCATACGCCGGCTTGGACGCCAGGGCGCTGACGGGTGTTCTCAGAACAGACCGCAGCGACGCCTGCTGATCGCGGACAAAGTCATGGACAGCAGAGTCCTGAGCCGAATAATAAACCTCAATCTCATCAGTCACCACCAGACCAAGCTTCTTGCGGAGTTGCTGGACACGAGACGCAAGCTCGCGAGCAGCCTTCATCTTGAGCAGTTCTGCATCTTGACGCACATCAAGCAGCACTACCACGTCCCCATTCGACTGGGCTTCGTACTTTTCCATGCCAGGCTTGGGCTTTCGGACAACCGAAACCTCGTCAATCTTGATTTCCTCTCCTTCAACAATGATGGATCCAGACTTGTGGAACTGCTCAACTTGCGATGCGGACAACGCAACAAGAGCAGAAGTCACAGCAGCCAACTTCTTTCCCAGCTTGCGACCAAGAGCTTTCGGGTCCGGACTGACAGTCAAGTCAACAAACTTGGCTTCTTCGTCCGAAGCCTTGACTTCGATGACATTCAGTTCTGTTGCAATGTACTCTTGCAATTGCTGAATATCACGCTGCGTGTTCTTGTTGCGCGTAATGACAACAACTTCGCGCAAGGGCATTTTCAACGAACGCTTGGCTCGATCACGAACATTCCGACCAAGCTCAATCACAGAAATCATCGTGCCAACAGCAGTCTCGATCTCAGCACCAAAGAAGGATGCATCAGGTTCTGGGATCATGGCAAAGTGCACAGACGGCTCTTGCTGCGATGCGGGCAGCAGACGCTTCAGGTTCTGGTACATGTGCTCGGTCAGGAATGGCGTCAGCGGCGCCATGGCATAGCAAGACGTCAGCAGAACTCGGAACAATGTCGACAGGGACGTGTGCGCAGTTTGGACCTCAGAAGACTTCAGACGCGGACGATTCATCCGGACATACCAATTCGTCAAATTGTCCAGGAAGGACAGCATCTTCGGAACAACATTGTAGAGCCGGTACCCTTTCATTTCCTCATGGATGTCACGCAAAAGAGTCTGCGTTGCCGCCAAGATCCATTGATCCATAACGTTATACTCTCCAGCAGACATTTTCTTGTCTTTCTCAAGCAGCGGAACAAAGGGCTGCTTGAATTCCGCTTCAAACCGCTGAACGTTCTGCACAAAGAAGCGGTATGCATTGAACCACGGCAGGAAGACATCCTTGATGACGTCCCGAACACCAGACTCCTTGAATCGCAGCGGTTCGGCACGGACAACAGGCGAGTTGATGAGATACAGGCGCAACGCATCTGCACCATATTGGTTGATGACATACACTGGATCCGGATAGTTCTTCAATCGCTTGGACATCTTCTTTCCATCTTCTGCGAGCACAAGACCGTTCACGATCAAGTTTTTGAAGGCTGGTTTGTCAAATAGCGCAGTGGACAAAACCATCAGAGTGTAGAACCAACCACGAGTCTGATCAAGACCTTCTGCAATGAAATCTCCTGGGAAGCCCGCCTCGAACTCCTTGGAGTTCTCAAACGGATAGTGCCTATGGGCATAGGGCATAGAGCCCGACTCAAACCAGCAATCGAAAACCTCCGACACTCTCTTCAGCGCTCCCTTGCCTTTTTGTGACGGAATGGTAATCTTGTCGACGTTTTCGCGATGCAAGTCTGTGATGGAAGCGGCATCCAAGCCAGAGAGCTTCGCCAATTCTGCAATCGAGCCAACACAGACAATCTCCTCAAAATCGTCTGATGCCCATACGGGCAGCGGCGTACCCCAGTAGCGATTGCGTGAAACTGACCAATCGCGAGCATCTTGCAGCCAATTGTGGAATCGCTTCTCCTTGACGAAAGACGGAACCCAATACGTCTGCTCATTGTTTGCCAGCAGCTTCTCCTTGATCTTCTCGACAGCGACAAAGAACGAAGGCACAGCACGATAGATGAGAGGAGCCTCTGATCTCCAGCAGAAAGGATACGAGTGGACGATGGATCCAGCAGAAACCAACCGCCCGTTGGCCTTCAAATGGGCCTGGATTGCCTTGTCGGCATCCTTCATGAACATGCCCTTGAAATCTGTCGCCGGTTCAATAAAGAATCCCGACTCGTTGACCGGATCTGGCAGAGCTTCGCCGGCCAGAACGACGCCATTTGCCAAGCACACGCGGAAATCGTCCTCTCCATACGTCGGGGCCTGGTGAACAATGCCAGTACCGGATTCGGCAGTAACGTATGAATCTGCAACGACACGGAAGGCTCGAGATCCATATCTCGCGCCAAAATAGTTGAACAGCGGCTCATAGCGCAGACCAACCAGCTGAGATCCCTTGTGCTTCTCCAAAATCGTATACTTTGTCGCTGCTGCATCCTTCTCCTTCTTTGGGGGAGGAAAGAGCTCCGTCAAGCGCGCTTCCATGATGATGTACACGTTTTTTGTTGCTTCGTCTCGCACCGTGACGTAGTCCATCTCGGGGTTCACGCAGAGCGCCAAGTTGGACGGCAATGTCCAGGGTGTTGTTGTCCAGGCAACAAGAGCTGCTTTCTGCGCATGTCCTACCACAGGGAACGAGACGACAACCGCGGGATCCGAGACATCCTTGTAGTTCATGTTTGCTTCAAAGTTCGAGAGCGGGGTTGTGCATCCGACAGAATACGGCATGACCTTGAAGCCACGATACACAAGACCCTTATCAAACAGCTGTCGGAAGACCCACCAGACGGACTCCATATACGGAGTATTCATGGTCTTGTAGTCGTTGTCAAAGTCAATCCAGCGACCCATGCGCGTCACCGTTTTTCTCCACTCCGACGAGAATCGCATCACGATTGATCTGCATTCGCGATTATAGTTCTCAATTCCAAACTTGAGAACATCGTCTTTGGTCTTGATGCCCAATTGCTGCTCAATCTCGAACTCAATCGGGAGCCCGTGGCAGTCCCAACCAAAGCGGCGCTCCACATAGTGGCCCGTCTGATGCGCGTATCGAGTCACAATATCCTTGATGGTTCCCGCAAGAATGTGTCCATAGTGTGGAAGACCTGTCGCAAATGGCGGTCCATCATAAAACGTGTATGGCTTGCGACCCTCCGAGCGACGCAGAGACTCTTTAAACGCATCAATCGATTCCCAGTACGCAAGAATCTTGCCTTCCTCTGCAGGAAACGACAGGTTATCCGGAACGTTCTCCATATCTTCCTCTTCCCCTTTTTCTTCCCCTTTTTCTTCTCCTTTTTCTTCCCCTTTTTCTTCCTCTCCTTTTCTAGGGTTTCAAGAAGATAATCCAAAACAGAAGCGAAGCAAACACAAATAGAAAACGAGTTTGGTGAACCAATTGGAAAGCCCTTTCTTTTATTATGCATTTTGCCTTTTCTGTTTTGTTTCGTAACCCTACTCTTTCGCCGGGTTCAAGAGCACGCAGCCCTAAATCGTTCCTGTCCTCATTCCGGACGCATATAACAGTAACGAAACCGGCCTCATTAAAACTCTCTTCTCTCTGTCTCTGTCTCTCTCTCTCTGTCTCTTTTTCTTTTTCTTTTTCTTTTTCTTTATATTCTTTGTATTATTATTTATTTGCTAATTATTATGATTATTACTAGCGATTGAGGGGAAGAAAAAATGGAAGGATCTGCTCCTTTAATTCAGTTTGATGGCGTGAAAAACCCAGAGTTTACTCTTGAAAACGGACTTCGAACGCTCGCAAGGCGGTTCCGAAACCAGTATCGACTGGAAACGAACCGCCATGATATTTCATATGATTCGCTCTCTCGAGGGCTGATCTATGTGTTTTGCAATCCTCAGTCGAAATTCACGACTTCCGAGTTTTCTGCGATTCGAGAGTATCTCGCGTCGGGCGGATCGGTGTTTTTCTGTCTTTCTGACAAGGCTACGGAGAAGACAAACACGAATTATCTGACAGAGGAGTTTGGAATTGCGGCAAACAACGACCAGGTCTTGCGCCAAGTTCCTAAAAAGTCGTATTTCTATCCGCAGGAAGCGCAGATCTCTGCGGGTGTGGTGAACCGAGAGATCAATCGAGCGGCGGGATTCAAGGTTTCTTCGTCAACCATGCATGCCAACTCGGCAGATCGGCTTTTCGCGTCGCATGTGGCACATGCAGAAACGTCTCTTTCGTTTGTGTATCCCTTTGGATGCACGCTTAATGTCCAGAAGCCTGCGATTCCCTTGTTGGCAACCAGTCATGTGTGCTTCCCGCTGAACAGACCCGTGTGTGCGGTGCACGCTGGGTCCACACCAAAGTCTGGACGACTGTGTGTGCTTGGCTGTGCAAGACTTCTCTCTGATGCGTATGTGGACAGAGAAGACAACATCAAATTGCTGGATGTCCTGTTTCGATACTTGAGCAGATCATCGGAGGTTCGTCTGAACGCGATTGACGCAGAGGACCCGGAAGTCAACGATATGAACTACATTCCAGATATTGGCGCGCTTGCAGAAACAGTGCAGTCGTGTTTGCAAGAATCAGATTCCATCAATCCGGACTTTTCGTCGCTTTTCAAAGATGCGTTGCATCGTCTGTCTACCGACAATGTGCCAGCCGTTGTGAGTGCCTTCCATCGCCTCGAAGTGGATCACAAGCCGCTTGGTCTGATCCCTCCCGAGTTCGAGACTCCGCTGCCGCCTTTGCAACCTGCGGTGTTTCCGCCATCCATGAGAGACTTGCCACCACCACCTCTCGATTTGTTCGATTTGGACGAACAGTTTGCTTCTGAGCGCGTTCGATTGGCGCAACTCACCAACAAGTGCACGGATGAAGATCTTGAATATTATATTCGTGAATGTGGAGAGATTATCGGCGTGGCATCGGAGCTGCCTGCGGACCAGCGATCTGCAAAACATATTCTGTCTTTTGTGTTGCGACAGATCGTCAACTACAAGAGACTAAACAGCGTCTCCGAAACTGCGCAGCCTCGAAACAATACGCCAGAGAAGGGATCTTTGTTCGGGACGCAAGGAAATGCAGAGATGCTTTCGTTTTGAAAGAACAGAGCAGCGGCGGCGAATCCACCCGAGTTCGCTGGGATTTTGGAAGGTGTTTTGGGTTTTGTATAAAGGCACGAACGAAGCTGCAAGTACGCCATTTTCACAGAAATTCGATATGTTTTTAATATCATTTCGCATCACATACGATTATTATCATTGGTACATATATACCTTTTCTTTTTGTAATTCTCGTGCCCGTCGATGCCCTTGCTACCTGACGGACTTCGAAGACACTGGACGTTGAGTGGATGACGATCGCATGCCAGCAACGCTTCGCGGTCTTTGCGTTGCGGTGGGAGACGTTTTTTCCAAGGACATCTTCGTCCCGCTGGCATGGATGGCAGCAACTGCAGATTCTCTGCTGGATTCCCTCTCGCCACTTGCAAGCATCACCTTTGTGAACATTTTGTTCATTTCTTGTGAAGGGATGTGAAAGAGGGCCGTCTTTCGCATGGCTTCTTTTAGTTTCTGTGGAGACAAACTTGCTTCCATGTTCGACAGGGGATTCTTAAGGTTTCTAAGCTTCTGCTCAAACGTCGGTTCTTGATACGCATATTCCTTTTCAATCGAGTTGTGGAGATCACGTTTCGCAGACTGATGTCCTCGGACGGATGCCTGCCTCAGAGAAGATGCGCTTGAACGGCGACGCACGTCTAGTGTTGGTACGTTTGCGTTTGCGTTTGCGTTTGAGTTTGCGGCTGGCGCTTGCAGTTCTATGAAGTGACTCGATCCTGGGGTGGTGTCCGTCCGTCCGTTCTTGAGCAGGCTCCTTGTTTTCTCTGCTGCCTTGTACCTTGCACTTTGCTTTTGCAGCCTCGCATTGGCAACGGACATCCAGGTTTGCGCCTTTGGCTTTAAGTCCAAGTCTTCTCCCCAGCTGGCGCTCAGCGAGTTATGCTGGATTCTTGGAGGGATGATTGGCTGTGCGAACTGGATGTCGTCGACGTGAATGATCTTTCCAACCTTGTCCAGAGAATTCTTTGGTGTTATCGATGCGCGCCGAACAAAATTCAGCAGGTCCCTGTTGTTCTCGATCTTCTTATCCGATTTTGGAGATGTGGCCGCACCGAATTGAGAGTTCAGATCCTGCAAGAAGCTTGATTGTGACGACAGTCGATCTGTCATTGTTTTGGAGGTTGGAATAGGCGTGGGCTGTACCGATCGAGCAGTCGATAGTTTCGAGCCTCGATCGTCATTCTGCGAGATCAGGTCAGGTATGGAATCTCCCTGCACGACCAGGTCGTCAAGCACTCCTGGAGCAAAGCCCAGACTTGGAACACGCGATGCTGCTCCAAAAAGAGAATCGATTGCAGTGGATTTTGGATGATAAGCACCCGGTCTTCGGAAGTTTCTTCTTTCAATGAGACTGGTGATATCCGCATGTCTCGGCTCACTGTGCCAGTCAATTTCTAGCATGATGCTCTTTGCCTCATGCGGCTGCAGCGGTTGACTCTTCGACTCCACTCGCCTGCTGTCCGCGTAGCTTCCCGCCGCCGATTTCGAGCGCATGGACTCCCAGGCTCGAGCACTGTTCCGAGACCCAGGACGCAGCTGCGCAGACTCATTTTCCGAAGCCATGAGTTCTAGTCTGTCGAATTCGGGACGAAAAGAAATCACAGTAGATGTCAGCGAACTGAGAATGTCTTGCGGCGTCGGTTCCCCCAGTTCTTGTGGTTCCTCTGAGGCCTCCACGGCTCTGCGAGAACCTTTTTTGCCTTTTCTTTTCGGCTTTGACGATGTGGCACTGGTTGACAAGGATGACACCGGGCGAGCCGGCTGATGGTGAGACTGGGCACGACTATCTTCTGAAGGTGGACTGCTGGTCTGCGATGGTCCGCTATGGGTCGGATGTGTCTTTCTCTCGAGTTGCGTTCGAACGTCTTCCCACGCTAATTCATGAGTTGAAGCATCCTCCAGTCAATCATACACATGCATGCAAAAAAGTATAAGTAAAACCATGCTTTGTGCAGGCTGACACCCGTTTTTTGCACCTGGTCTTTGAAGCAAGAATAAGAAAAAGGAAGACATGACATACGCGACAGGAAGTCTAGAGCAACTCTCATGGTGGGATAACCCAGGTTTCCCCTGCTTTTGAGAAACAGAATCGTAATGCACGAAGAAAGCTCGATTTGTGAATACGTACGGGCACACTGATGATGGTGCTACTATTCCTGAAGTACTTTGCATATGCTATTTGGGATGCTTTGTGAGGCTGACGAGACTGATGTGCAGAGCGTCCCGGTTGGATCGAAACCCCCCGCGTTTGCAACGGCAACAGCTGTACGTTTCGGTCCCGAGTACAACACGTGAATCATGAATTTCTTTCAGCATTGGTTTTATTACAGAAGGAAGGCGCTGGGTCGGGCAGGAAAAGAGGTCATATATATACATAAGAATAATAAAATAAAGACAATGTACAGTAAGATGGAGGAAGGGAAGATTACAAGATGATTTCGCGGGGCTTGGGCTTGTGGAAGAACCGCAATGCTCCTGTAGCGCCCTCCTTGGTGTCAGCAGGTCTATACGGCGCAGTCCCGCCGTACGGACGGGGCAACCCAAGATCGTCGTCTGGGATATAGGCGTTCGGTCGGGGCTCCGCGGTGGTTCTCGTGATGGTTGCTGGAAGATTTCGCTCTGCCTCAAGCTGTTTCTTGCGATCCAGCAGCATTTCCTGTCTTCGCAGCCTGTCCGTCATATCACGATAGAAACCATCTTCAGCATCGTCCGTTGGAGGCTCGCCGATCGCAACCCTCTGTTCGGCGTCTTCGACGGTCTTCTTGACTTCGTCACGCTCAAGCTGGAGCTTCATTGCCGTAGCCTGGACCATGGAGAGCTCTGCAACGAGCGCCATCATCTTCTTTGTCTTGTCGCGCAGGGCGGCCTGGTATGCGTTGATCTGCTGGGATACGGCAAGAGCAGGCTCTCGAACCCGCTGTGCGTCCCCACGCAGCTTGTCGATCGCTGTGTTGACTTCGTCCGCAACAAGTTGCTTTTCGAGGAGCTTCTCCTTGGCCGCATGAATTCGTTCTTCAAGGCGCACCACCTTGGCGGACAGTTTCTCAGGAGGATCGTCATGACCTCCAAGTGCACGCCACCGCGAGGTGTTGGAGGGTGCGTCAAGGGCTTTCGAGAGATACTCTGACAGGGCGCGCTCCATGAGAAGTTCGTTTTGGAACTGGATAACCTGGTGTCGAAGATCCTCAAACTCGGGCTCTGCACGACGCGTATTCTCAAGAGCTCGAACAAGATCGCTTGTCTCACGCTGCAGATACTTGAGCTCCTCCTCTCTCCTGCGCAGTGCCATCTCACCTTCGTTCAAAATAGTTTCTTGGATGTTGTTCTTTTCGTACAAGATGCACAATTCATCATTGCGATCAATGAGAGCAAGACCTGCAAAGTTTCGATCTGCAACAGCACGCTCATAAGACTGCTTTAGTCGCAGCATATCCTCTTCGGCATTTTCGATCAGGCTGTGAAGCCGTTCAATGTTCGCGAGTTGCTCATCCAACACGGATTTCCGCTGACGATAAATGACCAAGAGCTTGTTGGCCTCTGATCGAAGCGTCTCGCGGTTTCCAAACTTTTCCTGCTGATCTCGGCGCTCCTTCGTGAGCAGAGAGTCCTTCGCGGACGATTTCCTTCTCAAGACATCCAATTCGTTATCCAGAATACCGTTCTTCTCCTTGATTTCCGCCAGTTTCTGCATGGAAGTCTGGATCATGGTTGAATACTTGTTGCGCTCCGTCTTGAGTTTTGTGTACAAATTTTCGACAAACGTGACGCGACCCTTGAGTTCATCTTCCTGGCGCTCCATTTCAGAAATGTGGATCTGTTTGACCTTCAGCGTGTCGAGCGCCTCTCGCAGTCTGGCCTTTACCTTCGCAGCATCCCGGGACGCACGTTCTCTGATCGCGGAAGCTTTCGTAATGTCGTTATTGAGTTGTCTTTGCTCATCGACCAGCGTCAGCAAGTCATCTTCCATTTGCTTGAGCTGATCCTTGACGGCCTGGTACTGTCCGATCGAAGTCTTTTCCACGCCTTCCTGCTTCAAGAAACTGTTAATCATGATGTCCACTTCACGCTTCAAATCTTCCATCTCGCGAGCGTTCTTTTTCCGCAAGTTTTCCAGTTGTTCCAATTGCCGAGTGGTCAGATCATACTGCGTTGCGAAGTCCGTGTGCTGCTGCTTTGCAATGCCAATCGAGTTCTCCAGCCGTCGAATCGTCTTGAGCATCGTATCCTTGTCCTTGAGCAACTTGTTCAAGCTGTCTCTCTCGCGGTGAGCTTCTGCATCGAGCGTGTTTTCGCGAAGTTCCAGGTCCATTTGCCCCGCCACCAGTTCCATCTTGCGCTCCTTTTCAATCTCAATATTCTTCTCGAATTCATCGAGTTGTCGTTGTTTCTGCTCAATCGCAGATCTTTGAGACTCCAGTCCAATCGATAAATCGTACCATTCTTTCTCGATGCGTTGCTTCGAAGAATCTTGTTCTGCGGACATGCGATCATACTCCTTCCACTTTTCTTCGAGCTTCTTCAGATCAGAGTCCATGGCTTCGTTAGCCTTGGACGCAACGCTGACCTGTTTTCTCATCTTTTCCGGGTCATTTTCGATTCTTCTCAAGTGCTCCTTTTCTCGAGCGTAGTCCTCCTTGAGATTCTCAATTTCATGACGAAGTTGCCGAATTCGAAGATCCGAGCTCGACCGTTGCTCATCATATTTCTGATCTTGGTCGTTCAGCCTCTCAATTTCTTTTTTCAAGTCGTCGATGCCCGATTCCAGCTTTTCAATCACAGGCTTCAGAGCTGCAATGCGCTTATCTTCCTCTTCCTGGATCTCGCTCTGCATGTTGTCCATTTGTCGCTCAAGTTCTGCCTTTTCAATCGACAAGACCGCTTCTCGTTCCTGACACTCTGCAAACTCCAACTCTGCCTTTGCCTTGTCGGATCTCAGGCTCTCCATAACTGCATCATCCTCCTTGGCAGATGCGTCGTACCGACCCAGCTTCTCTGCCAAGACATCAAATTCCTGCTTCAGCGACCGTCCCTTTGCCACAAGCTGAGACTCGTGCTCATACGTCTTGACGACCATTTCTTGCATTTTCTCGTACTTTGAACGCAGCCATTCAGCACGCGTAGCATCAATACGACCACAGGAGAGTAGCTCGTCAAGTACGCCTATTGCAACCGAGTTGGACACATCGGCCACAAACTCGTCCGACGTCGACATTCGTTTGTCCCCACTCTTCACCTCTTGAAAGGGGGGGAAGAAAAAGGAAAAAAGAAAAGGGGGGAAAAAACCAATCCGTCCCAAAAATGCAAACCTATCAAAACTGGTTAAAACAAGAAGAGGATGAAGGAGACAATCCAAAAGAATGTGCAGTGTCACAGAGAAAGACAAAGAGAAATTTAATTAATCGTCTTTATTTTGAGAAGATAAAATCATCATCATCATCATCATCATAATGCAGAAAAAGGCGTCTGTTTGCGTGTCTCAGGAAAGGAAAAAATTGGACGGTTGGCTCAATGGACTACAGCCGCCGGTGGTGGTGTTTTATTTTTTTTGTGCTGTTCGCCTACAGTCAGCGAAAAATCAATAATACCCAGAAGGTCTTTTTGGGCGAATTAACAAAGTTTCAATTGCTTTTCTTTTTGTTGATTGACGCGATCTGCATCGTACGAATCTCCGGGAACAACAGAAACGCGAAAAAAGAATAATAATATAATACTCACAAGACAACGAGTAATGGCCCTGACCAAAGAAGTAGTGTGGGGAAGTATAGTTGCAATGACATGCATTGCAATCGGTGCGAAGTGGGTATGATCTTTCTCCTTTTCCCTGCTCGTCGTTTCCCCAACCCGTGTTTTGTTCTGTGTGGCTGAGTGTGGGCAAGCACCTTATTTTACGGCCCATTCTTGTTTTTTTAAATTTATTTTTAAATTTATTTACTTACTTTGGGAGTTTGGATGTTGTAGATTGAGAACCGATATGAATTGGATGTCTTGAAGAAGAGGACCGATTTGCGGATAAAGGAAGCCAGCATGTATCGAGACGTTATTGTCCCGAGAGATGTATGGGAAGCGACTCGCGGTTTGGAAAAGCCGAGCTGGATCGATGAAAAACCACGAAAGCCTTGAAAAACTGTACATTCTGAAGTTTTTCTTTCTATCCGTTTGGTTATTCAATATTATTATTGTGATTATTATTATTTTTTGTAACTGTTCTTGGTTTCTCTGCGTCAAGTCGACAGTGCTTTTTGATGGCATCAGGAATGGCTGGTGAGAGACCACGTGCGAACGGAGCCGTCGGAACCGGTCGCGATGAGAGTGCCTGGATTGGAGTGCAAAATGCTGATTGCGTTCACTCGTCCTCCACTCCCGGCAAGGATATACTTTCGCGTGATTTTGCATGCCGAGGTTTCTTGGTCGCCTCTTCGCTTTGAAAACATGGAATCGTTCAGATTGTCGATGGAAGCATGGGAATCGATGATAGAGCGATCGAGGTTTGCAGAACTGGCGGATGTGTCGCACTCCTTGCCGCTTGTTGAAAAGTCGATGACGATGATATCGCGATTCACGACGTATAGTAGAGAATTCGCACATGTGCGAACGAGATGTGCCGTAAAGCCAGCTTCTGCTTTCTCTCGAATCAAGCACTTTTCCGAAGACAGATCGAACAGCGCAATAGATCCATTGACAGATGACGATGCGACGTACCGGTAGTTCTTCGCATCAAAGTGAATCGCAGTGATTGATGATGCCTGCTCCTCGGACGAGGACATTGTCAT
The DNA here is from genome assembly GCA_009859145.1 of Andalucia godoyi. NCBI lineage: Eukaryota > Jakobea > Jakobida > Andaluciidae > Andalucia > Andalucia godoyi. The sequence continues at coordinate 339,148 of VRVR01000008.1, forward strand.
TTCTCGCTGGCAAGCCAGAGTACGGAGATCCCAGAAGCGCACGGAGCCATCCGATGCCCCCGTCACAAGTGCGTATTGCGCACTTTGGAAGCATGTTACCGCAACCCCTTGCGGATGCTCCAGGGATCCAACGCGACTTAGTTGAAATGGTTTTCCAGAGTCTGCACCCACTTGATAGACATCGACAGCGCTCTTTCCGTTCAGGAAAACAACAATGTACGCTGCATCTCCAAACGAGGCGTACTCAAGGCCGCAAATCGCATGCTTCCCCATGGGAAATATCCCAACGAGTTTGTACGAGTGATCACCGGAGTCAGCTACAGACACTGCACGAAATCGATCTGGTGGTGATCCAGTCTGTATCGATTCTGCACAAGCGGATGCATCCGTGAATATGTACACATTTCCATTTCCACAACCACAAAACATCGTCAGCCCATCCTCAGAGACGGTCATGCAACGAACGTATCCTCCTTCGCAGAAGCCGACGACAGGCAGCACAGAGTCTTGTAACAGCCCAAACAGAGCCTGCTGCTCGATCCCACCACTCCTGGACTGGGATGTAAGATGCAGGTTCCCAGAGCCTCTGAATTTCTGTCGTGTAACATCATAGCGGACCATGCGAACGCGAGAGTCTTCGCCAGCCATGATAAGCCGTACGGAATGGTCGCCGGGCACCTGACTTGGCGACAGTTCACGCAAACACGTCTGGTTGCCTCCTGATGAGAACATGGAGTCCAAAGGAACGTTTCTGAAGAGCCGCATTGTTTCTTTGCGAAGACGTGAGCGCGACGGAGTGTTTGCAACGGATGCACCTGTTCCTCCTAGTGTTGAAGCATCCATTTCGGACTTGATCTCATTCTCGTTTGCACCATTCTTCTCGGTCTTTCTGGGAGAAACCCCAATGTTCTTGACCAGCTTTTCAAATGAAAGGCTCTGTTCACTGATTTCAGCGAGTCGATTATCGAGAACTGCAATTCGCCGGCGATCCTCCTCTTGTCGTTTGGACAACGAGACGACTTTTCCTTCCAAAGTCCGTCGCTTTTCAAGCAATTCCATGACAGTTTCATCGATTTTTCGGACCTGGCGCATGCACGTAAGCTTTTGTCTGTGACTCACGTCAATGGAGTCGTCGAGAATGGATCGCTCTTCAAAGAGTTCTGCCACAATCCGCTGGATGGACGTCAGAGACGCTGGCAGAACTTCTCGAAACTTGCATTGTGGATCCGTAGAGAGCGGCTTGCCACCAGCTGCTGTCGGAAGACTTTGATGCCAACGATGATTGCTGCTGTTCTCAACATGCGGCGACAGGACGTTTTTGTAAATCTCGCTCTCCAAGGATGAATTCATGACTACCAAATCGAACCCAATTTAAATTAAACCAACAACAACAACAACAACAACAACAACAACAACAACAACAACAACAACAATAATAATAATAATAATAATCACTGGAATAGGTATGCTCTGTTGATTGAATTCCAATTTCAAAAAGTAAATAAATGAAAACAAAACAAAGTGTCAAAAATCCTATTTGGATACTATTCATTTTCCTTCTCTCGGATTTTTTTCCCAATCGCGCAAGCTGAATGATTAACGGTACAAACTTCTGCCCGATTCTGTGCTCCTCGAGTCCTTCTCTTATCAGCTGCTGTTCGCTGGCAAACTTGGTGTCTCCACTCTGTTCTGCTGAGTTTTTCGTTTAATTTTTTCCCCATATTTCTTGTTTGGTTTCACTGATTGAATTGTCAGTACTATTACTGTTATTACTATTACTGTTATTACTATTACTGTTATTACTATTACTATTACTATTATTATTATTACCATTATTATTATTATAAGTTATTATTATTATAAGTTATTGCAAGGCTGGGGGGTAGTAGGAGTGATATGGGTATATTTTCAAAGAGTGCAAAGGAGACGTCATCGGCGGCGGTGTTTGGAGTTGCGCTGGAAAACTTGCCGAGGCCCAAAGACAAGGTGGTTATTGCGTCCATTCCGACGTTTCTTGCTCGGTTAATAACGGCGATTCATGACACAACACTTCGGTTTCAAGGGTCTGTAGATCCTTCGATTTTTGATTTTGACTTTGCGTCTACTCGGCCTGATGTTGCGATTTTGATGACGCGGTTGAACGAAGGTCACACCTCCAAGATTGACTTTGCTAATTATTCCATTGTCGTATTATGGGGGACGTTGTACAGGTTCTTCGAGGAGCTTCCGCAGCCCATTGTGTCGGAACTTGACACAAAAAGACTGATTCAGAGGTGCCAAAGCATGTCCCCAGGACCGCAGCAGAAACGAAGAGCGTTGGTTTCGTTTTTTGCCGATGTTCCCGTTTTGCACGTTGTGTTGATCCATTGCGTTGCTTCGCTGTTTCGGAAATTCATAGAGTCTCATGAGTCCCTGCGTTTCGCTTCATTTGCTCTCGCCAAGATGCTGTCAAGCTCCAAGAGAAGTAGGTTTATTCGGCAAAAGGGCATGTCGCCTGTACGAAAAAGAGCGTCATCCTCAGCAGCCCCAGCCTCTGCTTCCTCTTCTTCGTCGTTTTCACTGTCTTCGTCCTCAACCTCGCCTTCTCCTATGGTTTCTGTCGGGAAGATCCCGGATGAGAATAGCCAGCTGGCCGCGTTAATGAAATCTGCGCTGATCGATCTGCCGAGCGTGATTCCTGCCACACTGTTGCCAGTCGCGTACCTGGATTCATGCACGTTCTTGCCGTCCAAAGTGACTGCAGGACCTTCCTTTGCCTTCTTTGCATCCAGGAACGCGAGCCAGAATGACGCAGTTCCATCAGAACGAGACCGAGCGGTGTCTCCAGTGTCTCAGCGTTCGGTGCTGTTCTCTTCCGCTGTGGTGGGTCCTGAAGCGCTCTCGAATGCCTCTGAAATAACGGGAAGCGGGCTCAGTACGACCTTACCGATCGCAGAAGCCGATGCGTCCGTGCCCGTGGTATCTGTGAATTTGGTCGGGGCACAGAACGGAAATCCGGACGCCGGCGGCCCCTCCACTCTGTCGCACCCAACGCATTCCGTGGAATTTATAGCCGAGATTGAGAACTCGCTTTCGGAAACAGAGTCGGTGTTGGAGGACGCGCAGAAAAAGACAAGAGTGAACATCGAAAGAGAGTCGCAGCGCCAGAAAAAGCGGAGCGACTCCACGAAAAAGACACCGCGGCGCACGGAGCCCTTTTTTTCTACTGCTGGTTCATCTTACAGTGCAAAACATCGCAGTCAATCGGCACTGTCTTCTTCGTTGAACAAGAAGGATTTTCTGCTTAAGTTGAAGGAGAAAAACTTGGAAGACCTCCGGAGGTTGGAGAAGGAAATTGCAGCTGCTTCGGAATCCCCGTCTTCGTCAAGACAGAAACGGTCACCCAGCCCCTCACCCGCAAATCCCCCTCTACGGTTTTCATCCCCTGCTCCACGAAAGTCGCCAAAGAAGCCCACGGAATCGGCGTCCAAAAAGGCTAAAGCCAGGAATCGGCGATACAGGAGGAGAGAATCTCTCGACTTTCGGACGCAAAAGGCTCTGGAGTCTCGTGCAACTGCTACAGCAAGCGCTTCCGCGGATGCTCAGACAGATGCAATTTCAGCAAAGTCACCAGTGCCAGTCATCAAGTTTCCTTCGTCAATGTTCGACAGTCGTGACAAAGAGTTGAATGATTCACTTGTGTCGTCAGACGAAGACTTGTTGAACTCAAAGCTTTCGAACAGCGAGACTCGGACTGCAGATGGATCTTTCAGTAGCAACATCTCTGCAATGGAGAATTCGAGTGAGCAAATAGCGGTGGAAAAACTGCTTGCAGCGGACGACAGCGCTGGCTCTTCGAATGTCGTAGGACCCGAATCTCAGATTCTTGCGTCTAGAAATGAGGACCAGCGACCGAAAAAGAAGATAGATGGTGCCGTGCATCAAGAATCCGAAGCAGGTAACGAGGACGGTGGTGGTGGTGTGCCGAGGAAGGCTGGGAAGAAGATGCGGAAATCGCGGACACCTTCGCCGAGTTTCGGTGAACGTCTGTATCTGCAGGGATTGGAGAGCAAAAGGAAAGTAGAGCAATTTGCGGATCAAACGATCTTACAGCGCAGAAAAGAAGAAGAGGAAAATGCGGATTGCACATTCAAGCCGCAGATCAGTGAGCTCGGTAAGCGAATGCATCCCGACTTTGGGGCGATCATCAGCGAGAAAAGAAGGGCGGAAATCGAAACGTTGCATCTGGAAGAGCAGCGAAAGCTTCGAGAACAGTGCACATTCAAGCCGCACATCTCATCCAAGTCGCTGCAGCTTGCTGTTGTTGCCCGAAAGCGTCACGCGTCGGTTGAAAGGGACCGTTTTGAACATGTGCAACAGAACGAGCCTGAATCCGTGGAGCAGTATCGGGATCTTCAGAGGAAAGACCAGGACAGGGTAGTTCAGCGCAGTGCATCCGCGATGCGGAGTCACCATGCAAGCTCCAGCTCTGCCGTGAACTCCCTGTCGGAAACACGATCCGCATTTTTGAATCGCCTTGTGTACTCGAAGCAGCAACAGGAGGCTGCATTGGAGCGTATCCGCAAGCAGGTGTGGAAAGTTGACCCTGCTACCAACCACGAGTTTTGCAAGCCTGCAGTCAACAAGGCTTCGGAGAATTTTGCTCGTGGTTTTACTGTCAAACGGCAAAAGTCTATTGATAGCACGCCGCCGAAATCGTTCAGAGCATCGACAAGCATTTCTGCAGAGCTCGGCCGAGACAGGCCTCTGGTGCCTGTGGAAACAAAAAACAAGGAGAATGTAGTTCCTGTTTATGCTTCGAATGGAAATCCAGCGCCGAATTCCATCCATGATGTCCTTTATGAAGAATCTAAATCCCTAAATTTCGAACGATCGCAACGGGAGAAGTTTATAGAAGAGATGAGACAAAAGGCTGCGACTGTGCTGATTGATGACAAACACACATCCGAACTGGCGCATCAGCGACGCAAAAAGCTGTGGGAGAATATCTGGGCAACGCAAGTTTTCCCGAAAAGCATTCGAAACATCGAAGGCGTAGGCCGAGTGGAAGTCGTGAATCTCCATGATCTCGATATGGAGGCTCTGCATCCTGATCTGCGAAGCGACTTCAGGGAAGTTCTTTCCTCGATAACTGTGAATGCGGAGACATTCTGGAAATTCGATGATTTCTTTTCATACATGGAGACCTTCATCAAGAAATCGTACTTTGGGCCTCGGCAGTATCTGTACTCTGGAGCAAAGAGTCTTAATAGGGATGCCGACAAGGCCCAGAAAAGAGAGAAGAGCCCAAGTTTAGGAATCGTTGAGAGGCTCTATGAAAGAGAAGTGGCTCGCCGTCGGTCGTTGTCAGAAGCTCGAGCAACAAAGCTCGACGACTTGCTAAAACAGTGCACGTTTCGTCCCCGATTGTTGCCGACTTCGCGGGAGTTCCAGCATAGTCACGGCATCCACAGTAAATATAAGGACGCACGGGGCGCGGCCGCTGTCCCGGAGCCGAATCGCTCCGACTTTCTTCGGCGAATCCAGGAAGGAGAAGAGGACGATGGCTGGATCTCGGATTTTGGCCAGCACCCGCCTGGGGGAACGGATCATGCGAAGTCTGATGTGCGGTTTCCCATGCAATCACTTGCTTTTGCCAAGCACGACTGTGCCGTGGGCTTGTCTGCTACCCAGCTCGCGGTGCCCCATGGCCCACCCGTCGACGAACCACTTTGCATTGGGGACCTAACGTCGTTCCGCAGTGCCGCCGATGCAGTCAGTTCCCAAAATGGGTCCATTCATGCCGGACACGGAACAGAAGAACTTGGTGATGATGATAGCTCTTCTGCTGTGCAGCCAGTGCGAGAAGTATTGTTATCCGTTTCTGAGAACTTTGATTATTCGTCTGAGCATTACCCTCGAAAAGAAGATGCTGTTCTCCAAGCTGCTTACGCAACAATGGTACGCTCCTCTTCTTTTGAAACGAAGAGAGAGGAGGCACGAGGATTTTCCAACTCCCAGCCTGCTGCTGCCACATCTGGATCATATGCATGTCGATTGCAGCCTGCGCAGGCCGCGTTGTCTCGGTCACTGATTGCAGCATCCCATTCATCAAATAACTGATTTATTAAACAAACAAAATCTCGCTGGCTCTAGACAGGACGGAGAGCTGGACAGTCCGAAGACAGCAACAACTCGCTAGCTGATCCAGGTTCTTCATTAAACTGTTTTGTACTGGATAGATTTTGCGCGAGTGTGAATTGTGGTGAATTGACTGAGGCAACCGGGGTGGAAGGCGAAGCTACTGAAGCAGATGCGGGCGACGAAGACAATGGTAAATCAGAAACTATCGGGGCAGCCGACGACGAAGAAACAGCAGCTAGGGTAACAGACGAAGGCGCTGATGATGATGATAATGACGACGACGACGACGACGACGACGACGACGAAGAAGAAGAAGAGACGGCTTGGGGAGGCGCAGCAACTTCCGACTTGATCCGAATCGAAATAGTCCTCTCTGAAAGGGTGGAACCAGAGTGCGAAAGCGAAGAAGCTCTCGAGTGGGAAGAGCCAGCGACCATCACTGGGATATCAGCAATCGTCGAAGGAACCACAACAGCAGTGGAGAACGAAGGATTGGGATCCAAGAGCAAAGATCCAGCTTCAAACCAGAGATGGGCACGCCGCTCCAACACCTCCGCACACGATGCATGCACAAGAGGATCACTCCTGTCCAGCATGTTGGCAATAAACGGAATCGAAATCAAAGACGAAGCATCAAATCCCACTTGGAAAATTGCAGACATCAGATGTAAATCGTCTTGTAAAAACCGGAAGTGCGAAACGAAACCAGGATCAACATCCCGTCTGGATGTCTTGATCACGAGCTTCAAGCAAGACAAAAAGAAGGGGCGCAGAATGAACGATCCCTGCTTGTACATCGAGCCCGGGAGAAATCGAAAGTTCAGTCCAACCTCTGGAAGTTCATCAATGGCCGGTGGGGAAACATCAACACGAGCGCGACGAATATCTACCACGAATGGAAACACATACCGCCACATGCGATTCATGAACAACACTCGTCGAAGCCACTCATGCGGGGAGCCCATAAACGACACATGAACCGTCGGAACTTTCCCCTTCATAACAATCTCAGTCGCGTCGCGCACCCAGTTCTCAACAATAAACTTCTCCTGCGAGACCGTCCTCAAAGCATTCAAGTGTGATTGGATTTTGCTGAAAAGCAGCTCGAACTGCGGTCGTCCGGCAGGATCCTCGCACAATCCCCAGAGCTCACAGGCCCGCCATAGTGCTTTCAACTCCTTGGGACCCCACTTGTACAAATTACTGTCTACCAACGATGAAGGCGTTTGAGACCCAGCAGCAGGCAGAGTCAATGCGGAAGCCCCTGTTTTCTTGAACGCGGGAGTCGCATTCCGAGCATGCTGCTGCTGGTTCGTTGGCGTACTGAGCGTATCAACGGCGCCGGAATCGCCTGCAGGCGCTGCTGCATTTTGATTGGCATTGGCATCGATGATTCGCTTTAAATTCTTCACAGTGATTCGCACAGAAGGAGATCTTTCCTCAGGCGCTACACCAGCCGCGTTCGAACCTTGGTTGGACAATTCCACCGGCGTTTCGGCAGCAGCGATTGTCGACAAAACATCCAAGCCTGATGCAGGGAATTCCTCACCAGTGCGAGCACCAGCAGTCTGCAAATTTCGGAAAGTAGGTTGCACACCAGACAACAATGTGGCTGCCAGTTGTCGGTTCGCAGCAGCAGTGATGCGGCGGTTGATAGAAGATCGAAGAGTAGGATCCAAAACAATGGCATCATCGTCCCAACAGCGAGCTTTGCAAGCGCGCCCAACAACACGACAAAGCCGATCAAACAGCTGTTCTGCATGAAAATTGGCAAGGGATACGCCTTCCGGAACATTCGACAAATTCATTTCCGCGGGCTGTACTACACCAGCTTCATGAATCACAATCAGCGCTTGTTTGTCATGCTCCGAAGTCCACCATGGATAATGGGCAATGGCGTATTCTATGACAGGCAGCGTAACTTCTTCAATCACGGTTCCCAGCACAAAACGGCGCAGCGCAGCAAACTGTTCAATTCGCAAGAGAATGCGGGCGGAAACAGGAGATGTCGAATCAAAAACCGCATTCGTATCCAACAACGGCAGTTCCCTGACATTCTGCAGCAGACAGGAACCCAGAAGCTGGCCATTTTCCTTATCCCAGGCCTCGATCACCAGGGTCCCGGCGATTCCCGGAAGAACGAATTCCACGGAACAAGCATCCAATACTTCGTGGATACGCAAAACGCTGTCCTCCCATTTAATGACAAGCACGACACAGGCAATAACGTCCCGCGAAGGCCAGCCACACCAGAATGGCATGCACGTGATATACTCAATCGTACGCACAAGAAGAGATGTTTGCACTTCTGGGATTTTGAATCCGTATGAGGCATACTGCGTCTGCAAGTGAGGATTGACCAACAATTGTTTCAACAGAAGAGTGGGCTGCTTCCGGCGCTGAGCCGTCACCAAACGGAAAATAACGGCCTCCATAAGGCACCGAAATCGCTCCTTTGATGGGCAGTAAGCGAGCTGTGTCTTGTAGCGAGTCACCAGAATTCCAAAATGGACGTTCAGCAGAAACTCATTTGGGTCGCCCTCCATGTCAATTACGGATTTTGGAGGACTGTAGGAGAAGCCGAGAGAAAACAACTGACTCTTCGCGTAATCGATATGCGCTCGCTTAATTTCCACCGTGTCCGAGACAAGAGTCCGGTCCTTAAGACTCTCTTTCTCCTTTTCTTTCTCTTTTGAGGTCATTGGAACCTCTGTATCTTCCTTTTTCACAGCTTTTTTCAGCTTGGAAGCATCTTCATCATCCTCACCGTCCGAGGCGTTCGCTACAGGCAATCCAGAATGGGACGACGGCGTCGTGCGGCTTCCGCGCTGTCGAGCTTTCCGCGCACGAACAGAATTGAAATTTTCAGATAGTGTGTGCACATGAGAACGAAGTTGTTCATGCTGAGACAAAGCGGTTTCCAAAACAGCGAGCAGATGGTTCATAGCTTCCACTTCGAGCATGACTGTTTTGGAGAATCTGTTGGCATCTACTTCCTTGCGCTGGACAAGATCAGTACTTGTCATCTCAACATCTGCTACGAACTTCTTCACTTCTGCGACCGCGGCTTCCTCGGAGGAGACAAAGTCAATCGATTCCAGACGCTTCTGCAATTCCTCCGGAGTGGAAATCGTACGGGGCAGAACCCTTTCCCAAAAGTCAGACGCATTGACATCCACCGTTACATCACCATCATCCGCCACGAACGATGCTTTCGCAAGCAGATTCCGTTGTGGACCCGACCCGACCCGCTCTTCATCGTAAACAATCTTCCGCGAAGAGGATTGTAGAATCTCATCAATGCTTTTGGACGCCATTTCGAAGCCTTGGTCTGCACCAGTGGCATTGAGCTCATACGCTCCGAAGCGCAAAAGACGGTCAATCATCTTCACGCGCTCCCTATCGGACGCCGCGGACGCCACAGCATTGGTGGCGTCCTTCGCAGATTCTTCAAACCCCATGCGCTGCATGACGGCCTGCTCAAGTCCCAGTTTTCGGCTCGCAACTTCGAACATATACGATTCATACGTGTTCTTCGTAACCAAACGATAGATCGTCACATCCTTGGTCTGTCCAATACGGTGCGCGCGTGCCTGAGCTTGCAAATCGTTTTGCGGATTCCAATCTGAGTCATACAAAATGATGGTTGATGATGACGTCAAATTGATACCCAGCCCTCCTGCCTTGGTTGACAGCAAGAACACGAATACATTACTAGACGGATTGTTGAAAGCGTCGATTGCTTTTTGACGATCACGACCGCTAATGTTCCCATCAATTCTCACAAACGTGTATCCCATGAAACGCATAAACGTTTCCAGCTTGTCAAGCATTCTCGTCATCTGGGAAAAAATGAGCACCTTCTCTCCAAGCGGTTTCAACTTTGCCAGCAACTTCCCAACCAACACCATTTTGCCAGAGTGGTTCACGAACAGCTGTTGCGGATCAGAACCTTGAGGAGCTGTCGAGGCAAGTTTTGCCTCGATGCCATCAATCAGATATGGGTGATTGCAGACTTTGCGCAGCTGCATTGCAATGTTTGAGAGCCGAGGGGCGGTGGATTTGATGTCGCCCTTTGCCACATTGTACGAGACCAAGAAGTTTCGGTTCTTCTCGTAAACGGCACGGTAAATGGTCTTTTGCGGTCCTGTCATCTCGACTTCTATCAGAATTTCCTCCTTTTTGGGAATGCTCTTTTCCACATCGTGTTTGAATCGCCGGAGCACGAAAGGCCGCATCTCGTTCTGCAGTGCATCAACACGGTCGGCATCCTTCATTTCACCGTAAACAGCCGAAAAATCCTCTTCACGAGGATACAAGGACGGATTGAGAAAATGGAACAGGGCCCAAAGTTCTACAATCGAATTCTGCAACGGCGTACCCGTGAGCAGCAGCTTTCCTGGAGCACGGATCTGATTGAGCAGCACATCATAGAGCCGCGACTGTTTGTTCTTCAACCGGTGTCCTTCATCGACGACCATATACTGGAAATGGATCTTTGACAGACTTGCGGTTTCTGCCAGACACATTTCATACGTAGTCAACATTACATTAAATTTAAGCAGCTGAGTCTTGTCGGTCTTGGCAAAGTAGAATTCAAACTGTTTGATTTCATCTCGGCTCTGTACTGTCCCGATGTATGAGATCACATTCATTTCTGACCACCGCTCAAACTCGCGCTCCCAGTTCCCAAGTGTCGACAGTGGCACGACAATGAGGTAAGGTCCCCAAAACCCGTTTCGAAACATGTGCTCCAGAAATGCGACGGTCTGGATCGTCTTGCCCAGTCCCATCTCATCCGCCAGCAAACAGTTCCTTCTGTGCATCCAATTGAAAATCAAAAAGTTCAATCCCTCTAGCTGGTACTCGAATAATCTGTTACCGTTCTTAAAATCTGGGCTCTCCTCAAGTTTGCGAAACGACGACGGTGGTGGAATGGTCTTTGCGATTTTGTACGTCTCAAACCGCTTCTGCCGCACACGGAACTCTTTGAGCTTCACTTCGTACGTGGCGCATCTATCGAGCAGGATGGTTTCAAACTCCCAAGTGGAGTCAACATAATTCTGATCGCACCACTTGACAAAAACAACACGTCCATCCGGTCCGCTGTGCTCTGCAAGAATGCGATCGATTTGAACAAACATTGGATCAAAAAAGTCTTCATCGTCTTCGTCCGTTGCATTCACTCCCTCGGCATCCACGCCGATGGCATTCGCTGCTGCTTCTTCCGGCACAAGATCGAGGAATCTTTTGAGCTTGCCCCTTTCTATGGACCCTTGGGCGACAATCTCCTCCTTGGAAACGGCAGCGCAATGAAGATACGACATTCCCTTGAATTTCACAATGAACTTGCCATCCGAACGCTTCCTAAAGATTCGATCAATACCGCACGCAAGCAACTCTTTGCGTTCCCGTCTCGAGACATTGAATCTTCTCTTTGTGCCTTCTTCTTCTCCCGCTCCTTCACCATCATTACCATCATCATGATGATCGCTACCATGATCGCCATCGCCATTGTTACTATCTGCAACAACACCAGCGCTGCTCTTCTCGTTACCCACGTTCGAATCACCAATGCCGCTAGCTGCATATCCTGCCGAACTAGAACTTGACGATTTTGACCTCTTTGCGGATCGTCGCTCGGCCCTTGTTTCTGCTTGCTCGTCGTCTTCAAGATCGGAAGAGCCAAGTTCGTTGTCGTACTTGACACCAGCAGGCAAGCGAGACGCCCGAACTGGTCGTTTTGGAGCAGAGTCCGAGTCCGAGTCTGCTGATGCTTTGGGAACCACTGGACCCGAGGATGCACTCGGTGCTGAAGGCGATAATGAAGATGAGGCCATCGTCAGAGACGCCGGTTTGCGCTTAAGTGCCGGTTCGCTAGAACCAGCCGCAGACGAGGATGATCTTTTTCGAGCGCCAGAAGAAGAGGAAGGAGCAGCTGACGATGACGATGACAAAGAAGACGCATTAGTGTCGCCCGGACCCGTGGCCGAGGCCCCGCCACCGCCAGCTGAGATGCTCTTGTCAGAAGATGGATGCGCAGCTTTGGAGGACGACTTCACGAGCTTGAACACCCGTTCGTCATCGCTGCTAACAGCATACTCGTCAATGTCATCTGCGTCTTGCTGAGGCGGTTTCATGAGTGGAGCGATGTCGTATTGGTATGGTTGCGCGAGCGGACACGAAAACCCACAAGCCCAAGAACGCCGCCCTTCCCCGTAAACAAGTTGAAGAATCGAGGCTCGCTCGGATGCATTTTGTATTCTGCCACACCGCTTGTCTTCCTGCTCACGCGAAACACGGCTCGCTCGGCACACATACAGCAGTTTTCTTCCTTCCAGGACGGACCTTTTTTTTTTTTTGTGTTCTTTAAAACATTTGACGCAGATACACTGACGTCGACTACCCGAGTGCGCATTGGCCAGAAACGAATAATTTCATTTGGTAAAGCCGGTCTCTCTCAAAACAAAAATCATAACCGCGAGGGACTCCATCTGAAAAACGTACAAAGGCATCATCTCGATGGATATCCCCTGTTCTGACTGCCGCCGATAAAAAGTGCATCTTCTCCGTCTGTTTTGTTTTTTGTTTTGCTTGGAAATTACTGTTCATGACAAATGGGGAGCGGAACTAGCAGAGAAAATCGTATGTGGATTACTGAGATCTTTGGTTTGACTTTTGCAGCAGCAACAACAACAGGAAGAGAAAAGAAAAGAAAAAAGAAATGTGTATCGGTATTAATAATAGCAATAATAACCAACTAGGCTTTGAGTCGGTACTGAAGCTCTCAAGCTCCTTGGATTCGCACAAACAGCTGGAAAGTTTGCAAATTTTCGAAGACATTCTGCTGAAACCAGTTCTGAAGGACATTCAAAAGGAGTCCGTGGTCATTATATTCCAGAGACTGATGCACAGTGAGCAGCGGTCTGTTGTTCAGTGGACTTCAAGGCTGCTGGCGCCGGCAGTGAAGCACGAAATTCTTGTCCCGCTGTTCTTCAAACAAATGGACCCGGATCAGAACGTGTTCATATACTTCGTGCAGTTTCCAGACGAAGTTGTGGTGTTCAGCGGACTGCAGGCCTTGCTGCTGGTCTCCGCAGATGCCATCCACAGAAATTTGATTCTTCATGAAGAATTCGTGAAGTATGTAGACTATCTCGCGCAGTCCGGGTCCGTCGTTTGTGCCAGGCTTTGCTGCTCCATATTCGCAAACCTCTGCAAGACAGGTACGTTTTTCCGTCATTTTTTTCGAGTTCGTTCTTGTTCTTTTTATTTTATTTTAAATGTTTAATATGGTGTATTGGTTGTCGTTGTACTAAACAAAAATGACGTTCCTGTTCCTGCAGACGAGGGTAAGTCATGCATTCTTGCGAAACAGTCTCGAATTACTTCGATGATTTTTACCCTTCAGGGATCTTCGAAGGCGGAGGACATTGCCACGTATTTGGATGCGCTGCGGAGCTTGTTTCTGACGGGTCCGAGGGGAGAGAAGGTAGTGGATCTACTGTTTTCGTGCATTACGTTGGATGAGCTGTTGCACCTCTGCAGCCACAGCGACGCTCGTGTTCAGATGACAGCATATAGTCTGGTATCGAGCTTTGCGGATGGAGACGTTGCCAATCTTCCGCAGTTCCGGTATGAAGATGCCGAAGCTGGCGATGCATTCTTCGAAAGGCAGACAGAAAGAGCCGTGCAGACGTTTTCTCTCGGAATTGTGAAGCGGATGATGGGCTCACTGCGTAAGTATCCAAACAACCCAGGTCTGAGTTCATCTGTTGCAAGTTTGTTCTGTTCGTTGTCAGTCGAAGTCTCGATCATCAGTGACTTGTATAATGTGTATGGCCATGCTGTCATCAAGCTGCTGCTGAAATCCACGGAAGCGGCCACTCTCAAGTTTTTGTTTGTGGCCTGCCGAAACGTTCTGCAGTTTTCTTCAGTTCGTATTGCATTTGAAAAAGACGGCCTTCTGAAACCACTTCTCGCAAAAATTCGAGCGTTCATTGCACAGTGGCAAGACAACACTGGTATGTATGAACAGTGCTTGCATATTGTCGCACTCTTGTGCGATGAGAAATCGATTTTCCCAGACATCATGGAGTCCGGAATTATGGACGCTGTCGGCAATGCTTTTCAGAAGTTTCCATCCGAAGAGACGAGGTTGACCGCACTTCGATGCTTGGCGCTCGGTGGTGGATCGGAATCGCACATGGAAACCATGTCCAGCAGAGTTGGGGCTGAGGGATTTTACCAGCTACTGTCTCAACAGCAGGTCCAGTACACGTTGCCTGCGGCGTCTCTGCTAGCAAAAGTTACAGATCCTGCTTACTACGCGTCGGCCCGGTTTTCAGAATCGTTCTGCGAGCTTGATGGCATTCGTGCTCTCTGGGAGATAATCGATCGCGATCGTGACGACTTTGGGCTGCTCCTCAGTTGTGTTGCCTGCATTGCCAACATCTCGGACACAGTTTCCTGCCAGAAGAGCGTTATGAGCGTCGTACCTCCCAAGTTTTTTGTCGATCTCTTGCTGCGACCGGAGTCCAGTCTTCGGCTGCTGGGCACCCGTGCCCTGCGTTCTCTGAGTCAAGGAGAAGCCGAATTAAAGACACTCATCGTGGAAAACGGTATTCCTGCGATCTGCGAGTACCAAGAAAAACTTGACGAAGGTATGAACGAGCACGCTACCGCGGTCATCCGCAACATTGTGGACGACCCAGCCCTGATCGACTCCGCGATTGAGAAAGGCGGTCTCGAGATTCTCCAGCGCTCTCTCTTTCGAAAATCCCAGGTCACGGCCTCCTGTGCGCTCGAATCCTTCGCAATCATCACTAGTCGATCGGATCTTCAGTCCCTGATTGTCGGTGACTCCTTCGGTCAAATTGTCGAATGGTCTCTCACACCACGGCTCTCTGTACGGTTACCCGCAGTTCAAACACTTGCGAACTGCCTTCTCAACGACAGTTCCTTTTCTATTTTCGGAGAGACGTGCCACCCCAACGTGGACTGCTTTTTACGCGGAGAAGTCCTGGAGAAGCTGCTTCAGTTCTTTTCTCATGACATGCACGAGAGTGTGGCCGTGCAAGAATCCCGCATTCTTGCTTGTCTGTCCCTTTCACCGAATTTCGCTGCGACTGCCATCGAGAACAACTTGATTCCGGAGCTTTGCTTGTTTCTTCAGCAGGCTTCGACTGTGAATTCGACACTCCTGTTCAACATCGGTCTATCCCTAGGCAGAATACTGCGAGCTGTCGCAAAGCCGATTTTGGAAAACCCGTATTCCACTCAAACCGCAAAAGAGAAAGAAATGCTAAAAGAGCTTCAGGAAGATCGAGCGGACGAAGCACTCTTCAGCCTTTTCTCGACGTGCAACGACTCGTCTCTGACGTTCTTCGCTCTCCAAGCAGCCTTTTCCACCATCCAGATTTCTGATCTTGCACTGGATCGATTTCTCAAAGCTCAGGGCCTGGAGTTTCTTATTGACGCACTGAACAGCGAATTCAAAGGAATGGAGACTCTCTGTGTGGAAGTTCTTCGGTACATTTCTTCCGTTGCGTCGGACGAAAGACGAAGAATTATGATGCGGACATGGGGTGAGAAGCGATTTGTGAACTGGATCGTTCGCACAAGGTCTCGGCCGTTTGCTTGGAGGGCGTACGACATTTTCATAGACTTTTGCGAGCTGGTGAAATGGCATCTTTCTGCATCCATTGATTTCCTCTTTTCCCTGCTGAATGATCGCGAACAGTTGAAGATCAACAGCACCCTGTTTTCGACGCAGCAGTCCTTGTCGTCGTCTCCGCGGTCGGCTTCCTCTCCTTCACCCTTTACGATATCCGGGTCTCACAGTTCTCCCGGAGATTTCACGCCATCTCCTGCTGTGAATGACGGCACGCAGCCGGGGACATCGACGAACATGACGTTCGCAACGTCGTCAAGCGCACAGTCTCCTGGAGCTTCCACTCCGGGGTCCGAAACTCCGGTACAGCGAGAAGCGCGACCGGTGGACGCCGCAAAGCTGAGATGTACGGTTGTGCGGTACCTGCACATCTTTGTACAAAAGGATCTTGGACTCGAAAGATTCCGTGTTCCCACGCACATCAGCAGTCTGGGAAATTTTCTTCTGACATCAAAAGAAGAAGAGGGAAAGTTTTACGTCGTTGACATGCTTCGCCTGCTTTCGAAGCACGAACAGTTTCACGAGGAGTTACTGACGTCCTTTTCTCAGAATGCATTAATT
Source organism: Andalucia godoyi (assembly GCA_009859145.1). Taxonomy (NCBI): domain Eukaryota; class Jakobea; order Jakobida; family Andaluciidae; genus Andalucia; species Andalucia godoyi. The sequence goes on from VRVR01000008.1 coordinate 355,505, forward strand.
ATTGCGTCTGTCATTCGTAATCCTATGCGTACCCATCGCTCTTTTGGATTTTTTCTTTTGAATATTATCAGCAACAGCGACGTTGCGGTGAAAGTTTGTTCCCCATACATTGTCCGATGCCTTCTGGATCTTGCAATGGTGTGCTTGAGAGATCTTGACGAAGAGCAAGCAGCGGAACAGTGCATCAGCTCCTTGACTCGTCTGTGCAAAGGAGAAAATGGAGAAGAAGCCCTGTCTCAGGTAGACATGCTGTTTACTGTCCTCGCACAACTCACGCACGAATTCTTGCACATCGAAGACTTCTTTGAAGCTGTTGTCGAATTCTTCTACGCCGCCTTTCTGAAGAGAAATCTTCGAGAAAAAGCCCATAAAGAAGGTGCGGCATTGTTTGTCCTGCGGCTGGCCCAAAGAAGACCCGAAATTCGGAAGATGCCTGTGCGAGCGACTTTGCTGGAAACCGTCTACCAGCTGTGGCTCCCATTGCAGTTTCGTAGCCTATTTTACGGGAGGCACCCGCCTGTCCAGCTCGGCTCCTTGACGTTGCCCGACTTCTCTGTGACGGACACAATCTGGAACTATGAAAAGCATGGCCATCTGCGAGAGCGCTGCGTTGCTTGTCGCATTCTTGGTGAAATGTCGAGTCCTTCTGAGGAAGTGATTACTCGCGGAGCACACGAATTTGATGCGGCAGTTGCGGCCGTTCCGCCAGACAAGGTTTTTAGGGCTTGTTTTGAGCTTGCTACTGGAAATGAACGTTCTGGAATCCCAAGAGAACCTGGACGGGATGCTTCATTTCAGTGGGAAGGAATCCGGTCCGCCTTTCGAGTAATTCAGAAGTCTGCCGAGCAATGTGCAAGCCTGCAAGAAACCCGTCTTCTCATGTATATTTGCTTCAATGCAGACCGAGACACGTTGTTTTGGGCCATCAAGTTGACAGAGGCTATGCTGGGCAAGTCTGCCTTCATTGAGCACTGCAGAGACGTGCTGTTATTTTCTGGGATGTTCAGTTGCTCGTTGTCCCAAAGCGAAGTTCTACAGACAGTCGGACGGCTGGCGCTCTTAGCGACACCTGCAGATTCGCACATCTGGATCCAAAGACAGGTTCTGAACTACGGAAAACTTCTCAAGAAGAATGATGAACAACTGGTGTCGCACCTTCTCCAAGCACTTCCCCACATGTGTAAGAAACTGTCGCTGCATCCGTTTGTCGGCAGGTCCCACATATTTATGTTTCTTGAAGAGAAAAAACAGGCTTTATCGTCGCCATCTCTTCAGGCGATTGCCGTCGCTCTCGCTCGCATTTCGTCACAAGGAAAGCTTGTGGACAGCATTGTGTCCGACAATGGCATCTTTCTGCTGCGTTACGTGGTCGATCACTGTGAGACAGAGGAGTCGCGGATCTCAGTCATACGTGTGTTGTATGACTTGTGTCATCACGGCGACATTGGAACGCATCTCCAAATTATCCGATTGCAATTCATCTCATGGCTGTCGATACAGTTCCGAACGTTTGCGGAAGCGGAACCTCGGAAGCAGATCTTGCAAATTTGGGCATCGCTCTGTCGGTATACAGAATGCATCACACAGTGCTCGGAGGTCAGCTTTCTGCACGGAACATTTGCGGAATACGTATGCTCGTCTCCAGACGTTCCCGTGCGGCACATGACCTTGATATCCGAAATGTATGAGAAACTGGCGTACTTTCCTGAGCTCTATTCCGGTTTGTTGACAGGAACGTCCATGCAGGCACTAAAATCCTTCTTGACGCACAAGGCCGCGGATTCGAAAGAGAGCATCTTATCTGCGCTCTGCACTGTGGCATCCGAGGCCGAGTCTCACAGGTTTCTGTGTTCCGACGAACAGTTCATATCCATTATCATTGAAAAACTTACGGTGCCCACGGAAAGTCACGCACATGTTCTGGAGATTATTGGGCATCTCACATGGAAAAGCCCGCACACACTGAAGTCGCTGCTGAACAGGAATGTTTTGCATTCACTGATGCTTCTGATTTCTTCACCAGAGCCACAGATCCGATATGCTGCCGCAAAGCCTCTTGCAAGTGTCTGTGAGGTGGCTCCCCATGATGTATTCATGCGGGGCGGTGCGCACGAGCTGTGCCGCGTCCTTGCTGGGGGCGTTGCGGACGACCAACCGTCGGTAATTTTCCATGCTGCACGCGGCATTGCTGCTCTTTGTCGAAAATTACCGGTGGTCATCCCCATATTCATCAAGCAGAATGTCCTGGCAATGTGCACACACATTCTGAAAAGACACTTTAAGTCGCTTGATACATGGAGAGAGGCTTTGCAAATTGTTCTGTTCCTGATCAAGGAGGACAACGGGGTTCTTGAGGAGTTCTTTCAAGCAGAAGGGCCTTCACTTGTCCTACGCTGCATGCCTGATATACTTGACCAGGCGCCTGCAGGAAATGCACCGGCGGCAGACAGTCTCATCATGTCCTATTTTCGTGCCTCGCATACCCGAGAAGCGTGGTACAAGCATCGCCATCTGATCAAGTACGCTTGGGCAAAGGAAAAGCTGGTAGGGTATTACAAGCAGATCCCAAACGAGAACGCCACAGAACCCCCGAAGCTTTTCAAGCCCCGGAGTTTGAGTGATTACATGAATCTCGACGCGGATGCGGGGATTGTTGAATTTGACCCTGAAACTGTTGAGCAAGAGGCTCAGAGACTAAAGAAAGAAAAGCTCCGGGCCTGGAGAGCAAAGTACAAAGAGGTGACAAAACTCCAGCGTCCAAGCAAGGAAATCGGCAAAGATCAGGAAAATGGTCGCAGCAACTCGAACGCAAACGTGCACTGCGCATCTGGAATTTCGGACGAGGAAAAAGAAGACATCCCAACCTACATGCGCGTCATATTGCGCGTTCTAGATGACAGGTGGATCAGCACGCCAATCTACGAATCTTCCTTGTTTGAATCACCGCAAACCGTTCCGACAGTGCGAGAGACCGGGGATGAGCAATGGTTCGTGGAGCCGGATCCCGACTTGTACTCGATTTTCGCCTCCACAACAGACATTGTGGAGCACATTTGTTCGAAGAAAGAACGCGCAAGGCTGTCGTTTTCCACGGACAAGCGGGTACACGACTTTCTATGTTGGGTATTCAGAAATTGTGGCGGCATTGATACCCTCACGTCGGCTGCCAAGTGCGTGGCACACATAACCGAAAATGAAGAGGCAGTCTTGCATTACATTGACGGAGGATGCCTTGAGCCACTCTGCGTTTGCGTCAACTTGTCTATCTATTTCGAGGCGTTTCCGACAGAGAAGCGACTTCCTGAGCTTTTTCTCGCGCTGCAACGGGCATCTGTCAAGGCTCTGGCGAACATTCTTGTGGAAGAGAGAGGACGGGATCTTGTTGTGGAAGACGATGTCTTTGGTCTTGAGCTGCTTACATTCACGTCAAAAGATAAGGTTGTCTCGACCTATGCATCGATTGGTTTGGCGAATTACCGGATGGACTCCATTTATCTCCGAACGTCTCTTGCTGTTCGACGGCGAAAACTGTCTACCAGAACTGGAGTCCCAGTGCTCGTTTCTACGGACAGCTTCTGCAGCGATGTCGATGCACGATCGCCGAGGTCCCAGCCGTCTTCACAACTGGAACATACGCTCGACGGCGATCGCACGTGGATGGCCAACCAAGAGGCAGTCCATGAATCGCGGCACGAAAAGCAAGATCTCGTTACAGACATCTTACCGCCAATTTCATCATCCCCACCACACGAACAGCCGCCAAACGACTTTATCCGGCATTGGAGCGAAGAACTGCGACACCATCGAACGTCACCAACCGATGTGTAAAAATGCGGAGAACTATTCGAAGCGAAACCAACGCGCATGCGCGGCGCCCCGGGTAAGCACTACCGGTATGTACAGGTACATAAAGAGCTATCAATCCGGGAGGACGATGACGGAGCATACCGTGTCGCCTTTCAGAAACACCCACGACAGATTCCGTTGTATGTTCTTCAGAAGCTTCTTGCCTTCAGGCTGGTGCGGATGCTCCGGTACGTTGTCCGTGTATTGCTGTACGCAGTTTCGAAGAATGAGGTTGCAGTGCTTGTCGAATGCCTCGAGGTAGCCAACAATGCTCCCAAACAACCTGTCGACCTTGCGAATCTTTACGCAGACCTGCTTTTTGCCGCGAACACACTCTTGCAGCAGCACGAACGGACCAAGGGCATCTCTTGCTTTCGCCGACTTGTCATGCACCAACTTGCCAAATGAATTCCAGGCCGTGGGCTGATTGCGGAGTCTTTCTTCTGCTTCCTTTTCTTTCTGAATCCGTCTGCGCGTCTGTTCCTCCTGATACGCCTTTGCATGCTCAACGCGGTTCTGAAACTCCGCCGATTCCAAATATTCTGTTTTAGCAACAGATGCAGCTCCGTCAATGCGATTCGGGTCACTTGGAGGCAACAGCATGCGACATTTCGACAGGTTGTCCAACGGAGCCACCGCCCGATTCGGAACGTGCACTCTCGCCGCATCCGGTTCGCGCAGACACTGCAAAAAGTCACATTCCGAAGACGTCAAATCCAGCTTGTCCATCAGAAAGAACAAAACCAAAATAAAATAAAACAAACACAAACAATAAAACAATAAAACAATAAAACAACAACAACAACCCCACTCACTCTCCGTCTTCTTCCGTTCCTCACGGCCGTCGTCTAGCGTTGAGCGTTCCCTTCTCTTCGTGTTTTCACCAACCAAAAAAATAATAATGAGGACGCTTCCATAAGATTCAATTCAGAAATTCCAGCAGTTCCTCAAATCGGTCTTCTTTTTCCCCTTTCCGTTTCTCTCTCGTTTCCTTTTCCCTTTTGTCTGTTATCCGCTGTCTGTCGTCCCTTGGATTTTGTTTGTTGAACCCATTCCCCTTTTCCTTTTTCCCTTTCTCCCGTTTCACCTTGGACTTCGTTGTGTCACATAAAATTTTGAATAAAAGCACTGCTGTGTTCGTATTTTGATGTTTCACCGTGTTTATTTGGCACCACATCCTCCTCGCACTTCGCCGCACGTTGTCGGTTTGTCTATTTCGTCTGTTTCATACTTGTACATTTTCAGAACCCGATGGTGCAGGTGGTGAAAGCTGCGCTCCGAGAGCGGCTGCGCCATCCCGATCTGCACGATGCCCTCCTGAGTTGGGTGAGCGATTTGCCGTTCATCACGTGGCGCGGCGCACTCCTGCTAAACCACTACCTCGCCCTTGTGTTGGAGAATGACCTGCCCTTTCCCGATTTCAAGGATTCGTTCTTGATGAATGCATTTACGTTTCCGGATGGCCGCATCATTGTTACTTCTTCCGAGTCCGTCCTTGCACTCACCGCCTTTGCGGAGGAGCATTGGGACAACCATCCGCGGCTGCAGGGAGTCGGGTACAGAGGGGAGTACTGCCAAGCGTCGCGGTATCTTGCGAGAGAATGCCAAACCAACATGGCGAACGGCTTCAAGTTCGGTCTTGAGGCGAAGCTGCGTCGCCATGTCTTCGCATCCATCGCATCCATTCCCGCAGACGGCGTGCGGCTGACGACGAGATGGTCTCCAGAGAGCCAAACCCCAGGAGAAGGCGCGGAGCAGCGGGGCGCGAGGATCAGCAGCAGCAGCCGCGTCAGGTGCCGGCGGGCATGACGCTTGTCGGGATCGACCCAGGGCGCGCAAACATCTTGACCGCGTTCGACGGGACTGCCGTGCGCAGCGAGATGCGCAACCAGTGGTATCATGCCACTGGTGCAAATGCGGAGCGCAAGTGGATGGAGCAACGCAACGGTCGTGTTTGCGAGATTCTGGATGAGTTGTCGGCGCTGCTGCGGATCAGTCAAGAGGCCGACTGGCTTCCGCATCTTCATTTCTACAGGACGCATGTCAATGCCCTTTGGAGTCATTTCACGAACCACCAGGGGCTGAGACACTGCGCCACAGTGAACTGTCCATCTGACCGCCGGTGCGTGGGCCGCGATGCCAACGCCACGATGAACATTCGTCAGTGCTGGCTCAGCCGACCGCGGTTCTTGTGTCGGAATCCACGCGGTATTCCCAGTGCAAGCGAGCTGGAGTCCTCGCGTGAGGCACTCATGAAGATTGAACACGTCTGGTTCTGCCGGACATTTCACGCCTCCCGTTCCAACTTCCGACTACGACAGGTGGAATCGAAACTGCTGTAGATGCATTATGTCGGAGACCAGAAAAAAAAAATTAAGGACAAGAAATCCTTGTTCGTGGTTTGTATTTCTTTAATGTTATAACCCTCCAACCCAAATATCTGGTGGACGGCTGTGAATGTATATCATTGGATAGTATGGCTGAGTTGGCAGCCGTCGACATTACCGTTGAATGAAGGCCGGCCATTTTCCCCCTTGCAGAATGCTGTTACCAGTGGCGGCAGGTCGAGGCCCAATGCGACACTGTCAGCCGATTCCTTGTAATCGATGATTTCTCCGCCACGGGGCCTCTCTCTCTCTCTCTCTCTCTCTGAGAGAGAGAGAGAGAGAGAGAAAGAACAAGTAGATAAAAAAATGCGGAATGACAATAAAAGAAGCTCGTTGAAATCCCTGGTTTTTTCTCCTGGTTCCCAAGGTCCATTTGGTTCTAACGAATGCACTCATTGATCAGTTCGCGAGCTCTGAACGAAACTATAATAGGCTGTTTCCGTTTTGGGGTGCGCATGGGCGCTGATGCTGACTGTAAACGTCAACTTTTTACCCCAAATAGTCTGTCTGAGGCGCAGCATGCGAGCCAAATGTTTTGGAGAGAGGTTTGGGTTGGAGGGTTCCTACTTAAATTATTAATCAAGAGAAAAGAAAAAACAAGACAGAAATAACAAAATAAAAAGGAAACAGAAGAAACGATGCGGTTCCAGGTAGCTTTGTGTGTGCTTCCGCTTCTGTTCTCCCTTGTTCTCAGTGCACCGGCGGCATCACATGCGCTCCCAAGGCTGCAAGTCTCGGGCGACTTGGTGCAGAAAGTTGTGGTTCGGACGATCGAGGCGTCGAATTCACTGATCCGGTCATCGGTACGCATCAAGTTTGAGAACAAAGGATCATCGACTGCGACTGAATTTGCGTTTATTCTCCCCAATGACCAAGCTTCCCGACTTGCGCTTCTCGAGCCGTCGCAGAAAAAGACAGTTCTGCCTGTTTCTGGACCGTTTTCCATCGATTTGCAGCCGGATTTTGTCGCATTTAAAGTTTCCGGGATCAAGATCAGCCCCTCCGAGACACAGGAGGTGACTGTGAAGCTGTCTTTCACGGGCCGTCTTCGCCCTGAGCCAGAATTGACTCCGCAAGAGTCGCTGCAGTACGTCATCTTGTCGGATTCGCATCTTGTTGCATCGCCGTACAAGACGGAAAAGCAGTCCACGCGCATTAAGCTGGGTACAGATCGCGTTGAGTCGTATTCTGAGCTGAAGCCAATGTCCTTTGCGGACCGCGAGTTGTCGCTTGGACCATATGCGGATGTTGCGCCGTTCTCGGTCTCGTCGCTGCAAGTCCATTATGCAATGCAGGCAGGTCTTGTGGACATTGAAGAGCTTGTGAGGACTGTCGAAGTGTCGCATTGGGGATACGTTTCTTTCACAGACGACTACAGAGTCCGCAACAATGGAGCCGGTCTCAAGGGCGAGTTTTCCCGACTGGACTATGTGAGAAAGCAAGCATTTGGAAACTCGATTGCTTCGATGGATGTGAACATTCCGTATTCTGCTGTTGACATGTACTATCGCGACGAAATCGGAAACATCTCGACATCCAACTTGTTCCGCTACGACGACCACATCCATGCGCAGCTGATGCCGCGATTTCCGCTGTTTGGACACTGGCAAACGGTGTTTACGTTCGGCCATGCGGTGCCGCTCAATGTCCTTGGCTCATACACGGAGTCCGGAAAGAGACAGGTGGTGTTCTCGCTGTGGCCCGGCATGGAAAATGTGGGGCTGAAGAAAATGACGCTTAAGATCATGCTTCCAGAAGGAGCAACGGGCATTTCGACCATGGTTCCTTACTCGACCTATAAGGATGTGGATATCCGACAAGAGTCTGTTGCAACATATCTTGATGTCGGTGCCGGGAGACCAACGGTGGTTATCACGATTGAGAGTCTGACTCCGGAAATGGATTCTCTCGTACAGATCACGTACGACTTTGCTGCAATCAGCATGTTGAGAGAACCGTTGCTGCTGATCTTTGCATTTTTTGTCCTTCTCGCAGTAGGAATCTGCGGTTCGCGACTGTCTCTCAAGATCAAGAATGATTAAAAATAAGAAGGGGGAAAAATGGTAGTGTAAGTTCGAAACTTGATTTTTGCGATTGATCAATTTGATCAGTTGAACCAAAGACTCTTCTTGACCGCAGCATCTTCAAACGTCCAGCAGCAAAACACAACCATAATGCACTCGCACCCTCACTCTCACTCCGGGACGGCCAGAAGGGGGCGTCTGGACAGCGGAGACAGCTTTGTGCGTCACCGTTGAACATCAAACAATACGATTTTCTTACCGTCGTCAAGTCCAGAATTTCTTCATTCTTCGCTTTTTTCTTTCTTTCTGTTATTTTCTGTTTGCTTTGTGTTTTTTATAATCGAGCTTTCAAGCACCTTTCATCAAAGACAAAACACATCTCATGGCTCCAGAGAGAGAGAGAGAGAGAGAGAGAGAGAGATCTTCCCAACAAACTCAAACCAACCATGCCCGAAGATACCGAGAACCAAGAACCCGTTGATTCCCTTCTCGTCCGAGGCAGAGAGACCAAGAACGCAAGCGGTGGTGTGCCCTTTGCACTCGTTCACCTTCCGTAAAAAAACCCAACAAGACCATTTCCCCCTTATGCCGCCTTTTTTGGGTTCTATTTACGAAACCGTTTCACTTTCTTGAAATTTGGTAAATGTCTATATCGAAAGAGATACATAGAGATATAGTGCGTGGTTTCTCCCCTCCCCCATTAACAACGGCGTTTTGTTATTCGTCTTCATGATAGGTTCTGCATGTCGGAAATCAATTTAATCGATCATCACATTCGTGATTTGAACAGCATTGAATTGGATCCGCGAGCAAAGTCTTTGAATTTGCACGGAAATCATATCGCGACGTTGAAAAATGCTTCTTTGGATCTGCGATTACCAAACATCCAACATCTTAATTTATCATCGAATATACTCGTATCGCTCGACTTTTTGGCGAATCTCTCCTTCTTGCGTGTTTTGAATGTCGCGTCGAACAGAATCACGTCGTTGTGTCCCATTCATCATTTGCAAAATCTGAAAATTGTCGTGCTTTCATTCAACAAGATTGGGCAACTGAGCCCGTTTTCCAGCGGGTCGGCGTCTGTGGAGATCCTGGATTTGAGGGGAAACGTGATTTCACAACTTTCGGAAATTTCACATCTGAGAGAGTTTACCCAACTGCGAGTGCTGTGGTTTCAAGTCGACGGAATGCATCGAAACCCTGTATGTGCCGATAGTCAGTATTTGCAGACGGTGCATCGATGTTGTCCGCATGTCGAAGCTCCGTGCCTGGACTCTGGTCTCATGGACGAGGATTTGAAAAGGGAGCTTGTGGACGACTACTTGATTGAGAAGTATTCGAATTTTCCGGATGCTCACTCGCATCTGGATGAAGCAGACGATGGATGTGAAGATGACTTGGGCGACTGGAAGCTGGATTCACAAGGAATGGGCAGCACTGGTGAGGATACGATGATTCCGTCGCCATCATCGAGCATTGCCTCGTCGATTCCTTCGCTTCCTGTGGTCCGGCACCTGGCAACTCCAAGAATTGACAGTGTGCTGCAGCAGAGAAAGCCAACAGCAGCAGCTCGTGTAAAGGAGGTGCCCAAGGGCGATCACCGAACCTCTGTCAAGGAAACCGGCGGCGTTACCGCCGATGCGTCCGACAACAGTGTTCCTGTTCGTGAACCGCCGAGAAGCAGTGAGCGACCTGCAGTAGTCGCAAAAGACAGTCCCACTGCACCAGAGCCCAGGCCCCGGGAAGAACGGGCGGAGGTGGCTCCAAATCGTGCGTCTGCGCAGAGTGAAGAGACTGCTGCAACATCCACGAAAAAGAGCTCCGCAAGCCCGGATGTGAGGCTACGAGACGAGCATGTGATAGTTGAGGGGCTTGAGCGAGAAAAGGGGCTTCGGCGATTAGTCGAAGAGCTGCGTGGACAATTGGAAGTTTCGGAATCTCGGGTCCATAATGCAGAGTTTGCGTACCACAAGAACTCGCAAAGGTTGCTGTCCCAACTGGAGGAGGCTCGTCAGGTGATTGCAGAACAAGATGCGCGGCTGTCCGAGGAGGTGCGGCGACGGAGTAATGCAGAAAACAAACTGAAGGAAGCGAAGGAGTTTCTATTGGAGCGTGAGCAAGTTGTGCAGAAGCTCAGGGCGCAAAAGATTGAAATGGAAACGTCAGTTGCGTCATTGGAAGATCAAGTTAAATCGATTTCTCTGAGTTCTGACGAGGAACGAAAGAATCTGGGTCATCAAGTCGACAGCTTGTCGATGGATAACGGGAAACTGAAGAGGCTTGTTGCAGAAATGAATCGGCGATATGAAGGCATGGCCCAGGATCAAAGACGAACCATAGAGCGATTGGAGCAGGAGAACAAGGTGCTTCGCGAAGATGCTGTCCAGTACAAGTTGAATCTGGATCGCAGAGAAGAGGAACTGGGAAAATCGGAAAGAGGTCGATTGCTTGCCGAAGAAAAATCTTCCAACCTCAGCCAAGAGAATCTTCATCTTCACAAGCTCGTGGTGGATCTCCAGGGTGTGAAGGACGCGAATTTTGAGATCTCGAAAGAGAATGCAGTCTGTAAGGAGCGCATGGCCAATCTCGAAGCAGAACTGGGGAAGGAGCATGAAAAGTACGCATTGTTCTTGCAAGATCACAGCAAGCTCCTTCGCGGAGTTGAAAAGTTCCGAAACGAGGTTCATCGCCTGCAGTCTGTCCTCGAATCCAAGGACGCATTGGTGAAATCCAAGGAGGATGAGTCGAACCGCTTGAAAGCAGAAGTAGGCCAGTTGAAGGCGGAGCTTGCAGATGTCAAGCTTCAGGTGTCGCAATCTGTCCAGGATTCCACAAAGGCCTCGCAGGATGGTGCCCAGGAATGCCAATTTTTGAAGAAGACCGTGGCGGAATTGCAAGACTGTCTTCGACGAGTCATTGCGAAGCATGAAGAGACAAAGAAGTCTCTGGATGATGAGACGAAAAAGAATGCCGAGATGGAGGCGGTGCTCAAGACGTCGGTCCAAAAGGTGGAACTTGCAGAAAAGCAACGCGCGGAGCTGGACGCGCTAACGTCGGAACTGAAACGCAGAGACATGGAGCGCGTCACATCTTATCAACAGCTGGCCTCTCAGTTTGACCAGCAGTTGTCGAAACTGGTGATTGAGAACACAACACTTAAGGCCCAGTCCTCGGCGCTGCAAATGCAATCCCAAGATGATGTTGTTCAGCGACGTCTCCTTTCAGAGAAGGACAGCGAGCTGGATCGCATGGCGGAGCGTCTCGAGATCTATGAAAAAGAAATCAAGAATCTTCGTCGCATCGTTTCGGACAAGGATTCAAAACTGGAAAGCAAGCGGAATGAATTACGAGATGTACAAGAGAGTCTTGGGAAATACAATTCTGAAATCGAGAAGCTTCGAAAATCCGTGGAAGCCGAACGGTCAGAGTCTGCTGACCAGGTGAAAGTCCTTGAGAAAAAACTGGACGAGCAAAGAAAGGCAGAGGATGCTCTGCGTCGTGAACTGGAATTGAAGATCTCTGAGAAGCAGGGTGTCCTTGCGGATCGCGATCTGGCGATTGCAGGGCTGCGAAAGGAAATTGAAGCGCTGAAGGAACGAATGCTCCGCAACGATGCAGAGACGCGTGTTCTTCTGCAGGCCATTGACAAGCAGAAGCGCAAACTGGAAGAGAAGGAAGAGCACATCCAGCGATTGCAGAACGCATTTCGAAGCGTTCAAACAGAGGTGTTTTCGCCTGCGAACTATCGCCGTGAATAGACATGACCGGCACCTGTATTTATTCGATCACGCAACTTGTACAATTTTTTCTTTTAATTTAAAACCCGCCAAAGATGATTTCTTCTTCCTTTTTCTTCTGCTTCTGCTGTTCTTCGAAACAATCACCGCGAATTCGTCGTTGTGCGGAAGTCTCGCAGTCCTTGGAGAAAGTCGTCGCCCAAAATGAACTTTAGATTGTACTTCAGGTAGAAAAGGTGTTTCTGGTGCTTGATAAGCAAGTCAATTCCCCCGAGCCAAGCATTCATGATATTCTCGTCCAAAACAAGGAAGTCCAGCGGCTTGTCCTTGGTGACGATGACGAACACGAAGCCGAGAAGCGCAGTCCCATCCGCCGACTTTGGCCGCAGGTCAGAGGCACCCTTTTTTTCAAATATCTTCACAATGTGATCGATCCGAATATACGACTCCGGGACTTTTTTGGACGGATCACGGATCTCGAGACGCGTCAGATCCGAAGAGACGGAAAGAACCCGCTCTTGCACAGGAAGGACGGACCCTTCCAGCATCATGTATTGAGAACGCTTGGCGGGAGGGACCGAGGAGATGGACGTCGGTGTCGCAGACGAAGCAACCGATGATCCTGATCCTGATCCCGATCCCGATCCCGGACCATTCACCGTTCTCTTAAACACCAACAAACCTTCAAGCATGTCGACTAGCAATGTCTGCAGATTCTCCAAGTCATGCAACGACAGAGGATCTGCATACGGACCGAATACACGTCGGTCCGCAATCTGAGCAGCATGGACCGTGATGCGGCGTTCGTTATTGCCAACAAAGCGCCCCACAACAGATCGTCCTGAACTCGCAGTTATCACAGGGGCGGACGAGGAGAACATCTTTTCGACCATCTTCGAGTGCTGATCCTCCTTCAATGACTTCTGCGACGAAGGAACAGGACTTTCGTCAAAGTCATCCAGGTGCAGTGCAAGGTTCGACGAGGATCTTCGTGCCACAGTTTCGGTCCTCGATGCAGATGAAGACACATCGGACCCACGTTTCGAGAAGGGCAGGCGAGAGAGCCCCCCATCCGCGGAGGCGTCGTTTCTCGGAGAAGTTGGAGCAGAACCGCGGACAGAGCCAGTTTCTGACGATCGCTCCAGCCATTCCTCTTCGTGCGCAAGTTCCTGCTCCAGTCTTTGAACCTGAGCCTGTAATTCTGACCGTTTCTTCGAGGTGGCACGCAGCAAGGTCTTCCGTTGCTGATCTTTGACTTGCTCATCCTGCTCAAGATCTTTGCTGAAGGACTCAACAGCCTTGTCCAGCTCTTTTCTCTTATCTCGAATTTCGGCTTCACGTCGGTCAACTTTTGCTTGTGCAGCATGAAGTCTGCCCTCAAACTGCTTTCGGAGCTCCTCCATTCGAGACTCTGCACCACGAACTTGCTCTTTTGCTTCCCGTAGCTTGTTCTGGATCTTGGAAAACTCCTTCTCCACAAGACTGGCCCGTTCAACCGCGTCCTTATACTGCGACTCGAGAGCAGCCAAAGAACGTCCCGCATCGAGCTGGAACTTGCGAATTTCTTCTTCAATGGCAAACTTTTCTTTCGTCAATGCGTCCTCTCTGTCAGATCGTTCACCAGGGGTACGCTGTTTCCTGTCCCCCAATCGAGTTTCCTCTGCAACGACTACCTGGTACTGCGACTCATACTGCTGCAACTGCAAAACCAAAGATTGCTGCTGAGTCCTCGCTTCCTCTGCAGCTTGGACAAACAGCTCGCGATCGCGCTTCCAGGAGTTCCAAATGTCAATGCGTCTTTCGTGAATTCGCTTCAAATGGCCGTGAAAACGCGTGCGCAGGTGCGACAATTCCTCCACAAACGAATCCATTTCCTTCTTGGAAACTTCAACCAACCGCGGAACTTCGTCGTACAAGCGCCGGCGCACTTGTTGGAAGTACTTTTGCCGCTCGGTTACTTGTTGACGGTAAATCCCAACCACGCGCTCCATATGCTGCTGAATAAGGATTTCTGCTTGTGCCTCGCCGTGTGACTTTCTCCAGGTATCAAACGTAGACAAATACTGTCGACGGTACTTATCCATCGCGTCCCGTTCAACCTGCGACAGCCGTACATCCAGAGATGCAGTCGCGATTCTCCTTGCTTCTTCCATTGCTCTATTCTGCTCCACCATCGACGCCCACTCTTGTTGTATCTTCTTTCGCTTCTCCAGCAAGACTGCCAGCTGAGCCTCAATTTGTGCAACATAGGCAGAAAATGCATCCAATCGGGCTTTCTCAGAAGTTACCTGCAGTTTCCACTCCTCTTCAAGACGGTACAGCGAACTTGCGGAGTGATTCTCAGAACGGCCATCCGGATGGAACGCCGCCTCCATCTCGTACAGCTTGGATTTTTCTTGCTCAAAGCGTGCATGCTGCGCAGCACGTTGCACAGCGACTTGCGTTGCCTCGGCAGCATTCTCCTCAGCAGCATGGGATCTCCAGCGATCCATGAGTCTCATCTTTGCCTCGTGGTCCAAAATGGACTCCTGCATTTGCCGCAGCAGCATCTTTTCCTCGCCGCAGAACGACTCCCATTGATCCACAGCTCGCAAAGCAGACGCAGAGGACGAAGCAGAAGGTGAGTGGCTGCCTCCCTGTGAGGCACTCGAATGTGACCCTTGTTGTTGTTGTTGTTGCTGCTGCTGCTGCAGGTTGTCCACATGCGGCGCAAGCAACCGAATTTCGGACTCAATGGCCTCCGCTTCCAACGCCAGCCATTCCGCCTGGAAAGACGCCAAGGACATTGATGCGTAGCCAATATCGTTGAAGCGATCATCAATGGTTGATTCTGAAATGTGATTGTTCAAGAGGGTTTGATCGTCTACCTGTTGCATATGCAAGAGCCGAGCTTCCTCCGACAGACGGACCACGGATGTTTGCAGTTCTTTCAGCTCGGACTCAACTTGCTGCTGCCGATCGACATCAATGGTCCCTTCTGCAGAGTACGTCGAGAGAACTTCTTGCATTTGATTCTGCTTCTGCACCAGTGCCTCCTGCTCGGCAGCGAGGAGAGACCGAACCCGGTTCCGCTGCTGGACAAGACCTTCACAATGTTCCTGAAGTCTTGTCAGCCACGACCTTCGCCGTTCTCGGAGGGTTTTTGACGACTGCATGTCACCTTGAGAGAGGCCGAAGAAAGAAACCAGCTGCGCATATAGTCCTTTCCTGTTTGATACTGCACTTCGCAGATTGCCCTGGCTGATTCTGTAGTCATTCTTCCAGGACGAATCATACTTCTTCTGTTCCGCATCCACCCACCGTTCCTGCTTCAACAATACGCTGAATCTCATCTTCTCCCGAGCATCGCTGGCTTTCAACTGCTCCGAAAGCTCTGACACCTTTTGCTGCTGTGCCGAAAGGTCCTCTTGGCGAACGGCAACCATCACTTCCCCATATGCACGGTCTTGGGTAAGCTTCAATCGAGATTCCTGGTACTGGCTCTGCCGGTGCGTGAAGTTTGATTTGCGTTCTTCATTCTCCAATGCTCGTCTTTTCAAGTCATTACGCAGTGTCTCCATTTGGCTGTCGAGCTGTTTTCGCTGAGAACCGAGTGCGTCTTCCTTTGCCATCATGGAGGCAGAGCGGGCTTCCCAATCTAAAATTTCGCCAGCAGACTCCCACTCGACAGAATATTCCCGTGCATATTGATTGATCTTTCGCTGCAGCTCGGACTGCTCTTCCATCAAAGAATCGTGGTTCTTCCGTGCAGCTTTGAGTTTCTGCTGCAACTCTCGATACGACTGCCTATCAAGCACCAGTTGTGCATCGCCGTCTGACAGCAAATATGCCGTCCATAGTTCGTCATCGTTTTCATCAATGGTCTCGAGACCAGAAGAACTTGCAGAGTCGTCAACATCTGCGAATTTCGGTTTCTTCGACTCGTGGCTTTCCATTGCTTCTTGTGCTTCTTGCACAGACAGTCCAGATCTCTTGACTGCTGCCCTCAGCTTGCTAATTTCACTCTCCAGTTTTCGACGTTCGCGTTCCAGCTTCGCTCTTTCGTCCGAGTGCCGTCGTTCGGACTCCAAAGCATCTCTCTGGAGGGCAGCAAGATCACCCTCGACTTTCCTTTTGCTTGAAACAAGTCGCTTCTCCTCGCGGTCTCTTTCACCAAGTTTGGTCTTCAACGAGAATTCGGCTTCCGCGCGGATGTGCATCACATGCTTGTACTGCGCTTCCACTTGACCGTGCTCATTCATGATAT
Source organism: Andalucia godoyi (assembly GCA_009859145.1). Lineage (NCBI taxonomy): Eukaryota > Jakobea > Jakobida > Andaluciidae > Andalucia > Andalucia godoyi. Next base: position 371,748 of record VRVR01000008.1, read on the forward strand.
CCTCAACTGCAGCACGCTTCTCTGCAGCGAGCCGAGAACACTCAACGTCAGAAGTGTGCCATTCATGTTCAATCTCTGCACACTTTCTCCTGAGCACCGCCAATCCCTCTTCCATTCTTCGCAACTCGGAAACAGAATCCAATTGCCACTTTTCAAACCGCACTCGACGCTTCTCCTTGTCTGCTTCGTCCTGTGCAGAGAGGGATTTGACAGTTTGTGCAACACCGCGAGCAGCCGCAACTTCATGCGACCGCAGCGTCTCCAAGTGCTGTCTCTGTCGCTCCACCTTCATGGACAGCTCTGCTGCGCGGATAGTCGTTTCCTTGTTTTGCAGCTTTGCAGATTCCCTCAATTTATGCTGACGGATCCGCTCCAATGCCTTCTGACGATCCTCCGCAGTGCTTCCTCTGGCCGACATCGTATGCCCTTCGCCGACTGATACATTGGGAGACAACAAACGTGCCGAGATGCCCGGCGCGCCGCCTTGCTTTGCATTTGACGACGACGAAATCTGCTTGAGCTCAAGCTTGGGAACGGCTGGGCGCCTTGTTGCAGATCCAGCAGATATCGGCCTCTTGCTCTTGTCCTCTGATGCGTTTGGAACGACCGCAACACCACTACTCCCCGAAAACGACGAAGCCGAGACACTCAACGCGCCCTGTTCGTTATTGTACACGGGTTGCCGCGATACCTGCATTTCGGCATTCGACGCAGAAAAAGGTCGGTTCAGAGCGCTCCCTGGAACCGAAGCGTCATTGCTGGATCGCAGCTTTGCAAGTTGTTTCGCTCTTTCCAAAAGTCTCTAAACCCATTACTCATCACAACAGTAAAGCCAGCATACGAAAAAGACACACACACCCACACAAAGAGAAAACAGCAATAACAAACAACGTTAGTCCATCCAGAAACAAAATCAATCGAGGAAAGCAACAATAAAGAAAGATGGATAGATGGATAGATAGATAGATGGATAGATGGAGAGAGGTCCGGAAATGAGAAAAAGGATAGGAAAAAAGCATGCCTTTCGGATATCATCTGTGGATTCCGACTGCGACTCTGTTTGGATTCCGTCTCGGTTCATTGCACGGGAAACTATACGGGTAAGTGAATAATTACGAATTGTCCAAAAAACAATAATTAATTTATAATTATTATTTTCCTGCGTTAAAACAAAATTTAAAATAAAATAAAATAAGTACGATAATTGGAAAGCCAAAAAATTTGGGAGAGAATAAGAAATTCCACAGCTTTTGCAGAAAAGCAATGAAAGACGGGGACGAGGTCGGACCTCTCAACTCGGGAAGGCAAAAGAAACAGCAGTTTGTGGCGCACTAAGAATTTTGCATCAATTGATGCTTTCGAAACCGACACCTTTTTGGTCCTTTGGTTTTTATCGTTATTTTCTTCTCGACAAGCCGTAGTAAAAAAACCAGATATGACAGTTCAGTTCGTCAGTTAGTTTGTTAATCAGTTGTGTTTGTGAGGGATAAGGTGGAATAGAGAAAAGAAAAGAAAAGAAAGAAAAGAAAAGAAGGAAGGAAACATAAGAATGTCCAAGCCGACCTTGAACAGTGCCGGTCCTGTGGCGAATGCGTCGTCGGGTGCGTCGCAATCGGTGCCTTCGAAGGACTTTGAGAAGCGAGTCAAGGAGCTGGAGACGGAGCGCGAGTTGAATTTCTATTATGTGGATAACCTAAAGAAGCGGTATGAAGACGAGCTTTCTGAACTCCAAAATCAGCTTAAAGAGTCGAATGCCAAGCGGGTTGCAATGAATGAGAGGCTTGAGAGAGTGAAGATGGTGGAGTCTGCAATCTTTGCAATGTATATGGAAAATGTGGTTCCGGTTCAGACAGCGCGTCGTCAGTTGCAGGAGGGAGAGAACCCAATGGTCATGCTTGACCAGCTTCGGGCATACATCCGATCTCTGCAGTCGTTCCAAGACGACTTTGAAAACGAGCTTAAGAGCCGCATCGAAAAGCGCAGAAACGAGACCGAGGAAGAGCTGCAAACGACGAAGTCCAGGCTGAGTCATTTGGAAAACATGATTTCGATGATCACACATCAAAAACAGTCTGCGGAGGCCGAGCGAGACCAGGCGTTGGAGGAGAAGGAGAAGGTGGAGACGGAGGCCAAGAAGATGTTTGATGCCATGAAGGATGATCAGCTGAAGTTGGTGGCGTTGCTGCGTGAACAAGAGAAGGAAATGGACGAGTTGCATCAATCCGTAGACCGTCGAGACCAGATCTTGCGACACAAGGAGATGAAGCTGATGAGGATAACACAGCTTGAATCCGAGATCTCGCGCAATCGAGCGCGACACCAGTTTGATCTCAACCAAATGCGAGCACAAAGCATGAAGGCTGTCAAGGTGTATGATCGAGAAATGTCTGCTGCAAACAAGATTGATGCAGAGAAACGCGCCCTCGAAGAAAAACTGCGTAGAGCCGAGATGCAGCTGAATGCATTCAAGAATGATGCGAACCGTACGCGTGCCGCAGAGCTCGAGCGGAAGGTGGAAAAGACAGAGCTGATGCTGAAGACAAAGGAACAGGAGTGCCGCAAAGCCAGCGAGGAACTGTCACAGAATAAGCAGAGAGTGCAAGAGCTGGAGAGACGAGTGGTTGCCATGAAGCTCGAATACGATAAGATCTTCCTCGCCGCAGAGCGCGAACGGAGAGCAAAGCGGTCCGTAGGATTTTCTTCGGGTTCCTTTGGTTCCATGGGCGGAGTCACGAGTGCCATGGACTTCTCTGACGATCCCGCTCTCGCAGCTGCAACTGCTTCGTCGGGTGCAATGGCTGGCGTCGTTTCGGTGTCTGGGAGCCAGATGCAACCAGATCAGGAATCGCTGCATTTTTATCGCCAGAAGCTCAAAGAGCGTGACCGCGAAATCGCAGACTTGTCTCGAAAGATAAAGCGCATGCTCTCGCTTGAAAAGGATTCAAAGGGAGATGTGCTTTCATCAAAGTCATCGTCTTCGCCCAGTCATCGACCTTCGGTGTTCAACAGTCCTACAATCCGCCAAGGCCGGGAGGCCGACGCAGACGCCGACGCATTGGACTGAGCATGCTCAGTATTTTGGTTTGTTTTTTAATTTTTGTCTTTCTGTTTTGGTTTTCATTTTTGTCGCCGATCAAGGCGAAACCTGGCTGCGCAGCTGTCGAGTCAAACTGGAAGGGGGAAGGGAAGTGGATTTAAGTTATGATTAAAATTTAAAAAAGTGAAAACACAACAAAAACACATCTGCTACGTCTCTGGCCAGCTGCTTGAAGCTTCAGGAATGTTGAACACGCGCCGCAGATGCGAGTTGAGGAAGATCCCGTGCGGATCGAGTTGCTGGCGTGCAGTCTTGAATCCATCCCAGTTCGCCGCGCCGTACATTCTTCGAAACTGTTCCCCGCGAGCACGATACAGTTTCGCCCAGTGAGGTCTGCCGTCAAATGACAGCATCATATCTTCAAAGGCGTCAAAAAACGGTCTGTACTCAACATCCTTCATGAAAGGTCTGTAAGCAATGATGCCGATCAAGCAAGTATCTCGACCGCTACACATGCTGAGTGGAATATCGTCGCCCTTGACGAATCGAACCTCGATTGGAAAATGCGCCTTGAATCCGCGCTCCACTATCATTCTCCGAAGAGTTTTCATGGCCTCAGCACACCTCTCAAATGGAATCGCCCATTCTGCAACGTATTGCCGAAACAAACAATCAAAATTGAAAATTCGGAATGAGTCATCGATGCGCTCCCGTTTGCGCCGAAACAGTGTGTACGCATACAACCGGTTGATCCAGGGAACGAGCGCAGGAAAGATTCTTGAAACGTACAACAGCATTTCAAGAAAATGGTAACCGAACGCTCGATCCCGCAGCAGTCGTCCCGCGACAAACAGGGGAGACGACGACGGTCTTTTGGGAGAAACCATGGTCCGGTTGCACTCCAGAATCTCGCACATGTTCGTGTGTGGAAACCACCAAACTCTCCAGTGTTCCGCAGAGCGTGCAGCTTGCGGTAAACTGCTCAGCACATCCTCGAAGGTCTTGGAATACCGCACTTCATGCAGACGAAACGCCCGTTCCACTTGCATTGTTGCCGTGATGATGATGCCTAGCGCACCCAAGCTGACTCGAGCATAATCAAACAGCGCCGCGTTCTCCGATTTTGAGCATCGCAAGATGGTTCCGTCCGCAGTCAGCAGTTCCAACTCCACAATCTGCGACGCAATGCACCCAAACCGCGCTCCCGTACCGTGCGTTCCCGTCGCAATTGCGCCCGAGATCGACTGTTCAGAGATAGCACCGAGATTTGAAATTGCAAGACCGTTCTTCAACAATTCCGCATTCAGTGTCCTCAGTCTGCATCCTCCTTCGCACTTGACCAGTCCTCGATCCACGTGGATCTCGAGAATTCGCGATACCTTGTCGAGCGAAACCATGTGTCCGGTGGTGAGCGCAATTTCGTTTGGCGAATGCCCGGCACCGACGACTTTGACACTTTCTTTCCTGCCTGCAGCATACCTAACAATCGAAATAAGCTCTAATACGGATGACGGTTGGTGGTAATACGCAGGCACACACCCCGCAGTCTGTGCCCAGTTGCGCCACTTCACACGATTTGGCGGATACGGCAAAACCGCGGTGGACGATGAGTCGTGCGCAATCGTGCCTGCAGTCAAGTGCGATGCTAGCACCGTTGCCCGATTCATGATCAGCACAGCGTCTTTGGCTCTCGGTTCTCGGCTCTCGCTAAAAGATGCACAGAATCTAAATAGCCACACACACACACACACACACACACACACAAAACGGAAGCAAGATATTATGCGTTTTTAATTTAAATTCTTAAAAAAAAATAGAAAATAGTAAAACACCTTTATGTTGTTGAACGACAACGAATCGACGGCGGTACAGTCATTTCATACCGGAACGTAGACGGACTTCTTGCGCTTGATGAGCATGTAGACGAATGCGGATACGATGCACAGCCCGAGCAGCGATCCAAAGACGACTGTCAGGACTTTGTACGAATCGCACTTACCGCAAGTGCTGTGACTATCATCGCCGTTGTCGGACAGCTTTGGGGACGCCCAATAGTCGAGGACGATGACACCGTTGGCCCCGCCATTCAAAATAGGTCCCACAAACGCCTTGAATGCTTGATGATGCGGTTCGACAAAGACGTAATTGTCTCGATCTGCCTGTGACGTAAACGTCACTTCAAACCCATGCGAGAAGTTTCCGCTGAGTCCTTCCGGCGAGTTGTTGACTCCAGACGCAAGGTTTTGACAATATGCAACTTCTGTTCGGAGTGCACGGAACAAGCCAGTTGTCTGCTGCACCACCGTCGCAAGCGCGTCTGGCCGATAGTCAAACAAGACAATGTGCCGGAGAAGCTGGTTGTCGTTGGATGCGTAATCGGCAGCTGAGTTAACTGGGTCTGCATAGTCGGCCCACATGTCAAAGAGAAACACATTCGACACGATCGTCAGCGCATACGCTTTAAACGCCAGATGGTGCGGATCATGGAATGCGTAGAAGTCGCGATCCGCAGTCGAGGAGAATACGACTCGGAAGACATGCGTGAACGACTTGTTCAGTCCCTCTGGAGAGTTGTTGATTCCGTTTTCGAACGCCAAAACATATGGAATCTGGTTCTTCAGATCGCGGAACTTGTCCACGACGCTCTGTATGGAATCGGGCGACGTAGACGCACTGAACGAGAAGAACACAAAGTGATGCAATGCAAGCATTGCGCTCGATGTCTGCAAGAAGACCGCAAAGAACACCAGCGCCGCAGCAACTGCTGCAAAACACCTCATGATCCTGCAGTAGCTCTCGTGAGTTTTTGCGAATGCAGCACGAGGGATGCACAAACAAAAAAATAAAAAAACAAAAACGGAAAAACAAAAACGAAAAAAAAAAAACTGCAAGTCGTCGAGGCAGAAACGATAACGGGGAAGAGAGGAACAGAAACGCAGCTTGTGGAAAGAAGAACGAAGGTAGGAGACAAGAGTTGGAATCGCTTGTTCTGAACAACAAGATTCTTTTTAATTAAAACATGGAGGGACTGGAAAAGAGAAGAAGGGAGAGAAAGAAAGTAAGAAAAAAGAACGCAAACTATGAAACGCACAACTGGGAAAACGAGAGTCCAGAAAGATTAGTTATCAATGTATCCCTCCGAGTTCGTCTGCAGTGTTCTTGCAGAGCCCTTTGCATCGAGGAACAGCGATGCGACTTCCTCAATGTCTGCTTTGGTGACGCGCGTTCTTCCGTTCGTCTTCGCAAGAATCGTCGACGGGTTGAGCAGCTGGACGACGTATCGCAGAGACGTGGCTTCTCCACGAGAAGCCAAGTAGGCCAGCGCGTCTTCCTCGATCTGGGTTCCCTCGACATCGCATCGGATTGCCAAAATCTGAGCGATTTCAGGGACTTGGTACGGCATGGTGCGGATGATGACAAGTCGATCCAGCAAGTCGCGCGGCATTCCATGCGGTGACATGACATCAGTGCCTCTAATTTGTGTGATTCCACGGTTGGTTGCAAAGATCACGACCGGCGCCAACGTCGATTCCAGCGCCCTGTTCAGGAACGTAAAGCACTCGATATCGAGCATGTGCACTTCATCAATAAACAACACACCTGGCACAAGCTCGGCAACTCCTTGATCAATGTACTTGTTCACAACCTTGTTAATTTCCATGCGCAGCTTCTCTGTGATCTCGGTCTTCTTCGGTTTCATCAATGCACCCATCATGCTCATGATATCCTGGCCACCCTGTGGTCTCGCATTCGCAACATCCAAGTCATGAAGCGTCACATCCTGCACAATCTCCTTCTTTTTGTGCACCTCTCCTTTCGGGACGGGAACATATGCCTCAGACTCCAGATCAAACTCGGAAGCATACGCATCCGATCGACCGACACGCTTCACCGCACCCGAATTTGCTTCAATGTAGATCACATCTCCCGCAACGACCTTTTCCTTGAGCATGCCTTCGTAGATGGATGGGTCCAATTTGAGCTGTTTGGATCCTTTTGTCGTACGAAGCGTCACCAAAACATGCGAAACCGCCTTTCCATATCCGCCCATGGGATTATCCGTCTCAACGGGAGTCATTTCCGTCACCTCGCCTTCGTACACTTCTTTGTTTTCCTTGATTCGCAGACCAATCGCTCGTCGGAAGTTCTCCATCAGGACCTCCGTCTTCTTGATTTCTGTGGAGTAGACTTCCGAACCAACCATTGGGCAAAACGGCACCTTCGGTCCAAGTTCCTTTGCAATCGCCATCGCCAAAGCAGTCTATACATCATGCAACTCCCTCCAAGAAAGGATAAATAAAACAAAAAAGAATGCAAACGTGAGCCTCTGTATGAGTGTGTGTGTGTGCGCGCGTGCGTGCATGTACCATCAGAAACAATAAGAGCCGAAAATGACCTCGTGATGAACAAAAACATACCTTTCCAGTTCCCGGGGCTCCAGCAAGCAACAGCGCTCGACCGGCCATCTTCTTCGCCTTGATGAGCTCAACAATGACTCCCGATGCCTATATCCAAAAATAAATAAATAAAAATGAAGGAAACCAACAACATCCATAAATCAAAAGGATCAGCACTCCACGAAGAAGAATCAAAGAGGACATAAAAACGTTGAAATAAACGAAAAAGAAACGAAACTGCGGGGGCGGAAAAAGGTGCATACTTCTCGCGCTGCTTCTTGACCAACGAGTCCCGAGGCGCTCTGCTGCGCTACACCTACTTCGTCAAGACCAAGTCCTTTGATGTGGGAATGCGCAGCGATACGCTGAGTCTTTGTGGTCGAACGTACTTCCTCGATCTTCATCTTTCTATCTTTTCTTTCTTTTTCTATTCCTTCTCGCAGAAAATGAAAAAGTACCACTTCGCAATCCTTGCACGATCAGAGATGTCCCCAAATTAAAGAAAGAATGAAAGAAAAGGAAATTAATAAAACATCCAAACAAATAAAAAACCATTTAATGATTCCGGAAAGTCGACGAGTCTTTGAATAACAAAAAGCATCATTGCAATTGGAAACCGCGTCTGTCTGTGCTTGGAGAAGAGGACCGGCGGTTGCATCACGTGAGTCCACCTTTTGGCCTCACCCGGTCTCCTTCAGCATTGTCTTTTTCCGCCAGCTGGCAGCTGTCAGTCCCCCAGTGACACTTGTGTGTGTGTGTGTGTGTGTGTGTGTGTCATTGCTGCAGATCCCAATGACGCTTTTTGCATTAACTCAGTATGAGAAGCAGCCTTTCCCCCATCTTTGCATTCGATGATTATGTTTTAAATAATAAATATTATTGGTTTTGGTTTTGTTGGTTTTGTTTTTCCCCTTTCACTTTTGCAGGTTGTTTTTCGTTTTTGATTCGTATTCTCTCTTTTGCAGTCCGGTTGGATCGTTGAAGGGCATACTGTGTTCACCATGAAGCGTCGATCGTCTTCCAGCAACAACAGCGGCAACAACTCCAGCAACATTGATGATCTTCCCGAAACTGGAGCAGATCGAATTGAGCGAGTGACCTCGGCCGAGAAGCTGATTTTCATCCTTTCTGCTCTTCTTGTGTCGTCGATTCCGCTGTATGTGTACCAAAAAATTTTCTTCGTTCCGCTTGAAACGTTCGCGCTGCTGTTCCTTGCAGTGACCCTTGTTTCCACTTTTTTGCTGTACACATCGTACAACATGCATGCGGCAGCCAAGGTGGATGCTGTTGGCGGCCAGATCCGCACTTTGGTGCAGGAGGGGAAGGCATCATTGGACGGCATCGAAGGATTCGTCTCTGCATCGCGTGTCAGACTGGAGGCTACTCTCTTTTCGCTTTTCGCCTTGAACTCTCTCTTTGTCGTTTCGTACATGTTTGTCGGATTCTATGCTCTGGCTCGCGCAAACGAGGCAGTCAACTACGCAGTCGCTGTACCCGCCGCTGCATTAGTCACGTTTGCATTTGCATACGATGCACGCTCTAGAGCATGATGGGTCTCAACACTCGATGCAATCGCTTGGGCTCGTCCAGACGTCGGCCCTCCTGCACGTGCATTATCAATCTGGTGACGACGGCAAGGATTGGAGCGATGATGATTGATGACTGATGGCTGATGATTGATGATGATGGATAAAACGGAGGATCTGATTGAAAATGTACCAGTATGGTGTTAAATTGTCGATACGGGGGGTAGTCGCTGCCATGGAAACGTTGGTTTCGTGATGCACAGTGTCGGTTTGCATGTAATACAAGAAGAAAGAACAACGTATTATTTTGCTTTTCTCCCCCCCATTTTTTAATAATTTGTTTGTTATTAAAACAAAACAATAATCTGCTCTTAATTCACTAATTGGTGGACGCGAGCCGCAATGTCCATGTGTGGACGGCAGAGATGCATTCAAGGAAAAACATGAGCAAACATCAACGGAGCGCTCTCGCCGCTATTCTTGAGCATCAAGTAACTGCAAGATCACGCATTGCTCTTCAAACTCTTCATCAACTTCTCGTAGGCGTCCCAGTGTTCGCAAGAACCGCGTGTGTGTCACGTTCAGATCCGCATGGGTCGTTTCGGCATCCTTCTTGTACAACGCCGCCGCCAGCCGCAACTTCTTGATACTCTCGTTGAGGTCCGTTACAAGTGGACGAAGTTTCTGTGAAACAAGAGTAGAGCACTGGTCAAACCATTCCGCCGCCGCCAGGCCTTTCGGATGCTCGATGCTCTGCGCACCATCCGGCAGCATGGAAACCAGCTCATTGAAAAACATGACATACGCCGTTTCTTGAATCTGCGCAGGATCGTGCTCTTTTCGCATTTTGTCTGCGACATCCAGGCTGTTACTGATCGCCGCCTTGACAATAGCTTCGAAGGACGATCTGATATCGTCTCCGGTTGCAGCCATGGTCTGTGAAAAGAACAGCTCAAGCGTTTTCACATGATTAGGTAGACTGACCGTGGACAATTCGTCCAATTTTGCTGACTGCGATTGCACCTGCGGAGCAAGCGACTGGAGGTGTCCCGTGACTTCCTTGGACAGGGAAGAAATCGCAGCGATGCACTCTGCTCGCAGTACCTCAAGGTCAGCGTCGACGTGAACGGGTTGTGGCACATCGACAGCGGCGAATCCCTTGCGGATAACTTCTGATTCCTCCGCAATCAAATCGCGAACAGAGGAGAGTAGGCGGTCGAACGACGACTGCGTTTCCTTCTCCATGCGGACAACATCGGCTTTCACTTCTTCCAATGATTGCGCTGTCGTGGAATGCTGCAGACGAAGCGTCTCCGACAGGACTTTGAACAGCCCTTCCTTGGAGTCCGTGAGCCTTCGTAAACCCGAAAGATCGAATGCGTCTCGAACACTGCCAATACTCTGATGCAACTCTGCCAGCGTGGAGGACACTGTTGTGATGCCGTCCTTCGTTGCACCACTCAGAGAGGCCAATTCTCTACGCACAGACTCGTGCATCCTCCCTTCGATCTCCGCAAGAAGCGTCGATATTTCCGCCAACGAAATGTCTTCGCGATGAAGCAATTGATGCAGAGGATGAATTTCCTTCACAAGATTTGTCGTCTGCTCGGCAATGCGATTGGAAACAGACTGCACGGCATCCAGCAAGCATTGCTTCTCGCTGCTGAATGATGCAGACCAAGAAGCCTCCGTGGAACTTAAAGTTCCTCGGACGTCGCTTCGAACCTCTTCTAAAACCTGCATGAAGTCAACCATTTCCGTCTTGAACATAGCCGCCAAGTCACGAATCTCGGCTCGAATGTCGCCTATTGCGAACGCCGTTCCCGAACCCTCGCTATGAACAGAAGTGTCAGCAACACACGTCTCCTTATCGACTACCATGGCCACGGACAGGTCGGACAGCTTTTCATTCAGAACATCTCGGAGTTCATGATTTGAGACCCCACGATGTTCCGCCCACGACCGCTCCAGCGATCTCAGCTGCTGCGCCAGTCTCTCTCGATCTAACAACAAGTCCGATTGAATCTTACTCGTGACGGCTGGCAATCCGTCCTCGATCGCCTTGCTAGAGGTCAATGCAGACTCGTGTATGAGCTTGGACACCGTTTCCAAGATCTCATCGTTGCGTTTCGACAAGGAGTGTCTTGTCAGATTCAAGGCATCCAGGATGGCTGCGTGCTGCGTGGAACATGTCGAAGCTTGCACGGCAATGGCCTCCTTCATGTCGGACAAAAGATCCGGAACAGCAACAAGCTGAGAAATGTTCTCTGCGACCACATGCAAATCCGCATGGAGGGCTGCCGTGTCAGAGCCTTGTTTCTCAGCAATCGTCTTGAGATGCGCCATATGGTCTTGGAAAACGGTTGCGAGCCCCCTTTCAACACTTGCAGACAGAGTTTTCTGCGCAGACTCTACTGAATCCGACATCTCCAATTTCAGCATCTCACCCAGCGTTGAAACGCACTGTTTGGCCGATTCCTCCCATGCACTCGAACCAAAGTTTGCATTCCTGGTCAGGTCAGCACTGAGGGAATGAGAAGCGGTCTCCACGCTCCGCTGCGCCTGCGCCACTGCATTGGCAATCTCGACCTTGACAGCGGCATCTGATGCAGAGAGATCGTCTCGAATGCACTCCGCAGATTTTCCAATCCACTGTTTCACTTCATCCATCGCAACCATGAAATCGGTCTTGAGTGCGGCATGCGAAGCTGCGAAGGCCGTTTGCAGAGTGTCGAGAGACGCATCCCAATCGCGTCTCATACCATCCGAAGCCACTTGCATACCTTCTAACTTGGCAATGACCGTCTCCGTCTTTTCAGCAATGGCATTTCGATTCTCAATCACCGCAGACGTGAAATCGTGCGCTTGATCTCGGGCAGCCCCCGTAGAGTCAGCAATGCTCTTCTGCACAACACTGGACAAGACTTCTGCCGAGTGGTGTTGTGCGTCTGTTAGCGCAGTCAGCTTTTGATGCAGCAGTTCCATCAACGCATTCTGGTTCTTCGTGTTCGCATCCACGATCAAATCGGAAGAACGGGAAACAGCAGATAGTTCCGTCCGAAGAAGCTCAGCAGACGACAGTGAATCGCGTTTGACCTCCTGGAGAGACTTCGAGAAATCGTGCGCTGCAACGTCAACAGAAGCAGTGATGTGCTCGCGCACCGCATCCCCTGACGCACTGATTGCCTGTTTCAAGCACTCCACCGAAGAATGAAGATTCTCGATGATGGAAACAACTGCCCGCGCATCAGATTCCGCGCTTTGCTTTGATCGACTATCTGAGCCACTGACCTCCAAACGCAGGGTCGACAGATCCTGTCGCAGTGCTGCCACATCTTCCTGGCAACAAAGATCGGCCAATTTCTCGAAAATGTCATTGCGAAGCTCCTTTCCGTGACTTTCCACATCCTGCAGTATTGCTTTGATTTCCACTATGCCATCGGAGACCAGCGATGTGGACTTTGCCTCTTGCACTGCCGCCAGCAGACGGCCCTCAATTTCAGAAAACGTACCAGACGAAACGGAAACTGCGTTGGAAAGGTGCATGACCTCCGCAGACACCTTTTCCGTCATTTCGCTGACTGAGCTTCGAAATTCTGAAAACACCGTTCTCAACCGCATCATGTCGTCGTCGACGCTGAGCTGCGTCTGCAGACTTCGTGCTGACATCCCTATCAGCTCTGTAATCTGCAGCTGAAGTTTGTCAGCAGACGCCTCAAGAGCCTGAACATCTGATTTTTCTGCAACAGAGGCCGACGACCGCTCCATCAAAGTGTTCACCTGCAACGCAACCTCGCGAAGCGAAGTCTCGAAAGCAGCGAATTGTGACAGTTGGGCGCTGGATTTCAAGTAGTGATTTTTGAATTCCTCTGCATCCATAGCTTGCTGCTTTGCTAGACCGCGAATCTGGTCGCTAATATCGTTCTGACACACGCCATCAATAACGGAGGCGATCTTCAAGAGGTCATTTAGACGGTCGCTCAATGCTGCAAAAGCATTTTCCCAGCGAATATCCACCGGCGAATCGCGCTCTTGAACAGCGTGCGCAATAGTTGTACAGTGCTCCTCATGCGATTTCCGAAGGCCCTCAAGATCAACGGTTACCGTTTCTGCGAGCGATTTGAAGGAACTCTGTAGGGCACCACTGTCCTCCAGCAGTCTCGACGTATTCTCTGCGATCACGGACTCCAAAGCATCCATCCTCAAAACCGTAGCGTCGACAGTCATCCGAATCGCAGCGGCCTCGTCTCCACCGATGGAGGGCTCAGCCTGTGTCGTTTTGCAGTCAATAGACTTTGCTACATCCAGATTCTCAACCATCCGCTCCATCAAAGAATCAAGACGGCTTGAAACACTGGACGTTGTTGTCGACAGAGAAGCCGATAGGGAATCCATCAAACGGTTTTCCTGGTTCGAGAGTCGCACAAGAATTTCGCTGGTCTTTTCTCCAACACAATTGGACAGCGCGTCCACAACTGTTTGTTGAGATGCTGAAACAAGCTGCAAGGTCTTTTGTACCTCCAAAATCGAATCCTGCACGACGCGGACGTCCCCGGAAGACGCATGCACCAACTGAGCAAGTTCGCTGGAAAGACTTTCTGTTTCGTGCTGGACACGCCGTCTTGACTCCGCGCCGGATTCCTGAATCAGCGGGCACAGTCGATCTTCAAGTCCCCGAACCGACTGCTCAACCGCAGATCGCAGTTCTTCGCTTGCTGCTCGAGCTTGGGCAACCGTCATCGCGCTATCCATCTTGCTTCCGAGCACGTCGATAACATTTCGACTTTCCTTCTCAACCAGGTTGTTGCAACGTTCCTGCATAAGCACAACATGCAGACGAACTTGATTCCAGTGCTCGGAACTGCGGTCGCTGACTAGGTCAATGCGCGGTACCAGAGACTTTTCCATGGATTCGAGCGCGCTCTTCCATTCCGAAGCGCTCGATTTGAGGAACTCGGTCATTTCTGACCGTGATTCCCGCATTTCCTTCACAACACTTTGATTGACATCTAAAAGCGCGCCGTTGCTCGTCTTCAACGCGCTGTAGTCGCTGCGCAATTCAGACACGACTCGATTCATTTCAGCAAACCTGCTGGCCAAATCCCTTGACAATTCATCGACAATCGCGGCCTGCAACCTCTCAAATGACGATTCCATCAACGAAAGTCTCTTGTCCTGGGACCCAAAGCCTTCGCCAAAAGATCGGTTCACCAACTCTGCAATCGAGCTCTGTTGCGCAGACAGATGTGAGCTGTGCGAGCTATGCGAGCTGATGATTCTTTCGGTGGCGCTCGTAATCGCGTCCACGGTTTTTTCTGTGAACTCCCGGTACTTGTCTGCATGTCCACCGACCAACGAGAACACTTCCTCCATCTTTGGTCGGATATTCGTGTTGAGAATGTCTGACACATTGCGACAAACCTGCGTTTGGACTGCTTGGACGCACTCCTGGACTTGGGCGTACAGTCGTTGACGACAGTCGTCCGCAAGTCTGCTCATGCGTGTCTCGCAGTCGTCAGATGTCTTCTCGTGCAGCGCCGCCGATTTGCCGAGGATGTCGTCCCGAGCAGAAGCAACGGCGGACTGCAAGTCTTCCCTGGTAAGCCGATTCACGATCGACCAGTGTTCTGCGAGTTTGCAAGAGGCGGTGTCGGCTATGCTGGACATTTCACTAGACAGGAGAGCACGCATATTTTCAAGAGCAGTCTCAATCTGCACCGTCCACTGTTCGCTCGCTTGCGCAGATGCCTGGGCAGCGGCCAATGCATGATTTGCGTTCGACTTTTGCACAGAATCCGTTATTTTTGATTCGGAGGTGCCGACAACTTTGGCAACGGTCGAAGCGACGGACTCGAGGTTTGCAGCTGCCGCAAGAGACATCTTCTCCTCCAAAGCCCCAAGAACAGATGCCGTGTTTGTCTGAATTATGCTCGGCAGTCCCTGCGTAGCTGAAAACACATCATCCACGTTCTGGCCAATTACATCGAAGCGGTTCTCCACAGTTCGACTCAGTTCTGCAAGTTCCACGTTTAGCTTTTCGATGGTTTCTGCCAGCTTATCCGAAGTAGTCGTGCGAGACGCACTGAGTATGGACTGGATTTGCGACATTGAATCGTTCAAAGAGGCAAAACCTGCAGAGAAGCGATCGACATCCAGTTTGGTTCCAATGCTGCGAAGCTCTTGATTCAAATTGTCGTAGTTTTGCGAGGAAATCTCTTGGAACATGTCAAACGAGCGGGACAAGCCGTCCAGCTTCAGTTCCGTGTCTTCGGAAAATTTGACTTGAAAATCCTGAATGGAAGACACTGCGGGACGCAACTCACTCAAAATGGACGAAGAAATGGACTGCACCAGCTGTTGTGACACACCCGGGGACAATGCATATTGCATTGCGCTTTCCGCGGAAATAGCCAACAGGCCGCGATTCATTGCCGCGCAAACCTTTTTGGCATCCAGCTGACTGTGCTCATCGCAAACATCCTCTTTCGAGATACCGCACGTGTCCAACATCTGATTCATCACATCCTGCAGTTCCATTTTGGACTTCAGAACATCCTTGAGCAGCGCATAAGTTGTGCGGTAATTCGATTCCAGGTCGTCGAAATAGTCGCAAAACCGCTGCAGCTCGCCCTTCATCAGCACAACTTGATTTTCATCCAGCTCAAATTGCGTGGGGGCATCGAATGCGTCCGCATGAGCACCGGTTGTTTGAGGGGCGCTAATGGTCCACACCCTGAGTACCTTCTCCGAAGTACCCACCCAAATGCGATATCGCGAGTCCATTGTCACTGCAATCTGACGAATGGACCCACTGTGACCCTTGAGAGATTCGACAAAATCGCCTGATCGAGAGTCCCACACGTAAAGAACCCGGTCTTGGCCACCAGAGATCACAAACGGACCAAGCGAACAAAGAGAACTCACAGGAGAGTTTCGCTGCGTATTCAGGTGCTTCAAGCAGGTGAATGTTTCCAAGTCCCACATAGAAATTGCTCCGTCAAAGGAGGCAGCCCACAGTCGCTTTCCGCCTTGCGTGACACACAAAGCCTCCACGGAATCTTTGTGGGTCTGTAGTTCCTTCACTACAGTTCCAGTGTGGATGTCCCACACACGAATGGTGCGATCCGCAGAGCCGGATATGACGACGTCTTTTTCAGGAACAAAGGTCATTGTGTGCACTGTTCCTGAATGGGAATTGAGGGTCCGCAGCACTTCCCCATTGCGGCATGTAACCACCTTGATTGCCCAGTCATCGGAACACGTCCAAGCAGTTTCCTTGCCAACAAACACAATTCCATTAACAGCTTTTGAGTGAATCTTGAAGAACTTGTGACCTTTGATGCCACCATGCTCGTTGATGGAGTACACGCCAACAATGCCCGAGGAAAATCCGCACCACAGTCGATCTGAAGCCTCGGAGTACGCAAGAGCAGTCACCGTTTCCATCCGGCGTTCCGCGTCCTCGAACAGCCGCAGCTGCTGCAGGCGCTCGCCGGTTTGTAGAGAGTAGACGCAGCAAATCCCGTTTCTTCCGCCAGCAAACACAAACCTTGATGAGTGTGCCAAACACGACGTGCCATTCTCCATCGCTGGCACGTCCTCAGCTGATGCAGACAAGAGCTCAACGCGTGAGAGCTCTGTCTTTTTCGCCTTTTTCGCAGAGCTGTGGACAGGGGACATGACGGGCTGGACGGACGTCGAGATCAGCCTTTGGTACACTGAAGGAGACTCCAAGGGTAATTCAAATGTCGAGTCCATCGGATCAAAAATCTTCACTCCAGCGCCATACGCCACGTCTTTCTTCTCGCCAAAAAGCTGTCTTCTTGATGTAAAGTACGAGTTAAAGAAATCCATGAAGTCCTCGCGAAGCACCACGGACTGAAGCCGCTCGTCCAACACCGCTCGCTGCGTCGCATGAATCCGTTTCTGCGTCGATCTCGCCTCGGACTCCTTCAGGTTTGCGCGAATCCGATCCACTGACTCCGTGACATCATCGCCCAGATGCTCGCTTGTGGACTGCCGGCTGCGATAAGGCGTCGTGGACGAACTAGGGTTTGCAGCAGACCCAGTCGACGTCCTTGGTGTTCTACTTGGCGACAGTGTTCGCGTACCAGACCGCGATGCCACCACCGGCCGTTCGTCATTTGCTTCTGCCATACTCGAGTCTTTCTCCTTTCTTTCTTTCTTTTTTTTCTTTTTTTCTTTCTTTTTTCGTTCTTCTCCTTCAAATCTAGTATGTCCGAAGGCTTCAGTACACCGGACGGACTGTGTGATAAATAAGCTGGGTTAAAGAGTAGGTCTCGCGTTCTAGCAAGACGCTCTTCTGGCGACAAGAAAGCCCTTTATCTCGCTTTCTTTAAGACCGCTAAACTTCCCCACTTGAGGTCGTTAACGTCTATGAGCACTCACATGAAAAGTATCCATACGCAGACGCGGTCGATGCTGGCCGACTCCAGCTCGTTTGTTTCACAGGGAATTCGTGCTTACGCACGCTCGGCCAGAATTCAGCCTGCGACACAGGCTCCGCATTTTCGACACTCTTTAACGCAGCATCCGTAGCCATCAATTCTATCATTCGTTGGTTTGGTTTTTTGGTTTTACTTTTTAATTCAAATATGGGCGCGAGTGCGCTGGGACGACGCATTCGCCTACGCCTGCGCCGCTCGATACAGGGCCTCCTAGGTCCCGCAGACCTCCTAAGAGGCCACGTGTCACTACGCCTGCTGCTAGGGCCGTCAGAATCAAAAAAATGCACCCTTCTCAGGAACAACGTGTCACGCTGAGAAAGTGGCTCACCGGTTGATCGAGATTGGGAACGGAGCGCGGAACATTTATCTGAAGAACGCCGAGAGGCGTGTTGGGGCCTGTCCCCTTCCCGGCAACGGGATGCAAGACTGAGTATGCATGTCCATTCGTAGATATGCAGCATGTTCAGTGTATAATGTAGACAAAACATTCACCCTAGCAGAGACGTGTACGTAAGTATGTGAATATAATCGCAATCACAATCACAGCAATAAAGGTAATGGTAAAGTACATTTGTCTTGATCGTGAAAAATAGACTCGCGGGTGCCCTCGGATGCATCCACAGCGCGAACACCTAGGAGGGGGAACCAACAAGAACAAAGTAAAACGAACTAGTGGAAGAAGACGAATTGGATTACAGATTCTTTTCACGAGCCTCGACTCGTAGCAGCCGAGCTTGGCGCTCCATCTCGCGCTCGGCTCTTCGTTCGGCTTCTTTTCGCGTGACGATCGAGTAAAATCCTGTTTTGATCATGAACGCCTCCATGGCTGCCCCGAGCACAAACGCAGCAGGCGCGACTTTGCTTACTGCGCGCACAAACTGCCGATCAAAAATCATTCTGCTATAGCACGTCTGGCAATGTCCCGGTCTCTTCTTCTGGCTGTCTTCTATGGAACAGGGAATGCAAAGACCCATGCCAACGCTCTCCCGTTTCATAGACACACGAGGATGGCCTTCTGTGACTACGGCGACTACGGTGGATCGCGCTGGATGACTCCTGGGAAATGCTTCTTTGGCTGTTTTTGGCTTTTGCTTTTCTCTTCATGTGCCGAAGATACTTGTAGTCATCACTATACAGACAGACACAGATAGACACAGACAGACACACAAAGAGAAAAATGTCGATGCTTTCGAAAGTCTTGGAGATTGCAGATCGTCTGATTGAGAATTCTTCTTCGTCTGCAGCGTCACAGGAAGCGAGTTCTCCGAAGCAGGTTATCAATGCGGCATGTGAATACTTGGATGCCCTCCGTGTGATTCGATGCCAGCTCACTGTCGTTCGGGATGCTTCTGCCCGTCGCGCATTGTATGAAAAGAGTCTCAAAGTCCGAGAAAAGTTCGCAATGTCGTTGCAAGCGTCCGTGTATGTTGCAGACTGCGTGGGGTTGACGCATGCGATTTGTGAGTTCGAGTTTGCACCGTCGTTCATCACAACCTTGAACACCGAGTTCACAACGTGGGTTGCGACCAGGCTTCCAAATGTCAAGCCAAGTGACAGCCTGCAGAATGTTACTAGCCTGTTTCAGTGCGTCACTGCAATCGCGAAAGAGAATGCAAGCTTCTTTGTGCCGTACGTCGACCCGTGGTTCATGAACTGCCTACGCGCAGTTAAGAAGTGCACGGACGATTTCAAAGTCGCCGTGTTTCATTTCCTGTCTACCATCTTGAAGCTGTACGATAGACTGCCGGTGACCGAGGCTTGCCGAGACGAGCTGAGTCGGTCTGTTTTGAAATGCATTGCCGAGAAGGAAATTCGCGTGTCGCAGAGCTGCGCCAAGTGTTTATACGTCACGTCGCTGCCCGACCTTACCGTTGCCTTTGAAGCAATTGACCGATCTGTCGACTTTTATTCCATTAGCTTGCACGATGTGGGCTCGTCGATGTCAAAGGCTATTGAATCAGTTGTGTTTCAATCTGAAGACCGCTCTCACGAGCCGCGAAACAGCCTGTCCTCCATGTTTTCTCTTGTGAAGCACCGAAAGCGCAGTGCTTCCATTGTGTTTGATGCTTCACTGCTGACCAAAATCCCGTCAAAGCTCGTTCCATACGTTGTTCCTTGCTTTTCCGAGGCGATTTGGACACAGTTCTTCCCGGTGCTTGTCCAGTTCGTTTCCTCTCTCGACTTGGAGCCTCAGAAGAAGATCTGGTCGCAGTGCACTCCATCCGTACTGAACTTTGTCTCCAATCGCATCATCGAGTCCTTTGTGCTGATTTCCGGTGAGACAACAGCGGACGTTTGTGAAAAATTTGACAAACAATCCATTGACGAGAAATGCTGCATGCTGAGGTTCATGTTGCTGCAGCCCTCCTTGTTTCAGGAAAGCCTTGCACCGCAGAAGTGGTTCGAGATCTGGTCCCACGTATTCTCCTCGGATGACGAAATTCTGCGCACCCTCGCTGCGCTGTGCTGCTCCAAGTTTGGCGATGTGTTCACGATCGTGAACAACTGCATCTCCTCGTCCGTTGTCATTTGCTCGGATCTCGCGTCAGGCGCTATCGACAGGAGGAATCTTCTGTTGCAACTGCACGGATTTGGTCTCGCAATCTCGTTTCTGTTTCCTGCGTTTGTGGACTCTCCTTCACTTGTCGTCAAAGTCGAATCGCTGACGAGCAAACTGTTGGATATCTGCGCAGACCCATCGGTCGAAACTGGCGTTTGCCTTCAAATTCTTTTTTTGATCCTTTCGTCTGCATGGTCGGTGTGCAAGAGCATGCTGCCATCTCTTGTGGATTCGTTTCTACTTCCCACTGTGTACCGATCATGCGTGCGTGTTTCAGATTTTCTGACCCCAGAATTATCCTCTGATCCCAAACCGGATGCAAAGACCGAATCCAAAGCGCTGTCTATTCCGTCCATGCTGCGGTGCTTTGCTGCTTATTGTCGGTTCTTGCGAAATTATCGAACGAATCCTGTTTTTGTGGACATGGATTTCTGGTTCGCCCAGGAACGAAATTTCCTTGCTCTACAGCAATCTACTGGATCGCGACGACCGTTCATGAATGCATCCGTGGATATCATGCTCGCTGAGATTTTTCTGCTATGCGCTGGAAAGAATATGAAGTACATTCAGCCTGTTTTGCAGCATGCTTCCACAGTTTGCAAGGTTCGAGACTCCCAGCCTGTCCAGCAGAAGAAGACCGGCCAAGATGTTTCGCGGGTCTATTCGTTCTTCTTTCATGATAGCCAGGACCCCTATGGTAGTCTTTCTCTGGATCGATTGATGGAGGGGGCCGGCTCACTCATGATTGGGGCCCACATTGCTCGTTTGTTGGATGCCAAGAACGTGTCTGAAACTCTGAGCAAGACATCTTTTTTGAGTAATCGCGCTTTGTTGTCCATGTTGTCCAATGTCGCGATGCTTGCTGGACGTTCCATCCCATGCAAGGACACTCTGTTTTCGTTGGGTATGAACGCCATGAAGAGCGCGGTCTTTGATCTTCCGTCTGCTGACATGCCTTTGCTGAAAAAGTTCGTCGTTGAATTTGCCGGTGTGTTTGGCGATGCTTTTTCGACCAGCTTTCTCCAGGTTGGCTTCGATTTGTATGAGTCGTATTCTGCGCGGAACGAACTGAACTCGTTGCTCAAGATCCAAAGATTCCTTTTGCTTGTGGAGCCTATGATTGTCGGGCTTCATGACAGCGGCCACAGCGTGTCCAGCTGGCTGGTCGCCGTGGTCTCCTTCTGCTCCACCATTATCAGTCCTTCGTCGCAAACACTGTCCGTTCTCTGTTTTGAAATGCTTGCTAGCTTGTTTGCGAAATTTTCCAACAGAACCGTCGATTTTGCGGAAACGTTGTTTTCTGTCTCTGTATCAAACATGGTTTCACGGTCCCCCGACGTTTCGCAGATCATCATCGAAGCAGATAATTCGAAAGCTGCTGCTTTTCCATTCCGGTCGTTGTCTTGCCTTTCTTACTGCGAGCTCGTTAGTACCTTCCATCTGCTGCCCGTCCTGATGAAGACCGCAGTCATGAGCGACATGGGAGTGTTCCTTGCGTGCTTCCTGCTGGATGGCAGATCCACCTCGTGGGGCACGGAGGTCCAGCCAGTTGCGAAGCGCAAATCCGAAGGTTGGATGCGAGTCCAAACTCAGTTCTTGAGCAGTCTCTCCTTGTATAAAAAAGAAGTTTTGGTCGCATGGTTCTTGTCTGCTGCGGCTCCTGGCACACCTACTCTGGACACCTTGCTGTCTTGGCTGAGCTTGAACCGCAGCCTTCCTGTTGATGGGCTGCTGCCGTGCGTCAAGGAGCTGGTGCAGCACTTCAGCATTTCGTTCTCCGAATTGGTCGTGTTTACGGGGAATTTCTGCCTTCGCTCATCGTCCAAGATATCTGCTCTACCGGAGGCTTCCACACTGGAACATGTTCCGCAGAAGAAAGACTATGATCCAGACGACGAGAACGAGGCAGGAAACGAAGACGAAGAAGGGCAGCCCAAGGCGAAGGAAGCAGACTCGAAGGAAGCGGCTGACGTTCCGGAACTCGAATTCTCTGCGACATCTCAAATCTCTGTTCTTCGCACGGTGGTAGACATGGTTGCGGGGGGCTGTGCAATGACTCCGCTGGACCAGGAACGACTTGCGGATATTCTCTGTCGTGTCTGTGCCGTTCAAGGAGTGTCGGATCTGTCGATTCATGCAGTCCGCTGCCTCGGTCACATTTTCAAGTCCATATCGCTTTCCATCTTGAAGCCGTTTGATGAGCTGTATTTTTCCCAGTTTCGCCTTCAGTTTACCCCTATGTTTCGGTTCTTTGACTCGTCGTGTGATCCACGGCTGTTCGACTCCTTCTGTGCCGTGCTGATCAATCTTGCAGAAAGCAGTCAACTTCTACCCCATCGGGAATGCTCCAAACTGTGGACCAGCTTGAGCGATGTCTTCGAGCGAATTCTCGACGGCGCATCCGGACTCGTGAAGTTTGGCATTGACGTGGATGGGCATGCAATGTCCAAAGTGGCCCAGACTCTTGATGCGTTCCTTGCACTCCCGCCCTCTGCCATCAGCAATGACAGTCTGGAGCGTTTGTCCGGGGTTTGCAAGCGTGTTGTTTTGCTAGATGGTGAAATGTTTTCTGCTGCCAACGTGGAGACGGTCTCCGAGGATATCCTGAAGAATCTTCGCACGAAAGCCGTGGGTTGTGTATGTCGCCTCTGTCATCCATCCTCGTTTCCTGTTCTTAGTGAGCTGTGTAATGTTATTTTGGCCGAGGATCTCTGGAGTTCCGAGTACGCTCGGTACATTGATGCTGCTTGGCCTCCGCAGCTGATGGCTCTTTTTTGCAGGAAGACGTATGCGAGTGCCAGCGAGTGCCGCCAGATGATTGGATTTCCGCGCCTGTCCGCCGGTGAGAATGCGAGACTCCTCATCTCCATCCTTTTCATGTACAATGTGCTCGAGAAAGCCCAGAAAGATCATCCGGGCGTCCTTGCTGATGTGCGGCGTTTTGCCGCGATCCAATCCGTTCGCGGAGATGCTCGGTCTGCCAGCGACTTGACATCGTCGGACATCCTGGCATTCATTCCCGATTCAACGTTTCCAGCGCAGCTTTTGCCGCACATTTCCTTTCCGGAGTCGTGCGTTGCGTATCAACTTTGCAAACCTTCGCTTCCGCTGAGCGATGTGTTTGGACTTGTTGGATCCTATTTGAAGGCAGGCGACG
Source organism: Andalucia godoyi (assembly GCA_009859145.1). Classification (NCBI taxonomy): domain Eukaryota; class Jakobea; order Jakobida; family Andaluciidae; genus Andalucia; species Andalucia godoyi. The sequence goes on from VRVR01000008.1 coordinate 394,893, forward strand.
TTGCGTCTGTTAAGTACCTTTTGCAAGATTTGAGCGATTCGCTTGATGTCCACGCTGCAGATACCTTGATTCAATATTCTGCAATGGTTCTGCTTGCGTGCGCAGCGGACTCTGTGGCACGCGTCACCGTTGGAGTTCATGTTTTCCGCTTACTGTCTGTTCTTGGTTCTCGAGAGCCACAAAAGGTGTTGTCCGTCTTTGTGCGCATGAAATCACTCTTTCCGCAAGATTTTATCGGCATTGTTCGTCAGCTGGAACCAGAGTACATTGCGCGACTAAGCTCTCTCGAGTCCCGCAAGGACAATAACAGCACCTAACGTCCTGTCATCTCTGCACTGCCCCATGTTTTTTTTCAACTGATGTTGCTGTTGCTGTTGCTGTTGTTCTTGTTTTAAAGAAATATACTTCTTTTTTTATGCATTGCGTTGTTCGTTTTCTCATTCTGCACCGGCATGCCGATCCTGGACTTGCGATTGCTCGGCTTTCAGCCTTCTTTGTTCTTCAATGTACTTGGGGTCGTAGTCCTGCAAGACAATATGGGCTTCTTGACCCAGCACGGAATTTTCAAACTTGGCCAGTTCGGCCAGTGCATGCCTGGCAGAATACACAAAAGGCAGGTATGCGCCCGCAAATGTAATACCCGTGCCAACCATGAATGCCTGGAACCCAGACATGTTTGACCGCACCGCCGCCACCTTTCGCGTAACCACAAACGAAAAGATGCCTGCAAAACACGCACCGCCCAGCGATCGTAGTGCACCCAGCTTGAGTTCGCGATTTACAACCGCTTGTTCCTCAGACGTCAGCTTGTAGCCAAGCAACCTCTGCCTCGAGTCCGAGTAATTCCGAGACTTTGATATTTCAACCCGCGTTGGCGCATCCGCTCTTGGCTTTTCTTCAGGCCTGGCCTCGACTTGCTGCACCACCTGCTCCTTTTGCATATCAGCGTGCCTCACAAAGCAACGGGGGCTGGAGCGATCGGGATTTTTTTTTTTTAACAGCCCCGTTTTCCGTTGAAAGAAACAGGAATTGGAAACACTCAAAAGGACGAATGGACAGTCCTCACCGGAGAATGACAGCCTCTGACAGCATCTGAAGTGATGCTAGACCCTTGAGCATCCCGCGCATTTCCAAGGGGCTTTGCCGCCAGATCTTTCTGAATTTCGTATGCTTTTCAGTACTTGCATCACCCATCTAATATCGAATATCCATCCACCACGAAATTCGCTATCATATCGTTCGGTTTTGTGTTTTTTTAAAATATTTATTGTGTGCTTATTATTTTTCGCATCATTTTCCCCTTTCTTTCTTTTTCACACGATAATTGTACGCTCTGTGTTCTCTGTTCAAAGAACAAAAAAAGAAAAAAAGAAAAGATAAAGACGGTGTTTGTGTGTTTGTGGACTAGTAGCGAATACAGAAAAGAGGAAGAAGATGTCTCGAAAGCGTGCTTCGTTTGACACGACGTCGTGTTTTTCTTCGTTTCAAACCATTACGAATGCATTTCGATCTACGAAGCGAGGGAGGCTTGGGTCTGCATCGTCTCTGGCTTCTGAGAAGATGTGCACTGTGATCCCCGACTCCAACTCGGTATCGTCCGATCTCACCGACTATTGTGGACAGTCTCCTTTGACATCATCCACAAATACCTCTTTTTCCTTTCCGGCTGCTGCGGCTCCTTCTTGTTCGTCGTCGCCGGTGAAAAGGCTGCTGCAGGAAGTTGGGATGCGAAAGGATCCGTCTGTGCTGATTGGTCGCGAATCGGAAATGCGCGACATCCAGAGCTTTCTGGACAATGAGAAGTCGAGGTTCTTGTATGTGTGTGGAAGGCCTGGAGCCGGCAAGTCTGCATGTGCAAAGCTTGTGATCAAGGATTTTTCGAAAGCGGTGTTTTTGAATTGCATGTCTCTTGGAACTGTTGCTTTGCTGAAGCGGACGCTCGAAAATGAACACTCGATTGTCGTTTCCCGCTGCAATCCACGGCGATCGAAGCAGCGCCCCTGGAGCTCTTTTGGAGTAGGCGAGGGCGCCGCAGCAGCAGACCAAGAGGACTATTCCGACATCGATAGCGATGCGGAAGCGGAGGAGGAAGGTTCAGGACCACGATGCTCGCAGAGTGCAAAGAAAGGGTTCCGGATTGTAGTGCTGGACGAGATTGACGACTTGATTCGCAAAGACCGGGCGAGAATGCACGAGTGGATTGCGGATGTATACAACATGCACGGATCGCTTGTGAAGTTTATTGGAATCTCGAATTCGGTTGATCTCGTCGAGCGGTTTCTTCCGAACCTTGTGCAATCCCACGTGATTCACCGAATTGTGTTTGACCCGTACTCTGCTGACAAGATCCAGCGCATTGTGTCGAGCTCGTATCTTGCCGAGCATCCGGGGGCGATTGCTCCCGAGGCACTCGAGCTGCTGGCGCGTCGAGTCATGAACTCGTCTGGAGATTTCCGCAAAGTGCTTGACATTCTCGTCCAGTCGTGCAAGCTTGCGCTGTCCGAGGATCCTGACACCCGCTCCGTGACGCTGCCTTCGATGCGAAAAGCGCTCTCCACGGTTCTTGCTTCCAGCACGCTCTCCACCATCCAGAAACTGACGCTCTTCCAAAAAATGCTTCTTGCGACCATCATCCGTCGAGTCACTCGGCTTTCGTCGACAAGAAACCATCTTCCCAACCCACATCTGCAGCAGCAGCCGTTGCTGCTCAGTTCGGCAGGATGGGTACCAACGGAAGCGGTGCGTGTGGAATACATGATGCACATGGAAGAGCAGTCCGTGGGTGGTTTCTGCCGCAAGGAGTTCGGCGATGCACTCATGGCGCTCGAAGACCACTGTGTTGTGCAGGTAGCTCGAGACAGGGACTCGATATGTGTAACATGCGACATTCAGGACGTCCGAGCCGCCCTTCAGGATCATGCTCTCGCAAGACAACTTCTTGAAGCATGACGTCAGAAGAGGGTAGCTCCAAATGACGAAATTCCCCCCTGCACGCCCTCGTCCGTTGCGAGAATTGCACTGTACATTCTGTTGTATTTGTTTCCTCTCTCTTCTGTATAAATCGTAGAAGCTGGATTCTCTTCAGCCCAACAGGCAAGCCAAGCCAAAAATAATAATAAAAATAATAAAAAATCATTTTAAAAAATGAAGACACTACTGAATTAAAAGGCAACAACAAGAATGGTTTACGTGGTTCACTTCGCAAGAAAGAATACGAGGAAAAAGAGCACACATCATGGATGATTCGCGTGCATTCTTCCACATCAAAAAGACAAGGCAAATCTGAAAACAATCTTGGGGATCTACGAAAGAAGGAAAGAGACATCGAATGACCGGGTGTGAGGGATTACGCAGTGGCCTTGATCTTCTTCTCTTGGATGTACCACTTCTTGATTTGCTTCATGTCTATACATTCATTCGGGAAAGAAAACAACAACAACAACAACAACAAATAAAATAATAAAAACTCGTAAATGGGGGACGAGTCAATGCATGGTTGTGTGGAAAAAACGTACAGTATACAGAATTAGAAATTGTCAATTGTCCAAACACACTCATGAATGATGGTGGAAGAAGAAAAAGGAATGAAAAGAGAGAGAGAAAAAAAGAAACGTACCGCCCCAATGATGCATTTTCCAGGCAATGCCAGAGAGAACTCCCAAACTGATTGCAACGCCGATTTCGCGGATAACAAGCTTTTCTGCTGCTCCGTATGCCATGGTGAGATTTTTTAATATATATAATAATAATAAAAAGTAACAGAAAGCGAGAGCGCGTGAGGGATTCAGAACAAAAGACAAAAAACAGAGAGAATTAAAACGAAAGAAAAAGGAAAAAGACTCGAGAGGAATGCGAGCCGTCGATCGGAGTTTGAGTTTGAAAGGGAAAAATAGACGCGAGAAGGAGCTACACACACAGAAAGTGTACGTTCGTGTGTGCATTTTTGCAATTTTCAAAAAAGAAAAAATAGAATTGAAAAACAACACTTGAGTGCACTTGAGCTGCCTGTTTTTCCCAGAGGCAACAGCCGTAGTGAACGTCGATTAGTTTAACGGTCTGTTTTGGACGACAGCTCTTGCTTGCTGTTGTTTTAAGCATTTCATCATCATTCTGTTATTCTATTTGTTATTTTGATTTAACTTATTTTGGTATCTTCTTCTCATATTCACGGGCAGAAAACAAAACAAAACAAAAACAAAACAGAACAAAAAAATGTCTACGAGTGTGCGGTCTTCGAGGCCACTTTCCGCAACAACTTCAGCCACTGGAGCGTCTGGCGCGCCAAGGATCGGGGTTCCGAAACCGGTTTCGTCGTCCGTGCTGCAACCAGTTCAGACGCTGTCGTACCAGGAATTAAAGAAGCGAGATGAGAAGCTCCGCGAGACAGTTGATTCGCTCACTTGCGAACTTTCTGCGCTGAAGAGCAGCCATGATCAGCTCAAGACGGAGGCCCAGGTGGAAAAGAAGAATATTGAAATCCGAATGCAAAATCTGGAACGCGAGCTTTTGGAAGCGCAGGAGCAGCTGATTGAGACTTCGCAGAAGGCTGTTGATCTTGAGGAGCGAATGCAGTCGTCGTATGAAAAGATGATGCTGAATGGAATCAATCCTTCGTCATGCACATACTTCCCGCAGGATGCGTTGGATGCGTCGCACATGAGCATTGTCGAGGAAAAGGAGGCACTTGAGCATCAGCTGAGCGCCTTGGAAGAACGAGTTCGTCTGCGCCGTGAACGCGCGTCCGATCTGCTCAGTGGAGCACAGCGCATGGTGCACACGCTCGATTCCAGAATTCTCATTTAAATTGGTTTTTTATACTTGTCGCCTACAGGGTGCACTGATCATGATGCACAGCGATCGCTGATGAAGCATCATATAACTCAATGTTGCAACCCGGATTGCGCTGCAGCACCGGGAAGGCGACAGAACTGGTGCGAATTGCTCCTTCAACGGTATTCTTCAGGACCTAAAGCAATTCATAAAAGAACAACGCTGTACAGATTTACCTTCTTTCCCAATCTCCTGCGCACTGAAACAAAATGCAGTGAGCGAACTTCTTGGTTGCATCCAAGCTATGTGTTTGCATGATTAAAACATGTTCTTCAGACGGTCATTCTCTTCACGAAGCATCTTGACTTCGCTGACCAGAGAACGCAGGACGGGTCCAACCATGCGCTCGATCATGTCTTCCAGCTGATCTTGCTGTGTGGCGAATTGGCGAAGCAGCTCCAGATGCATATTCTGAACATCGCTGTGCAACTGTTCGCGAAGGCCAACCATCGCATCTTCCATAGTCGATGATAGCAGGGATATCATCATGTCGGAGCTCTGCGCATTCAGCGAAGGAACAGATTGACCAGCCCCGAGATGCTGGGGCTGTTGAACTGGCAAATGCTGCTGTTGCTGCTGCTGCGGGGTAAGTGAATGGAATGACAATGGAACCGGCGATATGGAGGAGCCTGCCAAGGTGCTCGGCTCGTGCGGCAGTGGGGTACCAGGAGTTGCAGACGACGCCTGGCTCACACCAGCACTAGCACTAGCACTTGCGCTTGCACTCATATCATGACCGTGGGGTGCAAGAGGCGACGCAGTCTTCTTCACGGGAGAATAATGCATCGCATGCTGCCGCTCGGGAATCACGGTCTGCGACGAGGACAGCACAGCAGCGCCAGTACCAGCGGGCCTGGACAGCGGAGATACAATGTTCGAGGACGCAGCCACAGAGGAAGAATACGGAGCGGTGGTGGCCGCATCAGCCATCGATGCAGAAGAAGGCGCACTGTTCTTCACCGGTGAAAACAAGTCTGTCTTTCTTGGCGCTGAAGTAGCGGAGGATGACAGTGCTGATGCCGATGTGGACGACGGCGGCGGAAGGGACGCAGATCCCACCGCAGCTCGCGAGGTACCGGTCGAAGCAGCTGTCGACGAATATGGGCTCACTGCAGCGTGCTCTCGGACGGGAGCCGCATCGGTTGCAGGCTGCAACACTGATGTGCTTTCTGTCGCCTTGGAAACAGGTGCCTTGACCGGAGAGAACAAACTTGTGAGAGATGCAGCACCAGCACCAACACCAGCACCAGCACCAGCACCAGCACCAGCAGACGAAGAAGAGTTCGTTTTGGGACCACCATCCACAAGGGACGATGACGACAACGCACCATGTGATGAAACGGCCGATCCCGCTGCGCCGCCTGCTGTGGACGTCGAAGAAGCGGGAACAGCTACCAACGACATGGGCACATCCGGACGGATCCATTCTTCGCGCTCCTTTGCGACGCCCGGCACGGGCTTCGCATCAGATGCCACTGCAAGGCCTCCAACCACCATGGATCCGCCGTTGGTATCAAAGATGTTCAGCGCACTCGACGGCGCACCTGGAGCGCTCGACGTCGCGGCCTTTCGCAAATCATATACGTACGCTCGTCCATTCTCTCTTCGGGAGAGCAAGACAATATGTGCACCATCTTCGAGAAAGCATGCCGATGAGATGGGGCCCGGTGGATGGTGCAGCGTCTTCACGATTTTTCTGAGTGAAGTGTCGAAGAATACGCACTTTCCATCCAGTCCCGTTGAGAACGCGAGGAGATTGTTCACTGGAGAATGGTGCACAGCAGACAGCGGAGTGCCTGGTGTGTGCGGTGACGGAATTGGCAGCACCGAGACAGTCGCTGAGGACAATCCAGCCGCGTACAAATCAAGCGAGAGAATGTGTCCAGCGTCTGTGGCAATCAGAAAGACGCCGCGCCGGTACGGGGACGACGACATAGCCGAGACTCCGCCTACCTGAATCGCTGGAACAGCTGATTCGCTGGAATTCATCACTAAGCTCCTTGACAAGCTGTAAGAATGCAGACGGCCAGTCGCAACAACGTAAACCCACACGCTGCCGTCCGAGTCGCCAATCACCAGATGCTCTCCGGCGCGGTCCCAGGCAACCGCGGTTGCACGTCGATCCCATGAAAACGGAGAGAACTGACGAATCGGCTTTCTCGGAGTTGCCTTTAAATTCCAAATCACAACATTCGTCCCTGCGTACACAACCGCGAGATATCGATTCTGCGGCGAAAACGAAACCAACAACGCTTCATTCCCGTTTCCACCTTTCGCACCATCCAACGCCGCTGAAAACGGCGGGAAGAGCGTGTCGAGAACAGTTCCTGACTGCGCATGCACAAGCACTGTACTGCCACTCGACAATGAGACGGCGATCATTGCAGCATCCTTTTCTGCATTCGAAGCCGAGGTCGCAGTCGCAGACGAGGATGACGACGAGGATGCGGGCGCTGCGGACGACTGTGAATGAGAGACACGCGCGCACGTCGGGGCAGACGAAAGCGCAAGTGCATATGTCCGGGACACAGAAAGCGAACCTGTGGACGACGGCTGAGACGCTGTATACCCCGAAAGGGAGTTGGATCCAAGTACAAACAGTGAAAGCGACATTCTTTGGGGGGGATTTCAGATTACTACGCTTTGAAATTAGTTGCTTCTTTTTCCCTCCCAGGCTTTTCTTCTTTCTTCTTTCTTCTTTCTTCTTTCTTCTCCTTGCCTCTATTGAATATACGAAATTTCTGTTTACCGAAAATTGAAAGTAACAAAGAGAGAATGAAATCTTATCAAACGAGGGGGGAACTGAAGGAGAAAAGCTGAGAGCTGAATTGGGTGAGAGATGCAGAAAGTGCAACATACGAAAAACGGGTCGGCGGGAATATTTTACAGCGGCTCAAAAACAGGAGTCTCGTTTTCCGCTCGCCAAAAGTCCATCGGCTAGGTTGCCCTCGAAGACAGATCCAAGCCAAGCGTTTTTATTTGGAGGGCGAGCACCAACTCTTCAATGCAGATTGCTCTGCATCAAAGGGTCATCGCAACCACGAGTTCCTTGGTTCTCGGTATCTGCGGACATGGCCGGTTTGAGTTTGTCGGCAAAATCCCCTTTGGAGCCATGCGATGTTTTGTCGTTGATGCGATGCTGCTTGAGGGATCGATTATAAAAAAACGAACAAACAAACAGAAAGAACAACAGAAAGAATGATGAATAGCGAAGAATGAAGAAATCCTGAACTTCACGACGGCAGGAACATCGCGTTCTCATAAGAATAGGCAAACAAAACTTCCAGTATAATGTTGTTTGTTTGATGTTCATACACAAAACGGTCAATCGCTCCGCTGCTGTACCGAGTTTGGAGCAATGGTTAAACAGGGGATGCATCAGATTTTTGGTCTACGGAAATTACACAAGGATGCAGAGGGACACATGAACCCAACCAGCAGTCCGTCATAAATAATATGGAGAGACAGAGGGAGAGAGAGGGGAGAGAGAGGGGAGAGAGAGGGGAGAGAGAGGTAATAAGAATTAATAAAAAATAAAAAAGACAACACAATTCAAGGGACATTCCTCGATCTACTTTTTGAGCTTCCAGAACTTTGCCTTGAGAATCGCATCAAGCAGCGGTCTCCACTTCTTCTTCTTTTCTGCATCCAGCGTTCCCAATCTTGCGATCAGAGCATTTTGAAGGGCCTTGAGCGACTCCATGATGTGCATGTTGACGTCGTTCGGGAGCCTTGGGTACAAGCTCTTGACGTCTTTCAGCGCCGACGCCGACCCAGATGACGCAGTTGATGAAGCGTTCGTGCTGCTTCCTTCGGCAGACGAGGGGTCTGATTTCTTGAGCCCCCAATACGAAGCTTCATTCGACTTGTAATTTTCCGAGCCAATGATGAATGCAGCGACAGACGCAATGGCTTCAAGGGTATGTATAGAAAAGACTCGCTTCGGTTCATCAAACAATGCCATGTCCACACATCCTCGTAAGATTGCATACTGCTCAAACAACTGAAGCACGCGACTTTCGTAGCTCGTCATGAGCTCCATATTCGAGACGAGATGCATGAGAAACAGAAGCGAGTATGTGGCGGGAGAGTCGTCGTTCCTTGCCATCCAGTCATAACGCATCGAAACACTCGTTGCACCATGCGACTGCTGCTGTGCGGGCGCGAGCTTGTACACGACTGCGTAGTATGGCTGCAAGACAGAGAAGAACATGTGCGCTGCATACTCGACCAACAGAGTCAGATCAATTGTCTGGCATCCTTCGACGGACCGAAGCACGACTTCCATCAATGCACACAAATCATGCTCGTATCTTCTTCCAAGAGGCTCAAACACCGTCGGGTTCGACGCAACCTGCCGTAGGGCTTCCTCTGTCGACGCATATGCCGCATAGTCGACCAAAAGCCGCAACAGCAGATTGACTTTTCCCTCTTCGAGCAGATACCGAACCGAGATCTCCTGCGAGTCCCACAGGCTCTGTTTCACCGCCGATTGTGGAGACGACCCGCTACTCTTTCCCCGAAACAATATCCTTGCATCAATTCCAACTTGCCGCTGACTGCTGCTACCATTGGCGGCGGCAGTGTTCGGATGGCTAGGGTCCGGACTTCCTGGACTCGACTGTGAAGCGGGCGGTGGTTGATGTGTCGCGGCTGCCGAGTGCTCGGAAACTGCAAATGAAGCAATGCAATGAACATCCGTCTGCACTTCCATCCAATGTGGTGAAAACGGCTCATGCAGCGCCAGCGATCGTATGTGCGAACGAAGCTCCGTTGCAAGCCGACGATTCAGGGACGAAACTGCCGCATCGATGCCATCGCCAGAAGCCGATGTTGCATATGCAGACTCGCGGGAAAACATGTCCGTGTCTTATAAACTTTTTTTTCCCTCTTTTCTTTTTCTTTCTTTTTGGCGCACGCGCGCGTGTTGATATTCCGTTGACAGAGAGCGTTCACGGCAATGGAAAAAGAAAAAAGAAAAGAAAGAAAAGAAAAGAAAAGAGACTTTTATGATCTAGGACTTCGGCTTTGGTCCCCAAGCGACATATGGCTTGAGCCCATCTACGACGGGCGCGACATCAAAGACAGGAAGCTCGGATTTGTCGACTGTAAAGCCACCCCACCGCGTGACGACTCCAGGCTTGATGGTGCCTGTGCCCTTGTAGTACCTGCGATTTGCGAATTTCGATGAAAGATTCACCATGCGCTGTGAATTGGAAAACTTTCCAAACAGCACGCCGGTCGATCGAAATAGCATTTCCAAGCCTGCGGTAAACAAACCCGAAAAAGAAGAATCTGAAGAAGAAAAAAAAAAGAAGAAGAAGAAGAAGAAGAAGAAGGGAAAAATAACAATAAAAATTCCTATCTTTTCGTTTTCCTTCTCTCCTGTTGTCCTTCTTTCCTTCTTTCTTTTCGCTCCCCTTGAGTTCGCAGTTTACAGAGCAATCAAGAAGAGAGAAACTCCAACGGGTCCTGTGTCAGCAAGCTGTCATTCGCCGGATCTTTTTTCCTTGCTATTTTTTAGATACAGAATAACCGAGCGTTATTAGAATATTCCAGTGGGGGAAAACGTACGCTGAAAACACGAGTTCTTTTTTTCTTCCATGTGCGAATCGCAAGCAGCAAAAAAAGGGATGAACTCAAGGTTCCTTCGGCCGCTGCTTCATTCCTTTGAGTATGTCAGCCACGCAAGTGCACTCTGCAGATCGGCCTGTTTGTTTGCGGGTGCGACTGGCCATCCCAGCTCATGCAGGTTCCATTCCACTACAACGGCGCGAATGTCGTCCTACCGAGGAGGCGGTCCGAAGCGCAATCATGAAATCGCTGCAAACACGGTGACACTTGTTGATGTATCGGGGACGTCGCTGGGCCCGCATTCCTTGGGGTTTGCGCTCCAGAAAGCACAGCAGGCAAACTATGATCTCGTCGAAGTCGACTCGGCAGCGACTCCGTACCCTGTCTGCCGGCTTGTTGATCGAGAAAAGGCAAAGGCCGTTGCACAGACAAAGGAGGAACACAAAACTGCAAGGACACACAAAACGAAACTGAAGGAAATCCGGGTGGCAACCGGGTGTGCATCGCATGATTTGCAGATTAAGCTGGGAAGGATGAAGGAGTTTCTTGGAAAGGGAGACCAGGTTCGCGTCTCTGTTAGCGGCAAGGACCCGAATGAAATAAGTGCGCTGATCGAGGAAATCAAGGAACCGTGGAAAATCGTCAAGGGGATCAAGATGGACGATAAGAAGAACGACGAAGGGACCAAGACCAGAAGCATCCTGTTCTCTGCGAGCTCTGTGTATCGACAAGCGCTAGAACGCGACAAAGCATCGTGAAAACTGCGGAGGGGAACGGGGAGGAGGGAAAAAAAAATAGAAGTAAACACAGCACACAGTCTGCACTGTGATTTGCAGAAAAGGGCTGTTGCGTCAATGAAGACCGTCGAAGACCCGCCTTTCCTATGGATGATCCAGGGTGCGCCATCAACATGAAATCAAATACGGTGTTTTATGGTAGCGTGGAGGGGGTGCCGGGTCAGCGACAGGACATTACTGAGTATACCACTTCTGCAAGAGTGCACGGATGGTGGACCGTGCGGCCTTGAGACCCGGGAGGTCCGTGTCTCGCTCCGGATACAAATCCGCGCAGTGCGCGGTTCCTTCAATTGGTATGGCAACCGAGTCGCCGGAAACAGGCGACTTGACGCACCACGTGGACCAGGGATCAACAGATCCTGAAGGGAACACAATGTTTGACGTGGGAATCTCGAAGCCGAGGTAGTACTGATTCGTAATCGCGTCATAATTTGGCGTCAGTGCCTTTCCATAAACGTCTGCAAAGAACCGGGAGAAGTAGTCCGAGGTCAAGTAGTTCGAGAACGGGCATCCATCCTGCTCGACACAGTACTGTGCCCATCCAAACTCGCGGGCGGTCTGGATTGTCCAAGACCATCCAGCATTTGGCCACGGCGTCATGATCTCATCCAAACTGGACTTGTAGGAAACCTCGTTGCAGGAGATTCCTTCGCGCTGGTTGAATGCATAAGTAAACGCTGCAAAGTTGGCCAGCGGACCCTGCGCGGGGTTTGTCATCATCTCGCACATTTCCTGAATCTGGAAAGGCTGGTAGTTGTTGTTGTCCAATGCGTACTGCACAACTCCAGATGGTGCGTCCACCAGGTTTCCAAAGAATGTCGCCAGATCCAAGGGGTCCGAGTTCAACGTCAGAGGATGGCAAGTGTTGAACATGCGGTTGATCGAATCGATTCCCGTTTGTGTCTTCAAGGAGTCTTCGATGAGGGAAGAGGCCTGGGCAAACGCCTTGGCACACTCCGGACCCGCAGAATTTGCAACGACTTCCAAATACTGGGGGAACTGGAAGGACGCCTGCACAGGACCCGATGAAGCGAGGGCGCCAACAAACAAGTTGGGCAGCTTTTCTCTCGTCCATGCAGCCAGAGCACCTGAATACGATCCCCCCGCCACGATCCATCGAGTCGAAGCAGGTAGTTTGTACAGCGCTGAGAAATACGGATGGAACGACTGAATGTCATAGATCGCTTGTTTTGACGAAATGTAGTCTGCGTCGGCAGGAGTCGAGTCCTTCGGATAGCTCTCTCCATACCAGCGATGTTCAAGGCACACAATGATTGCTGAGAACTCGCGAGCGTACTCAGAAAGCACAAAGTGGGAGCCGACCGATGCGGCGCTCTCGGGGCCCTCGCCGCCCAACAGCAGCAGCACTCGAGGAGCCACAGCATTGTAGAAAGAGCTGTTGACATAGAACTTTTGCTGGAATGTGCGTGTATTGGTAGGGTCAAAATGATCAACCACCTGTGTGAAATACTGTGCTGGCGCAACATCAGCCACATTCACGGAATCGAGTCCGCGCATCCGCAGTCCGCGGTGAAGCTTGCTTTCAAACTTGCGTCCACTGCGGACAGCTGGAGACCCAAGCACGTAGTCCGGACAGAGCGCGGCACACAGCAGCAGCAATGCGCTAACAACAGCCAAATTTCGATGCATCGAACGTCGCTGATTTCGAAAAATACGAAAACTCAAATGAAGAAAGAACCCAAGAACCAAAAGAAGCGCAGCGGAAGAAATAATAATAATAATCAAAGAAAAGAAAACCCATTTGGATTTTCCACAAAGCCAAAACACTGTCTTTTGGGAGATTTCGCGAGTGATGCTGAGAAAACATGATGGAAAAAAAGGCTTGATGCTTGCTGCGGAATGCAAAAAGATTCCGTCTGTCATTCAATTTCTTCTTCTTCTCTTTGGTTTTTGCGGGCTTTGCGCTCCTGTTTGCGAAGGGGAAACAGTCCATCGTTCCAGCCTACTCGTTTTCACTCTCTTTTCTCTTTTCTCGTCTTGTTCTGTTCTGTTCTGTTCTGCATGTTTTTCCGTAAGAATACCTTCACAAGAGAGTGTTGTCTCTTTCTGACCCGATGACGTTGTCGCTGTCCGTTTGCAGACCAGGGCGTTCTGCGGTTGTCAGTCTGCCCTGTCTTCTTCTTTTCCTTCATCTTCTACTATCACATCACACTCTGCGAACCGTCGATGGGTACAGCTCGATTAGCTCATTTGACATTTCGTTTGATGGATTCAATGCGCTGGTATCGGCCACTCCTTCGACTTCAAGCGTGCTTTCCAGAGTCCCTGCAAAGATTAATCCCACAACTGTCACGCTGTACTCTTTGAATCCGGACACAATGCTGTTTCGACAGATCGGAAAGCCGCTCAAGAGCCCCGATGTGCTAAAGTCGATGCAGTTTGGATCCAAAGTTGCGACCCGCAGACTTTCGCAGTTCAATGCCTCGCTCTTGGTTACATCTTCGGACTATGTCAATTCTGGAGAAGGGTTTGCGGGCATCAGCATCTGCACGTATCCGTCAGTGAGTGCTTATGGTGCAAATGCGCAGGCGCTCAATCTAGACTGCGCAAATCTCAAGGTGATTTCAAGATGCCCGCTGTACGAGGATGTGCTGAAGAATGAGTGCGTTCTTGACGGCCTTGTGGCGACCACCCCAACAGCCGTTGTGGCCACGTGCAATAACACTGCCAATTTATGTGTCATTCCGATCCGTAGGCAGTCGCTCATGGATTCGAATGGGTTGTCGGCTGATACCGATGCCAATGCGGGTGCCAATGCGGGTGCCAATGCGGGTGCCAATGCGGGTGCGGGTGCGGGTGCGGGTGCGGGTGCGGCGTATTTGCTGGAAATCGCGAGCCTGGCGACCAATGTCTCCGTCTGCACGGATTCGGCGCCTTTCACCGGAATGTACGCATGGGGAGAAACGATTGCCATGACATCGTGCCTGTCATCCTGCGATGGTGTCAATCAAGTGTCCGTAGTCGGGTTTGATCTTCCTTCCTTCAACCCAGTGCCGCCGCTCGAGGCGAAATTCCAGTTCACGATCGAGACATTTGGCTCTTGTACCGGCGCAGCGGCTGCCATCTCGGATCAATTCATGGCTCTGGCATATCCATCCTCGAGTGGAATTGGGATAATTTCATTGTCCACTGGCAAGGTCGTCACTTCGGTGTACCTCCCAAGCCTCGGTCCGTTCGCAGCCGCGAGCACGGTGATCACTGGATTTGGATCAAGTTTGGCGTTTGTCTCGTCCACGGTTCTCGCAGTCACGGCTTCCGGCGGATTGGAATTGAGTACTGGAATCACTGGTTCTGGCGCTGTGATTGTGTTTGAGCAAGTAACCCCTGTCGCTGGTGCAGCCCCCAGGTTCGTGATCACGAACATGGTACCGTCGCTTCTTTATCGATCCACCTCCGACACGTCCTCGGTGTACGTGGGCTCTCCGGGTGTCAGCAATGGCATCATTGCTTTTGCTGTGGCCGAGGCGGCAACAGTCACGCCGTACGTCTTGCCGCCATGCGGGGCCGGTCGACAATTTTCCGCAGTGTCGCCGCTTCCTCCTTCGCAGTTTGGGAATATTGGCGGCGCCTGTGTTCCGTGTCCAGCCGGACAGTATCAGCCTGCCACTTTCCGATATGCACCTTGTTCGCTCTGCCCGTTTGGAACGTACAGTGCCGCAGAAGGATCGAAATCTGTCCTCTCGTGCATCCCATGTCCACCTGGAAAGCTATGCTCGGACGGCTCTGCAATCCCGCTGAATGCAGCAACGTATGCGTACCCAGCATTCGTCGACAATGTGAGCCCAGATATGGATAGCACCGATGAAGTGGATCTAGAGGATTCCTTCTTGATTTCTTGTTTCCCTTATTTCGTTCTTGTGTTTTGCTGCGCTGTCTTTCTGGCCTGTGTCATGGCTATTGCAAGGCCCGCTGACTATAAAGCATCGTTCTCCACTCTGGAGGGCGAGTCGGAAGTGGTCAGCAAGTCTTGGTACACACGAATCTACGCATGGCTGCTGTCTTGTCGCATGTACTCTCTCGACGAAGAGGATGTCGCAGAAGAGCATGTGTCCCCTGGTTTCGCGATTTACCTGAAAGTTCTAACTTTTGGTGCAACACTGACATTCATTGGCGTCATTATTCTTTTCGTGTTTTGGTACATTCAGTTCATTTCCCACGGACTGAACAAATCGCTGGTGTTCTCCGTTGTTACATCTGCCATTTCCGACGTGGATCCCGTGGATTTGGTCGTCCTGGATGCCCCTTCCATGGACATCGAGGTTGCTTTCCCCTTACCATCTGGCTCTGTGTGTGACACGTCGTATGTACGGACTGCTGTTTCGGGCTGCTACAAGTCCGCAGAAGGCCGAACACCGTGCGAGGCGATTTCATCGGCATACACTGGTGTTTTTGACTCTGTGAACATTCCGACTCCCATGTGCATCTTTCATTTGATGTTTCCTGTTGGATCGGTCCTCTTGCCGTCTGCTTTCGTTTCGCTGACTCCCCAGTGGAAGAACGTGACATATCTTCAGTCAGGAATGTTTTTGGTGCCCCAATACTCATTCCGATATCGCATGAATCCTGGAAATCAGGATACTCTGTATTTTCCGGCGGCTCAAAAGAGGAGTGGCACCGGGAAGTCGTCGACGGCAGTCCAACTTGTTCCTGCAAACGGCACTGTGATTCAGGGAGCGACAACGGTGTCGCTGTACAGCACGCTGAGTGCGGCGGTGCAGTGCAGCAGTCACTCCGTGGACAACTTCCCGACCCTTGCGCGTGCGTCAAAGTCTGTATGCGTGTTGGATCCTCCAAATTCTTTCAAGGAGGTTTCCACCGAAACCATTCAACTCAGTTCTTCTACATCGCAGTTATTTTACTTCCCCCTGTTGACCGGATTTAACATATCCGGCGCCACCCCAAGCCTGGAGATTTCGCTCAACAAGCGACCGTTCCTCATTGAGAAAGATGAGGGTATTTATTTTTCACAGGCGAGTATCATAGTTTTAGTGTTGTTCCTCATACTTGACTGCCATTATTTGTTGGAGGTGTCGATCATTATCCTCTGCTGGCTTGGGATGAAGTTGGTGTTTGCATTCCGAAGATGCTTCGACAAGAATAAGAGCCATGGCCTCGTTTCAAAGGCATCTCGGTCCTATTCCTCGCAGCAAGAGCTTCTCGAACAGCCGCTGCTCTAGCCGCTGCTCTGGTCGTTCCTTCTGCACTGCTGACGATCCTGTTTGTTTTTTTCTTCCTTTTTTTCTTTTGGTTTGTTGTATCTGTTGGTGCGCTTTGTTCCAAGTGCGTGTTCATCTGCCGTATTCCTTGCCTATCCTTGCGCCAACGCTGAATAAAAGCTTTTGCAAACGCCGGTAGCATCAAGCCTCGAATGGGCAGAAATCATGTTGATCAGTACGCACGTATAGGCGAAAAATCGCTCGTGGATTGTTTTCGTGACGTGGGAACATTGCTTCGAACACACACACACACACACACACACACGCACACGGTGACGGGTGGACGGGATCATTGTCTTTTTCTTTTTGCACGTGAAAAGGAAAAAAAGAAAAAAAGATGGGCGACACTGGCGACCGCGAGTTATCGAGAGAACGAATTTTGGCTATTCTCAATGAAGTCACTTCAAAGCCACTCGGCGCATTGCCGACACGACCGCCCGCAAAGCCTTCGCGCCATTCGAAACCGACCAAGCGATTACAGCCTGAGAAGAAGATGCTGACGGACGCCGCAACTGTTGCTTCCAAGAGTGGCTCATCCACCGCCCCTGCAGCCGGCCCTGCAGGGGCAATCTCGGGCACAGGGGTTGCTGCTGCTGCTCCCCCCGCAAAGAAGATTCGACTCGACGCAAATTGGAAGAAGCTGCTGAGCAAAGCCAAGTTAGAAGGCGAGAAGCAGAAGAAGAGCGGGGTTGTTGCTGGAGATGCTGCCAAGCAACCGTTCCCGAGAGAAAAGCCCGAGACGAAGGCTGCAGCGCACAGCGTGCCGTCGGTTTGCCCCGTCAATACGAGTGCAGTGAAGGGAGGAGCAGTCGTGGACAAGGTGATTTCGGATCCTGCTGCGGCTTTGTTGGTTGTGGATCAGTCTGTTCTGACGCAGCACATTGCCATGGATTGCGAAATGGTGGGAACCGGCTCTGATGGATCGCACTCTGAACTCGCGCGGGTGACTCTTGTGAATTTCCAAAACCAAATTGTGTTGGACACTCTGGTGAAGCCTCGGTCGTTCGTGACGGACTTCCGAACTTCGGTGTCCGGAATCAAGCCGTCCGATCTTCGTCGCGCGCGGCCGTTGGAAGAAGTCCAGGAGATCGTATCGGGGGTCCTTAAGGGCCGGATTCTCGTTGGTCACGCTCTGCATAATGATTTGAAGGTCTTGATGATGGACCATCCGCGGACCATGCGACGCGATACAAGCTCGTACTTTGGGAAGCGAAAGAAGCTCAGAGACTTGTCTCGAGAGCATCTCGGATGGGAGATCCAAACAGAAGCGCACGATTCAGCAGAAGATGCAAAGGCCGCCATGATGTTGTACAAGTCTGTTCGTGAAGAATGGGAAAAGTCCCTGCGGACAACCCGCAAACCCAGTCCTGTTGCGGAAGCAGAATTGGACTGATTGTCGAGAGCGCGATTCTTTTCGCTCGTTCGACTTGCATTCTTCCGTTGTTGATTTGTTGCTAACTTCGTTTTGTTGCTGTTGCTGTTCTTTATTTCACAAATTCAAATTACATCGTTGTTGTCGTGACACTACTACAAGTACCTTGACCTTGGCATTGGCAGTGATGTCCAGCCATGTACATACCCTCCCTTCTCCTCACACACACACACACACACACACACTCTCTCTCTCTCTCTCTCACACACACACACTCTCTCTCTCTCTCACTTTCCCATGTTTTTCTGCAATCCAAGGAATAATGTGAAAAACATATTAGTGTGAAAGAACCAGCAAAAAGTCAACAAAAAAGAAGAAGAGGAGAGGGGGGGGAACCACTACTTCACTCTCTTCCTGTCGATTTGCTGTTCTCTCTCCGCTAATGGACGATATGGGGAGAGACGGAGGAGGGTTTTTCTGCCTGTTTGGAACCGTCATCGCGGACTAGAAGCGATCAACGGAGGAGTGGGCGTGTGTCTCAGCGCCCGTGCCTTCCACGCATCGACTTGCATCTCAAGCTCTCGGATTCTTTTCTGAAGCTTGTTTGCAATAAACTCTTCTTCCTGCTCAAGTGCGTTCTCCAATTGCACTTTTTCCTTTTGGACCTGCTCAAGCTTCTTGATCAGTGTGTTTGTCAGGAACTCTTCTTCTCGCTCAATCTCCAAAGCCAGTTTTTCCTTTTCACGCTTGACAGATTCGAGCTTGGTAAGCAGCCTGTTCGTTATCGACTCTTCTTCCGCATCGATCGAGCGCGAAAGCTCTTCCGTGCGCTCACGAAGCGCGGACAGATTCATCGACAGCTCCGAATTCCGCTCGCGCTCCAGTGCAAGAAGCTGCTCCAGCTCCACAACTCGGGTATCTGCCATGACGATAAGTAGAAATGATGATTGTCTGAGGAAAAAACGATGATTAGCGAACCTCTTTTCTTTCCTTCCTTCCTTCCTTCTTTCTTCTTCTTTTTTTTAAATTTAAAAAAAAAAAATGCGATTGTCACCTTTTTCCTTTTGCTTTTCCTCTTCTTTTTTCTTTTGTGACAAACCTTCTGAAGATCGCTTCGTTTTGGCTGCTTCTTTCATGCTTTGGTGGTCTGTTCTCTGACAAGGAAAGTGCTCGGCTACTCGAAGTCGTGAGAAAACTCCCCGCTGTGCGCTGGAAATGTCAAAAAGCGTCACTTGATCCTAGCATTCGGTCATGCGCATGATGTCACATTTGAGCACATTCTCCGAGACCGGTGAAACGCTGAGACTGAAGAAAGGCAAAGAGCGATCCTTTCCTTGTTTTCCCTTTTCCCATTGATGATTGATGATGATTGATTTATTTTAATTATTATATTTTTCTTTCTTGCGCAAGTCATCCAGGAAGGGCGGATACTCTTTTGTGTATTTTCAAGCGAGAGACATTGTGGAAAGAAAATGGGAATAGCGGAAAAGATCGGGGACATTGAGCATGAGATGAGCCGCATGCAAATCAACAAGGCCACAATGCATCATTATGGACTGTTGAAGGCTCGTCTTGCAAAGCTGCGTTCCGAGCTTCTTGATGCGTCTTCAAAGTCCAGCGGAGGTCTCCGCGATGGATTCGATGTGAAGAAGAGCGGCGATGCACGAGTGGCCCTTGTTGGGTTTCCGTCTGTAGGCAA
Source organism: Andalucia godoyi (assembly GCA_009859145.1). Lineage (NCBI taxonomy): Eukaryota > Jakobea > Jakobida > Andaluciidae > Andalucia > Andalucia godoyi. The sequence goes on from VRVR01000008.1 coordinate 414,402, forward strand.
GTCCACGCTGCTGAACAAACTCACCGACACCGAATCTGCGACGGGTGCTTATGAGTTCACGACACTGACGTCTATCGTGGGTGTGTTGAAGCACAATGGAACGACGATCCAAGTACAGGATCTACCGGGTATTATTGAAGGAGCGGCGGATGGAAAAGGTCGAGGAAAACAAGTCATTGCTGCAGCACGAAATGCGGATCTCATCTTGCTGATGCTCGATGCTGCGCGAGGCGAGGCACATAAGAGACTGTTGGAGAAGGAGCTGGAGGCGATGGGCATCCGCTTGAACAAGAGAAAACCAAATGTTACCATCAAGGTGAAGGCAGGCGGCGGACTAAAGTTCAATGCCACAGTTCCCCTGACCCATATCAACGAACGACTTGTGCATCAAATCTTGCAGATCCACAAGATATTCAACGTTGAGGTGTTAGTTCGAGAAGACGTGACGGTGGACGAGTTCATCGATGTGCTAGAGGGGAATCGCAAGTACCTGCCGTGTTTGTGTGTGTACAACAAAATCGATCATCTGACTGTTGAAGAAATTGACGCGATTGCGCGTCGACCGCACTCAGTCGTCATTTCGTGCGAGTGGGATTTGAATTTGGACTATTTGGTGGAAAAGATGTGGGAATACCTCGATATCATCCGAGTGTATACCAAGAGGAGAGGCTCCAGGCCGGATTTCAACGAGCCGCTCATCATGAGAAGGGGTGCTTCGGTGGAGGATATTTGCCGGAGCATTCATCGTGAAATGGTTCAAAGTTTCAAGTTTGCGCTAATATGGGGCACGTCTGCCAAGCACAGTCCACAGAGAGTTGGAATTCAATTGGTGCTGGAAGATGAAGACGTCGTGCAAATACATGCTGGGTAGCTCATGATAAAATAGTCTTACTTATTGATTAAAAACATTGCGTGCTACATGATCGGCATCGTTGTTGCTAAGCTAGTTGTCCTCCTCTTTAGAAATGGGTGACATCGCGTCCGAAGAGCAAGGTCTTGAACCAGTACATGGGCACGAGCAGCTTGTTTCGAATCGAGACAAGATTCGTGAGGTACGCGGACCGCCAAAAGAGCCATGCGCCGAATCCAGTCGCCTTGACCCCGGTAAGATCGACGAGGGCCTTGTGCGATCCGACGTACGCCAGCATGCCGACGTGTTGATAATGAAAATCGTCACGAGAGCCGGCGTTGAAGTGTTTGGCAAGCCACTTTCCTTGCTGGCTTGCGACTTGTGCGGTCGCTGGAAGGATCTTTCCATTAGGAGACGTATCAGTCCGAACAGCAGCCGTGTCGCCAATTGCAAAAACATTCTGCAAACCTTCTACTTGGAGTTGCGAGTCTACCAACACCCGTCCGGAAGCATGTTTCTTCAACCCTGTCGTCGCAGTGATGACGTCGCGGGGAGCAATGCCGGTGGACCAGATGAGCAAACCGTACGGAATCTTTTCCTGCGCACCATTTTGGTTCTGCACGAGGATGTAGTCCTTTTCGACTCGAAGAACTTTCATTTTCAGCTTCAATTCAATGAGCTGCTTGGAGAAGTGCTTCTGGGCAAAACTTGAAAGTTTTTCATCAAAGCCGCTGAGAATTGCAGAGCCAGCCTCTACCAGTGTGAGCCTGGTATCGGCGACAACCGCCGAAGGAAACACTTTCCGCAGATCCTGCGTGATGAAGTCGTGGATTTCTGCAGCAACTTCGCAACCTGTCGGTCCTCCGCCAACAATGACGCAGTGTAAGATATCTTTCCGGTCCTTGTCGGACATTCCTGGAGCAGAGGCTCGCTCAAAATTGTCCAAGAGGTCTTCTCTGATTTTTCGTGCATCGCCAATCTCCTTTAGAAAGTGCGCATTCTCTTCCACTCCTGGGATGCTGAACGTGTTGTTCTTGGCCCCCACAGCGATCACCAGCTTATCATACGGCACGGAAAAAGTGCTGGGACCGGAAGCGCTGGCGCTGGCGTTAGCGCTCGTGTCGTACCGAGAACTGGGAACACATGCAATCGTCCTGTTTTGAAAATCGAACGCGACGGCCTTTGCTTGGTAGTAATTGACGGGTTGATTCGGGGAACGGACAGCCTCAATGACTCCGCGAAACTCCAACGTCCCCACACACGTACTGGCCAGCAACGGAGTAAACAAAAAGTGATTTCGCGGAGAAACCACGGTAACGTCGTACTTGGACAAGTCGAGCTTTCGAAGAAGCTGGTATCCGCCCCAGCCCGACCCAAGAATCACAATTTTTTCTTTCGTCTTTCCAGCCGCCGTCGAAACTGCACTTCCAAAACACCGCTGAGAGATTCGCAAGTGCAGACGTATCATCTGTGAGCAACTCAGTGAGAAACGTGAGTGAGAAAGTGAAAATGGGTGTGTGTGTGTGTGTGTGTGAAACGGAAAATCAACGCACGTTATGCTGGTTTGAATCGTTGAAAATACTGTCGAAAAGGACGAAGAAAAAGAATAAGTAGCAGAAAAAGAAAAGGTGGACTGCCGTCAAGAAGACGACAGGCGCAAACCTCAATTTCAACTTTGATTGTCCCCCCAGCACACCAGCGAATCGAAGAGTCCTGGAGTCCTGTTGAACAACCAGCAGATCGAACGGAACTGCCTTGACACCCGATTTCCTATGCGCAGCAAAAGCTCTCGTTCGTCTAGACGACGAACAGACAGCAATGGGGTGACGAGAATGATGATGACGGTGGTGATGATAATGATAATTTAATTGAAATCAACTGAATGGTGGCAACAGCACTATGTCCTGGGAGGGGAGGACGGAGGAAATGGTTTAAAACTGCGGAAGATGATTTTTCCCAGCACAACAGCGATTGCGACTCCGAACCAATTGGCCGCAAGATCCTTGAGATCAAACGATCTCCCTGGAATGAAGTATTGGCAGCACTCGACCACAAGACCGTGATACGCCCAGTTCACGCCGTAATATGGAATGCATTCTGCAGGAATCACGTGCCATTTGCTCCACTTCACCCCCGGTCCTTGGCGGATTCTTGAAGCGGACACTTCCTGCATGCTTGCAAATATCATGAGAAAACACGCAATGAAATACATTGCTGCATGAAACATCACATCCCTGCCTTCTTTGCCAATATCGCCGACCACAGACTCCAACTCGCGCCCCGGACACAGCAAAAGCAGCGTCATCGCAGCGGCGTACGTCCATGCTACGATTTTGAATGGCTGTCGGGATAACATGCTGCGCCACTTCCGGAATATGATAATCTACAATTCCAGTTTTTAAAAAAGTCAAAACCTTGCTGAAACCATCGATTCTGGTGGAAAGGCTCCTCCACCAAGCTCCACAGGATTCAGGGCGCTGCGGAATGCTTCAGCAAAAACCTCTCCAAAATATTTTGTCTCGCATGTGCCGCCGCGCCTCAAACAGATTTATTGCCGTAAAAAGGAAACTTTTTTTTACAGTCAGCATCAGCGCCCATCATCGATTACAGGGAATCGGTTGTCAATATTCGACAGTGTCTCATTGGGCCTCGGCCTGCACACCTACGCCGCCGCCGCACAGCAACAGCAGCAACCGGTGGCAGCATTCTGCAGAGGGTGAAAGGTCGACCTTCATTCAACAACAATGTCGACGGCTGCAAACTCAGCCATGCTATCCGGTGAAGCTGAATCCGGTTTGTCTGTGTGGTGAGAACCACCAGGGCTCTGAGAAACGGGCTTGGTTCTCACCATCGATTCGGATAGCCGGGGTTCCGGAGGATTTGAGGGTTCCATGATGAGGATTAGAGACATCAAACTATCCGGAATTCCAATCAACTGAATCTCACGAAAACCGGGACCTCACTGTTCTTTGTGGTTCTCAGCTAGTGCAGGAACCTCGAGCTTCGTTTCAAACAGGTCGCGCGCCAAGAGGATTTTCGTATCAGAAAACAAGCTGGCTGAAATTGTCGCATTTTTGAAGCCCTGTGTAACATTTCGTCTTCGCTCAGAAAGAGAGTAGGCTGACCGTTCACACCGGAGTCGGAAGAAGTTCTCAAAGGGAGTTTGGTGATTCCAGTTCCTTCTGCGCTGTCGGGCTGCGCTTCACCACAAACAGATACATTGCGACGGAACTGATTACTGATTTGCTCTTTAATTTGCTGTTTGTCTCTGTCCAAACACCAGCCAGCCACGACGAACCCTGCAGTTCGCATGCAAGATGTCGCAGGAAATACACTGGCTCGCGCACATCGGTCGCAAAATAGGTGCGCGGTTTCACGAATTCCAACTCGTACTTATTCCGCGCCCACGCTTCGGGTCCCAAAATGCTCCACGTGAATCGTTTCGCAGTCGCCGTGATGCATGCTCCACCCGCACTCAGCGTGAGATTGCGTCCAACTCGCCCAGCCTGGAAGCTATGGTGAGCTCATCATCCTGAGAATGGCCGACATCAACACCCGCGCCAATTCACACATGTCTCCTTGCCCGTCAACCGCCCCAGTGTAAACCCTTGTTGCAAACAGAATGCGCGTGCGGGTTCTCTTCCGCACTGGACCCTCCAAACCCGCCTCCGCGAATAGCTTCTTTGCAGCCTTCTTGATGTCCGGGTGTTTCTCGATGTCAAAGTCGCTGAGCTCCGTGCTGAGGCCGCGGCGGGCCTCTTCCATAGTCACCGCACGCTGCGCCAACTTGTCGGCCGACGACAGCTAGCACACGCGCCACCCATCGTATGTCGTGATAATGCCAAACACGAAACGCAATCCAAAGTGCTCTTGCGTCAGACGCAGATCGTCGTAGATCTGCCTCGCAAACTCGCTCACAGACGCCATCACAGTGCGGTGCCTTTTCTTCGTGTTTGCCGGACGCGCCGAATCGGGAATCCTCATTCCGATCACTCCAAGCAGACGGCCCTCTTCGTCGCGCACACCGATAATGTCGGGAATATTATCATCGCGTTTGTCACTTTCATTCAACAGCCAACCGAGGTTGCACTCATCGCGTATGTGCACCTCTGAACCCTCGGGCAGCGCGCTGATCAAGTCAGCGGGTCCAAGGAGACAAACTTGGAGACCGACTTCCCGTTCACATAGTTCATGTTGGATCTCATCTGTCGCAACCGACGCGCATTGTTCTTCTGGAGCACGCCAGCGAAGTCGGTGAGTCGAAGCATGCGCTCTGTTATGCAGGCGGGAATGTGGGAGCATTGCTCCACCGTACCTCCGATGGAGGAGTCCGACGTTGTGTTTGATAACCTCATGCCTAACAGAGGAAAGCCTTTCACAAGGAGGGACATGTCATCCAGCTCAGTCGTCGCGATCTCCCTCAGACGCCGCTGCTCCACCGTTTTTTTCAGATTCTCTTGCACAATGCACGCAGCAGTCTCGTCTTGGCATTCACCGATCGCCAGACTCGTGAGATGCGCGATGTCCATGCGCTCCAGATTGGCCTGCAAGCACGCCAAAGCCCCTTCTGCTGCAGGATCATGATCCATACACTCTCCACCAACTCGTTCATATCGGTGTCCACATCCCAGGCCGCCTCATTGGTGACCGTCGCCATCCTGCTAACTATGCTAAACTGATCCGTTGTGTGCTTGACTGTTCCAAAACGCGTTTGAAAAGAATCCACGGAGACGTATCTACCGTAGCAGACAAAAAAGACCTCGGGCGCACAAGCAGCTGTACTGCAAACGCCCTGATTGTCGAGTTCCGTCGAGTCCCCCCCCCCGTTCGATGGATCCGATCCTCCAATCCCGTCGCCGGCCGCTCGAGTCTTTGACGAACACACTAAGGAGCAGTTTGCAAAAAAAAATAAAAATAAGAGAACCACATAACCATTCTGAGATCTATCTCGCCATTACAGATCAGACTGCAACAACACCATCACAGGAAGCTTCTGGATCGCAAAAGGGGAAATGCGCAGAAGGTCACTGCTTGTTGCAATCGTTCTGATGGTGATGGGACTTGAATATCGGATCGGATGCCATGGGATGGATACGTCCGGAGTATTCGCAGACGCGGAGCGGATTCACTATCGAGACCACGTCAAAGGCATGTTCGATCATGCATTCTCGTCGTATATGACCCATGCGTTTCCACAAGACGAATTACGGCCACTGACATGCTCGGGGAGAAACACGTGGGGGCCGTATGCGCTAACTTTGGTCGATGCCATGGACACATTGGCAATCATGGGCAATCGTACAGAATTTGAGCGCGCCGTTCGCTGGGTAATTGAAAATGCACGATTCGATCGCGACATTACTGTTTCGGTCTTTGAAACCAACATTCGCATTCTCGGGGGCCTGCTGTCGTCGCACTTCTTTGCTTTCGAGTACGAGGAAAGTAAATTGGAATGGTACCAAGGAGAGCTGCTTTCCCTGGCCGTGGATTTGGGCAGGCGCCTTCTTCCAGCCTTTGAAACTCCCACTGGAATTCCGTTTGGAATGGTGAACCTGCAAACGGGCGTGAATCCAGGAGAATCGAAGGTGACGTCAACTGCCGGCGCCGGGACGTTCCTGCTGGAGTTCGGCATTCTTTCTCGTCTTACTGGAGATCCGGTTTTTGAGCAGGCTGCTCGAAATGCATCGAATGCGCTCTTTCGGTACCGATCGTCCATAGGACTGGTTGGAAACCATATTTCAGTCGTTGATGGAACGTGGACATTGCGAGATGCGGGCATCGGCGCGGGTGTGGATTCCTTCCTGGAATACCTTGCAAAATCGTACTTGTTGTTCGGCGATGTCGATTCCATTGAGAAGTTTGTCGTTCTCGAGAAACCGATCAACGCGTATCTGAAGCGCGGTCCGTGGTATTTTGATGTCAATATGGATACGGGCGGCGTTTCATGGCCTCTCTACAACAGCCTTCAGGGCTTTTGGCCAGGTTTGCTGGCGTCGCTGGGACGGGTTCCGGAGGCGCAGGAAACAATGAAAGCATTTCATGGCGTTTGGCGCCAGTTTGGGTCGGTTCCTGAAGGGTTTAATGTGCTAACCGGTTCTGTGCAGGCTGGGCAAAGTGGATATCCTCTTCGCCCGGAATTGATGGAATCGGCGTACCATTTGTATCGCGCCACGAAGGATCCGCTGTATCTCATGATGGGCAGGGATTACGTCGAGAGTTTAGACTACGTCTCTCGCGTCCCATGCGGGTATGCAAATGTCTTGGATGTTCAGAACCGGCAGCTGGACGATCGCATGGAATCGTTTTTTCTTTCAGAAACGCTCAAGTACCTTTACCTTCTCTTTGACACGGAGAATCCGATGCATCAACGCTGGATGATTCTCAACACGGAAGGCCATCCGTTCCCCGTGCAAACAAACAACATGGACGACAACGTCCGACGAGGTTCGTTAAAGAATGCATCTGGACATCCTGCTCCGTTTTCATGTCCTGTGCGGGAATCCCTGGCAGACCTGTCAAGGTGTGGGCTTGACTTGGTAGCCATCGATCGTCAGACCGACTCTTACAAAACGTAGGACAACTCAACGGGTTTCCAAGTATTGTCCAATCCATTTGGCTGTTGCTGCCATGTAGTAGTCGGGATCACCCTCCGTGGAATAATCCAGGTACTTGTGAGTACTGGAAGAGTGGGCGACAGCAGGCTCGATCTGCGTCCCTTCGTGCCATTCGTTGAAGGATGTGATTCCGACTGCCCCTGGCTGCAGGTCCATCGCAGCCTTCCAACTTGCATCATAGTACGCTCCTTGCGATCGACTGTGAGTGTTTCGAGAATTCCATGGACGAATACGCTCGTCGTCATATCCCGGTCCGACGCACGGAACAAATATCAAGTGGTTCTGATCTGCGAACGTGCTGATGGTTTTCCAGTTCGCTCGTGTGGAGCCCCAGACAAACCCGTCGGCGGCAAAGTATGTGTAGATGCCATCGAATCCGGCTCTCTGCAGTTCCTGCAGGTGCTGGTTTTCTACTACAAGCCCAATGAACACAGCGTCAGCGTGCCGACTTCGAATTCCCAGCGATCCGCCGGGCAGCAGCAACTCGGCCCACTCGTTAGAAGTCGTTAAATATGAATCGTAGATAAAAAACCAAGGCAGGAATGCCGGGTACTGGGAATATGTTTCGTAAATATAATCGATGTTCTTCGCGACGTTCCGTGCATCGCGCCTGGGGTACGGTTCAATATGAAAGGAAATCCTCATACCGTAAAGCTCCGCAGCGGCAAACAACAATGGAAGTACTTCATCTGTCATGCCGCGTTCCCCCTGTTCGTCTTGCTTGTCACCCCACCAAGTCACGCACGCCGTACCGACTCCAGCGGCTGCCATCCAAGCAAAATGAGCATTCACGACTGACGGGTCCTTTGACGAATACAGCCCAAGGGCCGGCCAAAACGTAGATCCAATATCCTCTGGAGCTTGAAACTCCTTTCCATCAGTGACCAGCACCTTGTGATTCCAATGAATATACTTGCCATTGTTGCTCGGGTTCCCATACCACGAATAATAGAATGCGTGGACTCGGTGGTCCACAACAAACGTCTTTGCTGTCCCGAGATTATCCAGGAATACTTGGGTGTCTCGAATAACGTCATCTGCGTGGGACAGTCCTTTCGACATGGCTGCCACAAGCCCTGCACTCAGCGTCGAATCCTGTGATGCGGATGCAGATTGCGGGAGGTCGGACTGGGGGGCAGGCTCTGCTACAAGCCACTTGAACACAAAGACAACAGTAAATACGCCAATCAAAACGAACTTGAGGTGCCGGATTGAAGGACGCAACTGTGCCGGCGATAGTCTCATCACGCCAATCCCACGTGTGCGGTCTGCAATGTGCCGACTTCATTCCAAAACGGGAAACAAATGAACATACAAAAAGTACTGCGGCCTTGGAGAAAAATGTCGAAGCGCCGATCTGTCGGACTCTCTTAAGACTACGACGGCTTTTTGATTGCTGGTTTATTCTGAAAATGAACATACATCTCGCCTACGCTGTACACAGAGCATGCATGACCATCGCCAGTCATGCGTACTCAGTGTTGCAACCCGGGCCACTTAAGCATGGGGTGGAAGGGGGTAGGCCTTAGCACGCCTTGCCCGTGTTCTCAAGAAAAAAATGTTGTTGCGCGCACCCATTCCCCAATCGCGATCAATCCGGAATGCACACTGTGGACATGCAAACACCCTCCAATGCGGCGCTTTTCCCTTTCTGCAGGCTCCCTCCGCACTATATGAAACGGGGTCGAATTTCGGAAGGACGACAGTGTCTTACTCCCTCACACAGCCATTTTGCAAGCTTGCGATGCATGTCTGTCGTCAGGCTGCGGATCTGCTGATGCATTTGCAAACACAGGCCTCTTGTCAAGTGGGATTTGGTTCTTGTCCCGCACGCCGCTCAGCTGTGGAATGCACCCGGTGCGGACGGCCCAGCGTCAGAGGGATTGCCGCGAAAATGTCATACGTCTCACGTAGCTTGGCAGGTGGTCACTTACATTCGAATCGCGTGGCAAACACAAAAAATGCAAAACAAAAGGGGGTTGCTGCTTTAAAATGGTGTCCCAGAAAATTAGTGTCTGAACAATTCGGTTAAACGAGCAAACCCGGATGTCTCATTTTCGCTTGCGGACTGCTGCTTGCGTACGTTCATGC
>VRVR01000009.1:0-212252 GCA_009859145.1 Andalucia godoyi
CGCATTTCAGCCAAAATTGCTCTGTTTTAATATATACACAACGTATGAAATGGCACAAGGAAAAGAAAAACACCGACTCACAAAAAGCGCGTAGTTCCCCGAGGAGAGAACGGGGGGCAGAGACTAGCATAGCTGGGACATGACCTGGAGTAGCGAGGACTGGCTGCCAGAGGTTCCTGGAGTGACGTCCCCGTGAACATCCCACATCAGCATTCCTCCCAGAGACTGCGACTGCACGTAGCTCACGTAGCTCTGGACAAGCGATGCATCAGCGTACGAGACAAATGCCTGCGAGTATGACGCCTGGGTGCCCGCGGGTGTCCACTGTCCGTCGTGATACGCCCACACCCCCGAGACCACGCCGCCGTCGTACCACTCGTGCTGCACAAACGTGCCTGCGGCAACGAGCTGCGCGAGGTATGCGTACGTGAAGGATCCCGAGCATGCGATGCCCGACCGCGGATCCGTGGAGCACGACGGCTCGTCCTGGTTGCCCTGCGCCACGCCCGCGAACTTCTCAAAGAGACCAAAGTTCGATCCGGCGGCAACCCCGGTCAGCATGCGGCCGTACGCCGGCACTCCCACGACGATCTTCTGCGACGGCACTCCCATCCCCAAGAGCGACTGCACGGACTGCTGGACGGAAAAGTCCGGGTTGTACGGCGATGCCGCGTCGGCCGTCAGGCTCGTGAGGTAGCCGGTTGCCCCGACGGGTCCCGAGGCGTCGAACCCGCCATGAAAGTCGTAGGTCATCAGGTCGATGAAATCTGCATTCGCGGACAGGATTTTCCAGTTGTCGGCTCCGACGGTCTGCAGCCAGGACGGGCCCGAGAGTACGGCGAGCGAGATGATGTACCGGCTGCCGATCGCACTGCGCACCTTGGCGACCAACGCCGCGTACTGCGATGCGAGATCGGGGGTCATGGACACCGGCTCAAAGTCAAGATCGATGCCATCCATCGCTGTTTTGTCCAGGATCAGCTTGACGGTCGATGCGAACCTGTCGGGGTTCCGGAACGCACTGAGAAATGACGCGTCGTGTGCATATCCACCAACGGAGATCAGCTTTTTGAGAGTGCCCTTGGAATTCTGGAGACCCATGAAGGCCTGGAAGTTTCCGCGGCCCCAGGCGGCTGGCGTCTGGGCAGTGCTGCAGATTGCCGAGTCCACCGTGCAGAGACCAGATGCGCCGAACAGAGCGTCGTAGTTTGCAAACGACTGGGCCACCCGAAGATCCGCGTTCGGATCGTTGAAGTACGTCGTGCCGTCCTGACCCACCTGCAGGAACGCATATGCAAGCGCATTCATGTGTTCGAGCTTCGCAGTCAGATCGGCGTTCGCAGCCACGGACCCGTCAGCGTTGATGGATCCAGGGAGCGGGTACGGCTGCGTGGGAACAGGCGTCGATGCGTAGATGGACCAGTCTGTCCAGTAGCTCATCACAAAGTGTCCGTTTGCTGCGGCTGGTGCGCTGCTGCCAGCGGAGGATGCGCGGGCAGGGCGGGACGAGTGCACGGAGCCCAGGTGTCGAGACGGAGACACATGCGCTGCATCTGCAAACAGCAGCACGTTTGACGTGCAGCACACGCACACGCACACGCACACCACAAAGGCCACGCTCCAAGCTGTGTTGGACCGTGCAGCCATCATTCTGTCCTTGCTGGTGTTTTCGGTATATAACCCCGGTGTATTCGGTACTTTTTCTTGCAGTAAAGAAGCCTGCTGATGCTGGTGTCAAGTGAAAACAGGATCTGATAGTTCTCGGTGGAAATGAAGCAAACATCTGCAGGGCCACCACGCATACGCAGAGGAGGAGTTATATACTGTGAGCGAGGGATTCGCACTTCGCGACTCGCGACCGAATACGGAACAAGATGGTTGATGGCGATGACTGCGCGCGTTTGTTCCTTTTTTGAGGAAACCCCCTGTAAAGACGGATGATTCCCTCTAAAGCTGCTTGAGCGCACTCGCACAACCCCCACGGTTTCTCGGATGGTAGGATGCGCAGACGATGCACACGCGATGCGCGCAGTGATTCGCACTCCTTGTGACGGTACCCGATTTTGTATCTGAAAATCCTCAAGAAAGACACTCTCGGAGGTAGAATTTCCAAAAAAAAATAAATAATAATAATAACAAGACTGATTTTTACTGGGAAGGGGAGGACACAGCATCACTGTGCACTGTCCATCGTGTCCTCTCCGCCATCATCATCAGGAACAGTTTGCTCATCCCGAACATAGTCCACGCCCTCGATGGAAAGATCTTCCGGGATGTGCCGGCATGCACAGCCCCCATCGACATAAGTACCAGCAGCAAAGGGAGCAGAAGCGGAAGTTGGAAGCGGGTGCAGGAGACGGGATTGAGAAAAGGAAATTTTAATTTTAAAAAATAAAGACATAAAAACGGGAAAACGGAGCAAATCTCGAATTGTCGGAATTCAATTGGTATGGAAGCGTCCTTCTGAACAAACCACAAAGAGTGCCTGAAGTCGTCATCCCGTCGTTGCATGGGCAACAGCGAAAGCGACTAAGAAGGTGTTTGAAAGACAGCACCAGCTATCTTTTCAATTTGTGCTTTTTAAGAACTGCTCCAAGGGTTTCCTTGTGCACAGGCTTGCATAAAAAGTCGTCCATTCCAACTTCAAAACACCTTTTTCGAGTCTCATACAGCACATCCGCGGTGACAGCAATGATCGGTATATGATGAGTTTCAGAGATCAGTTTTTCTTCCTGGCGAATCTTCGTTGTCGCTTCAAAACCGTCCATCTCGGGCATGAAGCAATCCATCAAAATCGCAGAGTACTTCTCCGGAGAATCCGTGAAGAGCTGAAGAGCCTCGCTTCCGTCACATGCAACATCGTATTCCCATTCGAGCTTGGAGAGATGCTTCGCAAGAACACGAGCGTTCAGCGGATTGTCTTCTGCAATAAGGGCACACGCGGGCAGCTCAATCACGACTGTTGGAGAGTCGACAGAAGTTGGATCATGGTATCCCGCGCCCGTATCGATGTGCACAGATAAAGTCATATTGTGAATTCCATCATTTTGAATTGCCATCAGAGTATCTTCCAGCGGCTTGCATGCCAGCGGCTTAAAAATAGTGTAAGTCTTACACATCTTCAGCGCATCAGAAAAACGACCGACCTTTTCAAACATTCCCGCAGCCACGGCACCCACGCGCAGGATGGATTCGTCGAATCGAGCCTCGACAAGCGGAAGAAGATCCTCCGAAAATGAAATTCCGTCACTGAAGGCATTTCCACTGCCGCTCTTGCTTGAGAGCGATTTCGACGACGATGTTGCATTCGAAGACACAGAGCCAAGAGAAGGTGACGCGATGCTGGAAGCAGCATACGATGATGAGGACGAGCTTTCCGAATCCGTAAATGATGCACAGCTGTCTTGCATACTCCCCAGTGCTCCGGAGTTGTTCTCTCGGTCTGCTATCTTCGACGTATGTTGCGACCGGATGCGAACAACGTAACTGTTTCTCCATGCGGATTCTTTCACTATCTGCAAACACTGTAATGTTTCTGACATGGACTGAAGGTCATGACAGAGACTCTCGTCTTCCAAGAGGATCAGGTACTTCCGTTCATACTGAAGCCGGTTCCGCAGCGACGGCAGGCCAATGCATTGAAACACTTCAAACCCAAGGAATCGCAGCACCCATGCTATGGTGTCGAAAAATGATCCCGCAAGCACCAAAACTATAGGATAGTTTCCGCGGAGCCATCCAATCTTGTTGTGGAGCACAAGATAGTCATCTCGCAACGTGCGCACAGGTTTTCCAACAGGCAAGCGCAGCGGTATGCGGATAATGAACTCGGAGCCGGCTCCAATCGAGCTGTCAACGACGATGCTGCCATTCATTCGGTCGATGGTCTGTTTGCAGAGCGCGAGTCCCAAGCACGATCCGCCTCGCTTCCGCTTCGACACATCCGCGTCATTTGGGAACAGCGGGATTCCGTATACTTGATGGCGCTCCGAAGAACGTTCATCAATACTTGACTGAGACACTGCACATCAGAAAGTATGGCAACCGTCGGAATATGAGCACGAGGGGTCGACAACGTCGTACATCTCGGTCCGTTATCGACGCTACGATTTTATTACACGACGATGGTGGTGTTCTGTTGTTGCACAATTAATTCCAATAACAAGTTTTTGATAGGCAATTCAGCCAGGGGAAAAAGAAATTTTCTTTTTTTCTCTGATAGCTCTGTCTCCATGCCCACAGCCAAAAAAAAAAAAAAAATATTCGTCATTCCCAGGGAACGTATGGCATCGACCTGGTCATGCGGTTGCGATCGGAGATTTGCGAATTGGAGCGCTCAGAATGACATTCCAGTCACACTTCTTGCAGGCATACAGATTTTCCGCTCCTGCATCCTCCGACTGCGTCTCACGAAAGAACTGCTCAACTTCGGTCAGCGCTAATTCAATGCCAGGCCCTTCCAAATAAAAGGAATCGAATCCCGCCTCGAGGACGAGGCGCAGCCGATCTTCCCACCACCCGTCCCAGTTCGGACGCAAAAAGACTTCGATGACCAGGAAACGCACGAGATTTCTGCGCAAAATGTTCGCCGCCGACTTCAGCGCAACAGTCTCGCATCCTTCACAATCGAGCTTCATAATGCCCACTTTCCCATACCCTCTGGTTTCGTGGAGAAAATCCAGAGACAGTGCAGGAACCTCGACGTCGAAGCAAGACGACGTGTCCCCCTCCGCGATGCAACCTCCCAGACTCGACATGTGGGACCTGCCGTCCGCTGCACGCTCCGCGAACACAACGGTGTTCCGAGAGCCTTCGCTTTGAGATACAGCGGCATTGAGGACCTCCGCATGATCGCTGAACCCGTTGAAAACAATGGCGGCTTGCACAGCACGAGACATGTACAGCGATCCCTCGATACCCACAACTCGCATTCCCAAAGATGCCGCAAGCAGCGTTTCCGTTCCCCATTCCACGCCAACATCGATCATGACGGATTCAGGATCAATCGCTCGCGCATACGAAACGATAGCGGCGAGATTCGGAAGAAGTTTTCCCAAAGGAGTCGAGTATCTCGGATCCGGATTGTTCCAGGCGGGAACCGGAAGAAAGAATGGTACAGGGAGGTTGTTCGTGGGAGCCAGGGTCAACGACGGAAAACTTGAGGACAAGGCGTTGTTGGCGTTCGTCCTGATCAACGTATCCAAGTAGTCATCCTTGGGGCTGCTCTGAGGAAACGACAAGAGGTAAAGCACAATGAAGACACATGCAACAGCGAGGCTGCCCTTTGTCCACAAATCCTTCCAAGCGAAGGGAATTGCTTTGCGTAACATGAATCGCCGACTGAATGCCCAGGAACAACTTCGGGTGCAGGAACAAATGCTTCTGATTCCAAAATTGTCAAGCTGGTGCTTGAAACGGGATATCTGATGCTTCTTGAGAGACCGAGCTCCCGACTACAGCGGCTGTTTGCTTTTTTTTTTTTTTTTTGGTGCTTCCTTCACATCCCCCTCATCCCAGTCAAAAGTGCGAGCGTTCGGGAACCTCGAGTTTGCAGCAAAAGGAGAAGCACAAAAGTACACACTGGCCTCTACGTCGCCATGAGCAGCGCAACATGCGAGAATTAGAAAGACTCAGCTATGCAACATGCATTGCGGACTGGCAGACAATCAGACAGCAGACAGCCAAAAGGGGGAGCGGGAAAATCCGGCAGTGCGAGCCGTACACTCCCCCCCCTCCCTGTCTCTCTCTGTCTCTAGAAAAACTCAAAACAGATTCATAACCTTTCTGCATGTTATACAATTGGTTTAAATTCACCAACCGCGATCGAGCGAAATGTCCGAAGATTCGAGCGAAAAGCGCTCTCAGTTTAAAGCGGAGCTTGCAAATATTGTCATGGAATCGCTCAAGTCCGCGAAGCTGTCTCGCGAGCGTTTTAAGCATTTGGCTCGAAAGCTTGTTCACAAGATCATGACTGCTCTTGGCGACGATGTGGTTGAATCCGGACGGGTTCCTGAAAAAGAGTTTAACAAGATCAAGGATTTTGTCAAAAAGAGTGTTCAGAAGGAAGATGTCTCAAAAAGAAAGTCTGTTTCGAGTCATGTATCTCGCCGCGATTCTCCAGGAACCCCTCCGGACCCTCCAAAGTCTGATATTCTTGACTTGCTCCGAAAGGCCAGAGACGGAAATGCGGACTAAGCTTTTACTTGTATAATTTCGTGCTCAATAAATGTTATCTCTCTCTCTCTCTCTCTCTGTCTGTCTGTGCCATTGAAGGAGCTGGCCGGAGTTTAGAGCTGATGAGTGGTCTTTGCTGAGTTAACTTACGGGGTGCAGGGAGAGAGGGGGGGGGGGGGGGGGGGGGGGGGATATGGGGGTCCACTTCTTCATTTCGAGTGACCGTCTCCTCTACCCAAGTTTAAAAAAACAGTTCGTGGTAGAAAAAAGGCTGATCACCACCACAAGAAAAAAAACGGACCCAAGGCATCGAACTGCAACGGGAAATCGGACCTCATCAGAGCGCCTATGCATCGTCATCAACCAGAGTTCTGCTTCCTTGGCGATGGAGTGTCTAGCCCCTCATTGTCATGCAGCCCTGCAGCAACGCTGATTATCGCCCCATCTATCCCACCCACCACTACTCTTGTCGGTTTTTTTGCGCATGCTCTCCACGGCTTGCCACAAGCGTCGTATTTAATTTTTATTAATTAGAAAATACTCCTTGACCCAATGCTTTTTGAACAGTCGTCTGTACAAGAATGTTGCAACAGCTGCGTCGTTAGAAGGGTGCCTCTGGTGGGACGGAGCAAGAAGAAGAAGGAGAAGGCGGAGAAGCGCAGAAACATAACCAACAGCGGATCACAACGGACACCCACGGTTCCGTGAATTCGCCTGATCCCTCGGAATCGGCAAAAACTCGTGATTGTTCGGCTTCGTGCCAGCGAGACTTGCATACCGAACAAGAATGGTGGGTGCGGGATGACAGCGGACAGCTCTGCAGCAAGCGGCAAGAAGGTGCTCCTACCGCATTTCATCTTGATGTCAGAACAAAGTGCGAATTTGCCAGCACTTGAACCGCGTGAGGTGGTCGGAGCTGCCGAGGAACCAGGTTGCCGAGCATCCCGCACCCTCCTTCTTTATCATCGTCGTCTTCTTCTTCTGTGTCCACAATCTCTTCTTTTTTGAAAAGTGTTGCGTCCACGCTGCGAGATACTTGAGTGTGAAGATTCTAATACAATGACTGCGGCTACTTCAAGCACGATCAACGCTGAAATCAAGTTCGACTGCCGTCCTTCGGACCTTTTCCGAATCCTGACAGACAGCACGCTCCACGAAATTTTCTCCTGCCAAAAGGCCACGATTGCGCCGGTGGAGAATACTGAAATTTCTCTGTATGGAGGCTACATTTCAGGAAAGGTTGTCAAGATTGAGAAGCCGGGTTTGATTGAGCTTGAATGGAGGCATGCGGACTGGGACATCGCAGAACCAGTTTCCTCCGTCCGCTTCGAGATCAAGGCCGGGGATGCTAACGACACCGTCCTTGTGTTTGAGCATCGCAACGTTCCGAAGAAGGCGCTTTCAGAAACTGAAAAGGGTTGGGAGACATTCTACTGGAAGCCGATTCGTGTGATGCTGGGCACCCGGAAGCACGGATGGGACGCCAGCGGTGCCATTTGCCACGTGGATTTGCCTTGCTACGATTTGCCACGCATTCAGAAGTTTTACGGTGATCTCTTCAACTGGTCTTGGTCTGCGTGGAAGGAGGATTATGCCACGTTCTCGGGCCCGTTCGGATCTTTGAGCGGTGGTGCTGCATTAATTAAGCCCCAGGAAGGCGGTAAGCCGTCTGCCAAGAAGCCGCGCGTCGAAATGACCCCCGATTGCATGGCAGAGCGCGTCTGTCTGTACATCAACGTCAAGAGCATTGAGGATACTCTTGAGCAGATTGAGAAGGCCGGCGGAAAGAACGTTCGCGGAAAGGAACCAATCGGTACATTTGGTTTCGATGCTCGGTTCTTGGACACGGAAGGCAATCTTGTCGGATTGTACCAGTCGGCTTTGTGATGCGGAAGATGATGCTGATGCACAGGATGTAAACAGTGCACCTTTTTTTTTTTTTTTGGCTTTTCACAACGTCTATTTGATCACATCCCCAATGTTCTTGCATACGACGCTGCCTGGAGGCGCATCATTCGTCACGAGTACTGTATTGCAGGCGATTGGACTGCACGAGAAATCATTGGGCAGCAGTTCCAAAATGAGATCATCTACCCACTCTCCTCGCATCAAGATGGATCGATAAGAACGGTGGCGCTCTTTGAATCCGAGGCGAAGGAACAGCGCCAATGAAGAGGCATTCCGAGGGTCAATGGACACGGTGACCAGCCTTTTCTTGTGTCTGTTGAACAATTCCGTTATGATCCAGTGCATTGCCTCCAACGCTAGACCCTTTTTCTGCCAATGCGGTGCAATTGAAATTCCCAGCTCAACTTTCGAACAGTCTGGAACATCTTCAATCACATGTATGCCGATATCTCCGATCAGTTCGCCGTCACACGAAAAGGAGGAGGCGGAAGAAGAAACGGAAGAAGGAGGCAGCGACGATAATGATGATGCGCAGCGAAGCGCTAACTGGTACCAACCAGGATTCATAAGATTCACAGGTTCGCTGTTGTCTTGAATAAACTGGTCGACGTCACGCAAGGATCGCGGAAGCCAGTACTGGTATTGCGAAACACTCGGATGAGATCTGTAGGAAAACATTGCAGGAGCGTCGGATGCACGCAGAGCGCCAATTTCCAGCCTTTTTGTGGCTCCATAGAGTTCCATTCTCGCAAGTTGTCCACTCCGTAACGGCTAATGAGGAAAATCCAACGAGGAAATGACGAACAAAAACTCCTCGGTGCGCCATCGTGCCCGCGATCAATTCCCACAACTTTTCTTTCGTAAAAGAATAAATAACATAAACAACCCCCCAGTTTTTGCAGAGATCGAGTCGACGATCGCCGATCGTCAACTCAGCCCAGCTTGAACCACCTCCCTCTCACACACAAAGAATTCAAATTCCCCAGCGTATGCTTTTTCAAAGTAGCAGAACCTCATAAAAAGAAAGAGAGCATATTTACTTTTTGTTGCTGTAAAGAAAGATCCCCATCAAAGGTCGGAGCGTTGAACACATCCGAAATATGTCGCAAGGAACCGGGATTGAGACTCTCGTTCAATCCGTGTTTTCACAGATATCGCATGATATGCCAACCGATTCTGCTGTCGGACTTCGCGCCTGGTACGACAACTTTCGGGCTTCGTTCGTTCGTGGAACACCTCTGGAGACGCTGGTGTATGGCGCCATTCGTGAGAAACTTATGGAATCATGCAGAGTGTTCCAGATCCCCAGATTGCTCAAAGGGTTTCATGCTCAGCATCACCACACTGCGTCCGGGTCCTCGTCGAATTCGTCGACCTCGAGCATCAGCAGTCCCTCTTCTGCATCGTCCAACGGGAAAGAACCAGTTGTTTCATTCGCACACAAGCTTCGGGAATTTCATGACTTGCTGGAAGAATACTGCCAGGTGCTTGCTGATTGCGTGGCCCACTTTCCTGCAGATGCTTCTGTACCCGACGCACCAGACGTGGTGTCGGCCCGTCCGGTCCTCGTTGCGGGTGGCGTCATGCGTTTACCTTTTACGCTTTCATGGTCCTTTATGGAAAGCGTCAAAGCACGGCTGCTGATTGAGGGTGGAGAAATCATCCGCGAACAACTAAGATTGCAGGTGCATGAGAATTTCTCGGCATTTCGGAAACAGATGCAACAGTCCAGCGACATCGAGCGAAGGTATCAAGATCAGTTTGAAGAAGATTCTCAGGAAGAGGAAATCGAAGCGGAGGAGGAAGAGGAAGAGAACGACGAACCAAATGACACTGTCAACGACGGGGGGACCGAAGGCGGAGGAAGTGATTCCTGCGAGGATGGGCGAGTGCCTGCGTACGTGCATGCTCCCCAAGAGGATGTTTCCATGCTTGACACACGTGTTTTTGTTGGTCTTGTCACGGATCTTGGCTTGCTGCAGCTGTGCATTGAGCAGGTCCGGTTTGTCTTGCGAGAAGCGGTGCACAGACTTGTGTTTACATTTTGCAAAGACGACATTGGAGTAGCGTACGAACAGACTCTGTTGAATTGGACAGATCGAATTGCATTTCCGTTTGTTCGATTGTTCGACCCGTCTTTCAACTCTTCTGCGCTGCTTGCCATGGTCTACGAGGAACTTTGCATTTGCCGGATTTCCAATATTTTTGAGATTGTCGTCGATTTTCCGGATTCCGAACCGGCTGTCACAGACCTTTTCCACTGCTTGACGTACACACACATGTACAGAGAATTCTCCGATGCCCTCCTGGCCTCCATTTCTTCTCGTCTGTTGCAACCAGGAGCCAAGACGATCGACGTGGTAAACACATACGTCGCAGCGGTCCGTATCGTCACTTTCTTGGACTCCTCTCGTTCAATTCTGAAAGGACTTTCTGAGCGAGTTGGCGCATACTTGAAACAACGACCGGATGCCATTCGCTCCATTGTACTCGGGATGGTTGAAGAGGATGGGGACCTTCATGCTGATTTGGTCCGTTTTCCGCAACAGCAGCAGCTACAGTATGTGCAGCGGTCATCTTCGTCGGGGGGAGACGAAGATCCCGATGACATTCAGTGGGAACCAGTGCCCGTCATGGCGGGCTCGCATGTTCTCGGTGCATTTCCTGATGTCCCTCTTTCGAATCGCATCCAGAGCGCTACTGTTTCTCCCTCGGATACTCCGATTGACGTCATATCGCTGTTGGTCACGCTTCTTGGAAATCGAGAAGTCGTGCTTGTGGAGTATCGTAGTGTTCTTGCTCAGCGACTGCTCGCAAAAAATTCGTTCAATGCTGATGCGGAAGTGCGAATTCATGAACTGCTCAAGCTACGATTTGGTGAAAAGTCGCTTCATGCTTGTGATGTCATTTTGAAGGATGTCACGGACTCCAAGCGTCTGAACACGCAGTTGCAGATCCCGCTGTTTGACCAACAAAAGACCGAGTCCGCCGTCCCAGTGGGATGTTTCCATACACTGATCACGTCCGCGTGTTTCTGGCCCAGTTTGATCATTCAGCAAGAGTCGGATTTTGTTCCGCATCCGTTTTTTAAGGACAGGATGACGGCATTCAATACCAGATATGCGGCACTCAAAGCACCCAGACATTTGGAGTGGAAGCCATTTCTAGGCACCGTCGATCTTGATCTTGAATTGGATTCTGGGGAGGTTGTCGTCTTGAACGCGTTGAACCCAATTGCAGGCTCTGTCCTGATGCATGTGGTGGACCACCAATTGACGCATGGATCGAGACATCTGTCCCTTACCCGCGTTTCTCAGCTTGTACACCTGTCACCAGACATCGTGGTGAAAAGAATATCGCAGCTCCTGCTGCAGCACATTCTGCTGCTTGATGCAGACTCGCAGAACCTTTCCGTTGCCTCAGCGCTGCCCACAGCATCAGGGGGCCTTCCACTGTCCAATTTTGAGTCTTCCGATGCAGAGGATGCAGCTCGAAGACAGTCGGATGCAGAAATGGCGATCTTTGAATCGTACATCATGGCGATGCTCGAGAATCTTGGTTCCATGTCCGGCGACAAGATCCACAACATGCTCAAAATGTACTGCCTGGACCCGCCGTATGACAAGACTCTGGAGCAACTGCAGGCCTTTTTGAACAAACTGGTTGCCAACGAGCAACTCGATCGCGACTCGGGGCAGTTTAAGTTGCGCAAGTAGTTTGCAATTATTTTTATTATTATTATTATCATCATCATCATTATCATTACTTTTTTCTGTTTATACTGTTGTTCTACTTCTTCGAATCAAAACACGATTCGGACAAATAAATTCAACAAAAGACCAAGACGAAAGCCAAAAGAAAAAGAAAAAGAAGAGAAAGGGGGAACGGAGGAGGTGGCGGGAAAAAAGGAACAATCACCCGCGTTTGACTTCATAAGCGCCGTTCTATTTGCTCGTGGTTTTCGAGCTATCCCCATAACTTGCGGAAAGACGACAGCAACCTGCAGGTCCAAGGCACCATGTGCCTCTCCTTGCGGATCTTCGACAACAGGAACGCACCTTGGACACGAGCAAGCTAGCACACAACAAGCTACGCTCGTCGTGCAGCCCTTTCGGCTTATGCGTGTCCGGCGACTTTCTCAGGAGCAGTGGAAAGGCAAAGCAACGAGCGCACAGCTGCGTCGTCGTATGTGGCTCCTTCGGAGATGGCATCAAACTCGGGCTAAATGATGCTGTGCCACAACTCGGAATTTAAAGGGATCCAGACCTGATGGTTTTCGTACTTGTGGGTGTTCGCGGAATTTTTGGCGCCAGAATCGACGTCCAAAATCCCTCCTGCCCCCCCCGATCCCTTTCCGATTTTCCCGCGTGTTTGCGCGTTTCTTGCTCGTGAATGTTGGAAAACACAACCGAGTTCTCACATTTTCTTCTTTTTCTCTTTTTCTTTTCGGTTTCTTCTCCATCCTTCTTGCCACGTTTACATTTCGTATTTTTTCTTCTCCCTTTTCTGTATTGCAAGAATTGCATTTAATTCGTCCGTCTTGGCTCCAATCCTTTTTCCACCGTTGAAGAGTTATCCGGTTTTTGCAAATGTCGACGTTTAACAAGTACGCGGCTCTTCGTGAAGAAGACGAAGATTATGACGACGGTGTATGTTCATTTTCTATTCGTGGTTTACTTCTTCTCTCCTCCCCCTTTCTTCTTCTCTTCTTCCCCTTCTATGTTTTTTTTTTCTCCCCCGCCCCTTTTCCCGACGGCGTCGTTTCTTCCTGAACAGTCTTTGCTTACAATACGAGGGGCGAACAACACCAAAACGCACACACACACACACAATGAATGCATTAGATTCGAACGAAAAATCTCGACGACGACGATTACGGCGACGACGGATCGGATCTAGACGATTTTGTTGTTGGAGAGTACGACGATGAAGAAGGTGGATACTTGGACGAGGAAGAACAAAGAGCAATTCAAGAAGGAAGGCTCTATGGTGCGTCTCACGCGGGGATCAAGAGAAAGCGAAAAGACTTTGGACAAGGGAATCGTCCACAAAAACGGAAGCCCATGCCACCGCCAGATGACCGAACGGGCAACATCGGAAAGGCTTTCGTCTCTGGACTGATTTCAGATGCTTCTGGCTCTTCGCACTTGGATAAGAAAGAAGCTGCTGCTGCTGCTGCCCAGTCTGACGATTTCGTCAAGAACCTACTGCAGAATTTGCAATCGGATCCGCTGAACGTCAGTGCAAAGGCGCATGCGCCGTCCATGGTTTCTCAGGTCCGAAAGTCTCTTCGGAAGAAACAGAATGCTGAGGATCTTGCTATGTTTTCCACCTCTTCAGTTCTGCCATCAATTACTGACAGTGAAGACACTCACCCAAGCTACGGTCTTCCACCTGCTGCTCCTGGAATGCAGCAGCAGCAATCACATCGCACAAGAGTGGATTCGACCTCATCTCGACCATCTACAGATTCTTTCCACAATCCTGTGGCTGATGAGGGGCACTCTGCTGCATCCAACGAGACCCTCCGGAAGGACGATGGTGCAATGTCTTCGCCGCCGTCAATCACAAGAACTCCAGCACACGGCTTGTCAGCCGTCACTCCGCCCGCCGCTTCCAGCGCGCCAAAATCCACCCCCAACACATCGAGTGACTGGTTTTCACTCTCAGAACAGTCTGCATCTACTGTGCATACGTCTCCTGCGACGACTGCATCGGCTTCTTTTTTGTCCAGTCGTCCATCCGCGGATCTTATTCCTACTGACAAGCAAGCCATGACTTTTTACTGGATCGATGCAATTGAAGACATGTTTTCCCATTCAGGGACGGTGTACTTGTTTGGCAAGGTCTACATTCCCTCCAGCAAGTCATACGAATCCATTTGCGTTCACATCCAGGCAGTTCCAAGATGTGTATATTTTTCTCCCAAGGAACCGGATCGCTTGGATCTTGCGTCGTGCATGGAGGAGGTTTCGCAAATGTGCTCAAAATGTGGCATCCGAAAACATGGTGTGAAGATTGTGAAGCGAAAGTATGCCTTTGAGAACGCAAGTGTCGTTCGTGACGAGTGTCAGTGGCTGAAGCTAAAGTATGATGCACAGTTTGGTGCCTTGTCATCGTTCGATGCAGCCAATTCAGAAAATTTCTCAGCCGCCTTTGGAACCCACCAGTCCCTTCTGGAGCTGTTTTTGATCAAAAGAAATGTCATGGGTCCTTGCTGGTTGACGCTCAAGAAGTTCGATGCTGTGGACCAGCCCTTGTCCTGGTGCAAATTTGAGGTGCGTGTCTTGAGCCCAAAGGACGTGATCGTTTCTCCACTGCAGCCACCAGCACCACCTCTCCGTGTTTTGGCGCTTTCTTTCAAGACTGTCCGAGGGGACAAACAGCATCACCACGAAGTCGTGGTTGCATCTGGCATTCATGTGGACGGAGTGTCGGCGGACGGACCAACTCCAAATTGGGATCGGAAACTCAACTCATTCACAGTGGTGCGGAAAGCTGACCCGGATACTCCCTTTCCCATCGACTTTGCGGGGGCGAAGCACCGAATTGAACTGTGTGGAAACGAGAAAGCCTTGCTGGCGTATCTTGTTGCAAAGATTCACAGCATCGACCCCGATGTGATTGTCGGCCATAATTTCTGTGCATTCGACCTAGACATGCTCCTTCATCGTTTTAAAGCACTGAAGACTCCGCATTGGTCGCGCATCGGTCGTTTGATGCGGAAGGAAGTCCCGCAGTCTTCATCCTCGGCATTTGCTGATCGCCAAGTCATGGCGGGCCGTCTCATTGCGGACACTGCGCTTGCGGCAAGAGAGTATCTTCGAGAAAAGTCTTTCCAGCTCGGATCGATCGCGCTTACGCAGCTGGGCATCAATCGAGAAGAAATTGACTCGTCTATTGCAATGTTCAAATCGCTGTTTTCAAAGTCGGAGCATCTTGTTTACATTGCGCGGCATTGTGAAAACGATGGATTCATCATGCTTTCGTTGTTGTTCAAGCTGATGCTGCTTCCCCTTACTAAGGAACTGACCTGTGTGGCTGGAAATTTGTGGACTCGAACTCTCCAAGGGGGCCGTGCAGAAAGAATTGAATATCTCTTGATGCATGAATTTCATCGAAGAAAATACGTGGTTCCTGACAAGCCTGTTCCGGTCTGGAAGAAGGGAGGACAAAAGAAGGACGAACTGTCTCTTGAAAGGGAATTTTTTGACGATGACGACGAAGAAGGCGGTCAAACTACCAAGCAGGTCGCAAAGGAAGACAAGAAAGACGAAGGAGCCGCTGCTGCCAAAGGAAAGAGAAATCCAAAGTATGCAGGCGGTCTTGTTCTGGAACCAAAGAAAGGATTTTATGACAAGTTCGTTTTGCTGCTGGATTTCAATTCCCTGTACCCCTCCATTATTCGAGAGTATAACATTTGTTTTACCACTGTCAAACGCCCCCGCCGCGCGAGTGATGGCTCGTGGCTCGAGAAGGCGGTTCTCCCGGATGCGTCCGCACCGTCTGTGTTGCCTTATGTGATCTCTCGTTTGGTAGACCAGCGCCGGGAAGTGAAGAATCTTCTCAAAGCAGAAAAGGATCCGCTTAAGCAGGAGCAGCTCGAGATTCGACAGAAAGCGCTGAAGCTTACCGCGAACTCCATGTACGGATGTCTGGGGTTCTCTCATTCCAGATTCAATGCCCAGCCTCTTGCAGAACTCATTACATCGACGGGGCGCGAGACTCTTCAGCATGCAGTAGACATTGCGCAGGGAAAGCTCTCACTCGAGGTCATCTATGGAGACACGGATTCCGTGATGATTCACACTAATTCGCGAGTGTTGGATGAAGCCAAGAAGATGGGCGAGGCACTCAAACGTGAAATCAACAAGTTGTACAAACACTTGGAGATTGACATTGACGGAGTGTTTCAGTGCATGCTGTTGCTGCGGAAGAAGAAGTATGCAGCTTTGCGTGTCGTTCCGACCGGAGGAGACTCTTTTACCGTCAAGGAGGAAATGAAAGGTCTTGATATGGTTCGCCGAGACTGGTGTCCATTGTCCGCAGAATGTTCTCGGTCCGTGCTGACGAAGATGCTTTCTGGAGAGCCGCGAGAAGAGGTGGTGGATTTTATCCACAATCATTTGCGGGAGCTGGGCGATGCAGTGCGAGCCAATCAGATTCAGCTCAACAAGTTCGTCATCACCAAGGGTCTTGCGAAGCCTCCAGAAGAGTATCCGGATAAGCGCTCCCAACCGCATGTCCAGGTCGCTTTGCGGTTAAAGGCATCTGGAAAGGCTGTGAACGTTGGGGATCGCATTGAGTATGTGATTTGCCGCGAAGCCGGTGTTGGCAACAGCAAGCCCGAAGGCTCCGGAGAGAACCAACCGGTCTCGAACTCGTCCACGTCGTACGCAGAAAGAGCGTATCATCCCGAAGAGATTGTGAAGGCTGCAGGTGCCCTCACAATTGACGTGGATTGGTACCTATCTCAGCAAGTACATCCTCCCTTGGCTCGTCTATGCGAGCATCTGGAAGGCATCAACAGCGCGATTCTTGCGGACTGCCTCGGTCTCGACAGCGGGAGATACCGATCCATTGCTGCTGCCAGTCACGGAGATGAGGAGGACGAATTGGCCGGAACATCATTGTCGTTGCAAGACCGGATGAATCGATATCGAGAGAATGCGCTGTATCCTCTGGAATTCACCTGTCCGCATTGCAGCCACCCGTCGTCATTTTTGGGCGTTGCAGACTACATTTCACAGAGGGTTGTTCGTGCAGACGTGACATCCTCGAACTTGTTCATGTGCCCTTCGTGCCGTCGCTCGATGACGGATCATGCAGGGTCCCTAGAACTGCAGTTCCGAAACCTGATTCGCAAGTGCATCGGCAAGTACTATGAGGGGTGGGTTCATTGTGAAGAACCGTCTTGCCAGTATCGAACGCGTCTCCGCGATGCGCGAATTGCGCGAGGTCTTGCAAAGCCAGTCTCAGGAAAGCATGGCGTCTCTGTGGGGCTGTGCCCTCGTCCCGAATGCCGAGCGCCGCTGTTCGAGAGTTTTTCGGGTCGACAGTTGTTCAATGAGCTGAAGTACCTCGAGTTTCTCGTGGACGTCAAAGGAGCAGAGAGCATTATTCTAGAGCAGGTTCGCGCTTCCAGGAAGGACGCCAAAGTGGAGCACGTCCAAGGATTGGCGATGTCCCAGAAAGATGAGCAAGCGTGTAGTATGTTCCAGACCGCAATAACAAATTTCCTCAATCACCATTCTCGAAATTATGTTCAGCTGGAGAGCCTTTTTGGAATATTCCTGTAGTAAACAAACGTGTCGTGTTTTTTGTTGTTGTTTTTTCCCCCTCGAGGCAGAGAGATGCTATGAAATGTGGACGAAAATCGGACGTCTCTGTGCGGACTGGTTTGCCATGACTCGTGTGGGAAAATCGGGGAGCAAAGCAAGCATCTGCTGTAGCCCAGACGGACCCCAATCGAAAAACGTCCGCAATGACACAAACCACGTTTCATTCTTACACTTTTTTTTCCCATGGCTCTGACCGACGACTGCTCGTTCTGACTTGCACTGCAGCATTGTGTAAGCTTCGACTTTATCGATTCCAAAAGAAAGGGTCTCTGACGATTTTTCATCGATCGAATTTTATTTATTTTTTCTTGGGTTGTCGTTTGGTTCCCCCTTTCAAGTTGTTTTCATCTTTTTCTCGTAATTCATTCCACTGCAACAAAAAACCGAAAAAGACTATTCTTCTTTTTTAAATTTTTTTTCCCCATCTTCCAACGAGTACAGCGAGCAAAAATGAGCCAAATGTGGGAGTATCGCAAGAAGTTCAATGATCTGAAGAATTCGATCATGAATGTTCCTGACGCCGAAGCCAAAGTCAAGGAGGCCACATCCAACGAGAAATGGGGAGCCTCATCGACTTTGATGCAGGAGATTGCAGAGTACACACATTCTTATGATGACTATCGTGTTGTTATGGACACATTGTGGAAGAGAATGGACGCTCCGGGCAAGCAGTGGCGACATGTCTACAAGGCTCTTACGTTGTTGGAGTATCTCTTGAAAAACGGCTCGGACCGTGTCATTGACGACGCAAAGTCGCGCGTCTACATGATCGAGACGCTTGAGCGCTTCGATTTTGTGGATGAAAAAGGAAAAGACGAAGGACGCAACGTTCGTGAAAAGGCAAAGCGACTCGCAAAACTTCTCAAAGACGAATCTGCAATCAAGGAAGAGCGACAGAATGCGTCCAAGAACCGAGGTAAATATACGGGATACTCGAATGATGGAGGAAGCGGAGGTGCGTACGATCGACCTATGGGATCCTCGACTGCGTCCTATGGAAGACCACGTGCGCCGTCAAACGGTGACGACGAAGGCAACTCGTATCGCTCGCAGTCTTATGCTCGCGAAGACCAGAACGAGGAGGAGGTGGAGGAGGAACATGAGCCACCTGCTCCAGTCAAGAAGTTGATGTCCACTGCACCAGCTGCTGCAAAGGCAACTTCGACTGCGACCCCAGTTCGAAAGACCGGTGCAAATTCCCAGGCTCATGCTCCGGCTTCTGCGTCTGGCTCCAAGTCCGGGACTGCAGATCTCTTTGGATTTTCCTCATCTTCTAACGATCCGTTTGCAGCATCTAGTTCTGCCGGTAACAGTTCGGGATTCGGTGCGTCAAATGATTTTCTTTTTGGCTCTGCTCCTGCTCCTGCTCCTGTTCCGAAAGCACCTGCACAGAATGTGGACCCATTTGGAGGTCCCTTGTCCTCTGCGCCATCTTCAAAGCCCATCTCTGTGCAAGACCTTTTTGCTCCGACAGATCCATCCGTTCCGTTGATGCCTGCGGCTTCGATGGCGCAGCCGCAGCCCATGGGAATGCCCGGAATGGCCCCAATGGGAATGCCGGGTATGGCCCCGATGGGTATGGGAATGCCAGGAATGGCCCCAATGGGTATGCCTATGATGATGCCCATGGGTGGTATGCCGGGAATGGCTCCGATGGGGATGGGGATGCCGGGAATGGCTCCGATGGCCATGGCTTCGCGGCCTATGCCGCCTGCGCAGCCTGCTCCTGCAGCAAACAAGGGAGGCTTTGATGGTTTTGGTGACTTTGAATCCGCAAAACCAGCACCCAGCGCAGCGGGTGTTAAGAAATCTCAGAATCCGAATGAAGTTGAACGCAACTTGGTCAACTTGGACTCGCTGTCCTTGACTGGCGGCGCGAAAAGTGCGTCATCATCATCAACATCTGCGTCGTCGAATCAGGGTTCGCGTGTGTCGATGAATTCCATGGGAGGCTCTTCTACTGCCGCTCCAGCTGCCGCCCCGCAAGGCATGGGAATGCAGCCGATGGGTATGGGCATGCAACCGATGGGTATGGGAATGCAACCGATGGGTATGGGAATGCAGCCGATGGGTATGGGCATGCAGCCGATGGGTATGGGAATGCAGCCGATGGGTATGGGAATGCAGCCGATGGGTATGGGCATGCAACCGATGGGTATGGGCATGCAGCCGATGGGTATGGGAATGCAGCAGCAGCAGCAGCAGCAACCAAACCGATCAAACGATCCGTTTTTCTAGTCCTTGGAAAGCGATGATGTAAGGATTTGCAATGTCGGGAAAATGCATACAAAGAATAAACAGAAAAACAAAAGTAATGCAAGAAGAAACAGGAGAGGGCTACAAGAGGACTTTGTACATGTAATCGAAGAGAACGAACGAGTACGTGCAGTACTATCGCACGGCCTGCACCAACAGCGCGACGCGAGTGTGGAATTTGGGAGACACGGCCAGCGGAGTATCGATTGGCGCAAACGGATTGCTGATCGCCGTCAGGTACGCTTCGTGAATCTGAGAAAACAAGTGATGCATGGCTGCGTCGTTTTCAAATGTTTCCAGAGTGATGACCACGAATTTGATGTTGGTATTCGTAACATACCCATAGACATGCAAGTCATCAACTGGGAAAAGCAGTCCCAAGTACGGCGACTCGGCATGTCCTTCGACAATCCGCTCCTGAATCACGTCCAGCGCCGCATGCGAGATTGTGGAAAATCGCACCCGATCTGCCGCACCTTGGAAAGTCGCCAGATAAAGCGGATTATTCAATCGTCCAATCACAGCTATCGAATAGATCATGTCGCTCCAATGCATGCTTCTTCTTCTTCTTCTTCTTCTTCTTCTTTCTTATTTATGTTTATTTAATTATTATTTTGGGAACGGAACGAGTTCGGGCTTCTTTGGAAGCTTTTGGCAGACTGACAGATCGGACTTGGGATGTCATTGGAGAATGGTGAGAGCAGCTCGACGACGATTGACATATGTCGACATCAATGACCACTTAGGACAATAAGTAATAAAGAATGAGAATTAGCATTAGAATTAGAGTAAGAAAGGAGAGGGACAGATTCACTCGCTGGGGCAAGCACTTTTTTGGTTGTTCGTGATTGCGCAGAGAGCGCTTTGAGAAAGGATAGAACCCATGCTGCGTGTGCTCTGTCGACGACTGGGTTCGTCTCCCTTTGAGAAAGCTGGTGGATCGTTGCACGTGCCCGGAGTCAAGCATATTGTTGCGGTGGCTTCCGCAAAGGGTGGAGTGGGTAAGTCAACCACGGCCGTGAACTTGGCGCTTGCATTGAGTCGTCTTGGGTACGCCATCGGGCTTCTTGACACGGACGTCTACGGACCAAGCATTCCAAGATTGATGAATCTAGAGGGTCAAAAGCCGCGTGTGTCGGACAGAAAGTTCCTAATGCCTTTGAACAACTATGGCATCACGTGCATGTCCATGGGGTTCTTGCTGGGCGACAATGCGCCAGCGATTTGGAGAGGACCTATGGTGCAGTCTGCCATTGAGCAAATGATCAAGCAAGTGGAATGGGGAGCAATTGATGTTCTTGTCCTGGACTTGCCACCAGGCACGGGTGATGCACAGCTGGCAATTTCGCAAAAGATCAGTCTCGCTGGCGCAGTTATTGTGTCGACGCCGCAGGACATTGCGCTCCTGGATGTTCGCCGTGGTTGCAACATGTTTGCCAAGGTCAATGTGCCCGTGATTGGAGTAGTCGAAAACATGAGCTACTACATTTGCCCGAATTGCAAGCATGAGGCACATGTTTTCGGTCACGGCGGCGCCGAAAGACTGGCATCGGAACTCGGTGTCGACTTTCTCGGAGGGATTCCTCTGCATCTCGAGGTTCGTGAGACCTCCGATTCCGGAAAGCCAATTGTTGTATCCAACCCCGATTCTGACATTACTGCAATGTATCTGCAGGTTGCACGCAAAGTCGCTCAGCGAGTGCTAGCATCTCCCGAGAAAGCACCAGCAACGCCTTCCATTTTAATGGAGTGAGTGAGCAAAGGGATGAGAGGAGGTGGAAAAGAAGCAAAGGAAGG
This sequence comes from Andalucia godoyi, assembly GCA_009859145.1. NCBI lineage: Eukaryota > Jakobea > Jakobida > Andaluciidae > Andalucia > Andalucia godoyi. The sequence goes on from VRVR01000009.1 coordinate 21,477, forward strand.
GGGGATGGCCATATTACTACTGTTACTGTTACTATTTCTGTTTCTGTTTCTGTTTCTGTTTCTTTTTTCTCCCTCTCTTCGAAACGTTATCTATGATGGCAAAATGGTATATTGTACAGTTAGTTTGTAGCGGACGGGGTTGATGCACCGGTGACGGACGCTGCTGCATGCAGTGGGTCTTCGGAGGGCTGGCATGCCAACGGAGCAGAGCCGCTCGAGCTGCGTGAATGGGACTGCGACGAAGAGGCGCTATCCCGAGACACTGTCTGCGATCGTGCTCGCGGAGCAGATGCACGAGGTGTGCCAAATGCAGACGTATTGCTCGCAACGCTGTACGAGGCCTTCCGCGAGGAAACGGGTTCGGACGACGCAAGCGTCCGAATAAAGGCGGTCAAAAATACTGCTTTTGAGACGCTCCCCGTTTGGTTCACATCGAGTGCTGAGAGCGCAGCACACAGTTCCGACTCCGATACTCCAATGTCCAGTCCCGAGGCAGAAGAAGCCAACTCCACAAGAGAAACTTCACCAGATCCGTCTTTGTCCAGTTTCTGGAACCAATCTAACAACTTGCTGTAGGCTTCTTCGTCGACCGTCACCGCTGCGCCAGTTTTGCGTCTTTCCGAATAGCGCCGCCGAGTCACCTCCTCGCCGCCAATCGACTCAAAAAACCGATCCATCGTGTCTGACCCGATGATGAGATCCTTGGAGCGGCGGATGGAAGAGTCCACTTCCTGTTTCTGCAGAGACTTGCACATCTGCAGCGTATTGTGAAGTTCCTGGACGTGCGGACTCTCAATGATCCACCGCTTTGATCGAAAATCTTCGAGAACGACGTCCATAAACAGTTGTGATTTGTCCATGTCCACCAATACGTTCGATATCCGGTTGTACGGAACTTCCTTTCGCAGCGAACCATCCTTGACATTGAACAGGGAGTCGATGCCAAGGAAAAACGTACGATTCTGTCGTCGCTTTCTGTGGTTCGTCTTCACGACGTCAAACAAGAAACGGTTCGACGATCGCAAGTGGGCAAGCAGACTGCGCTCATAAATGGTATGCGAAACCTGTTCTCGCTCTCGAAGAGACGTGCAGGAAATGAGAAAAGACGAACCAGGAGACAGTTTCTGCTTCCTCTGCAGGAAATGATGATCGCCAACAATGGGGAATTGGGAATGAAGCTTGAGCTCAATTTCGTCCTGAGTGACCGACGGTTTGATTTCTTCGATAAACGACAGCGGAATGTCCACAACAATATCGTTCTTCTCCGAAAGAAATATAATGGAAAGATGCCCCAACACAACAGACTGGTGCCCAACAAAGGAGTGGGGCCCCGACGCCGTCAGTTCCCGCAATTGCACAATGGATGAGTAACGGACAAATCTCTTGGAATCTACAGGAAGCTCCAAATCAGAAAGAGAAACAACATCCGACATGGACGTCCACTGCGACACCGAAATGAGCAACTCCTTCTGTTTGGCTTCTGGCATCATCGCAAGAATATCAACGACAGTGGACATGGAATTCTCCGTGGGATGGACAAAGAAAATTTTCCTCATCAATTCATAATGCTTTTGCGAGAAAACGCGTGTCAAATTCACGATCGCACGATGCATGAGTTCCACAGTGGAGTCGTTGATGTGCGAGTCCATCCAAGAAACATCACACAATATGATGAACGGCGCGTCAAGGAATTTGAACATTGTCCGAACAACGTGCACTGTAAGCAGATCAGCGTCGGCAAGCAGCTCTTCATGCAGTCTGCAGAGAACCAGGTAGAACACAGCGGAGCCATCCAACGCAGGTTTTGCTCCACGGAAGAAAAACCCAGCACGTTCAAGAGAAGACGTGTCAATAACGTCCGGCGACTTCTCTGCCAGATGTTGGAGGTTGAGATCAACAAGCAAGTCGGATCGTTCGTCTACTACGGATCTCGTAGACTTATGGGAACCTGAGGTGCTGTTCTTCCCCGCAGAGCCACTCGATTCACCACTAGCGCTCACGACTGTCACCGTGTCCCCGGTAGCAGCTACTGTTGCGGAACGGTTGGTGCGAGGCGGCGAGACGCTGCTGGATCGCGCACGAGACACGGACTGCCCTCTCTGTCGTCCGGATTGCTGCTGCTCTTGAACAAACCGAGGGGACTGCATTGTCGTGCCTGGTGGTGGCCCCAGATCAATGATCATCTTCAAAAAGTCGGCATCCTCCGTGAGAAACGACATGGAATTCGAGTTTGAATTCGACATGCGCTCTTCTGAAGACCCCTCTTGCAACTTCATGATAATGTCTGTCGAATACCGATCGAGCATTTTGTGCAAAAAGATCAAATCGTCCAAGACGAACTCTTTGGAATGCAGATCCTCAAAGGAAACCGGAACATCAAGATCCGTGAACGGCTCAGTGTCCGGCGTGCCGGGCTTTTGAGGATCCTCGCAGACGGCAAGCAGATAATGACGCATCTTCTCTTGATTTCGATTGATGAAATCATTCAACGGAATGAGGTGCGGCTCGCTTTCTTCAAACCGCTCTCGATTGCACAACTTTTGCAGCACTTTGCAAACAAGTACGAGCGACCGTCTTTGCTCTTGCATGATGACCTGTGATGCCGGAAGAATACCAAACGTCGATGGAAGGCTGAGCGCTGGTCCAAAAAATCGCAGCATGATAAATCCCCCAATCAACGAGACGACGGAACACTCCACATGCTTGTCCAAATCAAACAACGTACCATACAATTGAATGTAATGCGCGACGGCTCGTAATTCTCGCGGCATTGCACTTAACACATCCTCCCCAACGATTCTATCCAATACATTTTGGCACATCTCGTCAACAAGTTTGATGTTGCTCTCGAGAACCGCCTCTGGCGACAGCTTCGAAGCTTCCACCTCGAGGGATTTTGGATCTCTTGCCAAAATGTCATCCACGCATGATTTGAGAACGAACTTGACATAGCCAAGACCGTGTCTTCTTGAAAAGAGGCCCATCATCTTGGACGCAATAGAATTCACTCGCAAAATAGTCGCGGGGTGGCCTGCCTTTTTTCTGAACTCCGAGTCCAGCAGTTCGCGAATAATCAGCAGAGTGCCGCCCACACGGTCTGTCACTCCAAACAGCGCCTGAGACAGTTTCTCATGTTCACTTGGCTTCGACACGTCTGCAAGGACCTTGCAGTACCGCGGCTCCCTCGACAACCTTTGCACCAGAAACCGATACTTGGACGCAGTTCCAGATAGCGGAGTCGTCATTCCCAGTTGCAGCCAGCAGAGATCAATTCCGAGCCAATCAGGAAAGAGGGGGGAAACCAATAGCAAAGAGAGTCAAAAAATAAAAATAAAAAATAAAAAAATAAGAAATTAAAAAAATGCAGGAACGCAGTTATAATACAAAATGCGAAGGCGGGAATGCGAATGAAAATGGTGAAAGATGCAAACCAAAACAATGTTAGATATTTTCAATCTTTTTAGAAAAGAGAAGAAAACGAGGTTGACTAAACAAGCAAGCAAGAGCAAAAGCGACAGCGAAAAGGGAAAAGGAAAGGAAAGGAATTCCCAAAGAAAGACGGAGAAAGAGAAAGAGAAGAAGAAAAGAGAAGAAGAAGAAAAAGAAGAAGAAGAAGAAGAAGGAAAGGGGTTTTCAAAACATCAACAGCAGTAGCAACAACAACAACAATGAGAAGCGAGAAGAGTTGCCAGAAGGAACGCTGAGAAAGCGGTGAGGGAAGAAGATGAGCAAGAAGGTGGAGAGGGAAAGATGAAAGAGGGAGAAAGACAGATGGATAAAACAATTTCCTTTTTCTTTTTAATAAAGAAAAATATTAAGAAATTGAAGATTGAAATTAACCACAGATATTATTATTTTTTTATTAATAAAAACAAGAAAAGACAAGTATTAAAAATTAAGAGAAGAGTGGGAAAGGTTTCGGAGCAAGGTAGTTTGTGTCCCGCAGGGAGCAGAGGATTGTGGGGATTGGAGGCCTTATATGGCTGGGGGGGGGGTTTCGGCGGAGAGAGGGAGAGAGAGGAGGAGGGAGAGAGAGGAGGGGGGGTTTTTACAGCAGCTCGGCAAATACAAAAGGGACGAAGTTGCCGAGAAAGAGAAGAGGATACTGCCTCATGCACAAGGGCCTCTCTACACGGCCTTGACCATCAAGGCTATTCCGATGCAAATGATGCCGACGATCAAGAGTAAAATGCACAACTTCATTCTTGCCTTCTTCTGATAGTCGGAGGCCTTTGAGAGTTCCTTGACAGCTTCGGTGACCTGAGCAGCCGACTGTTCGAGATTGTAGTCAATGCGATCGAGGATTGAGCCCTGCTCGACGACGAGAGTTGCCAAGTCCTTGAACATCTCTGCGAGATCCTGAATCGACTGCGCAATCGCCGTGATTTCCGCATCTCGCTCTCGGACAAGCCCTTCGCGGAGAATCATCTCTGCAATCTGGTCCTCTGTGAACTTTGGATCATACAGCTTCTGCTCAAGTTCCAACACCGCCTCTGACTTTTCCTCCAGAAGCGTATCATCAAACGCGGCAAACCGTTTTCTGCGGTCTTTTTGCATCTTGATCTGCTGCATGTATCCTCTCTGGTCCTTGCGAAAGTCGTTGGAAAGATCCATGACCTGCGCAGCAAGCGACCGCTGAATGTTCTTTCGCATCTGCTCTTCCTCTGCCGACCGATGGACCCCTTCAACCGGCGGAATACCAATCGATTTGATCTTCGTCTCGCATCCTTTGAAGAGCCGCTTGATTTCGCCCGTCACAATCTCGATCTTCTGGGACGCATCTTCATCCCCAGCATCGAACGTCACCGTCAAATGCTCCTTGTGCAGTTCCTTCAGCTCCTCCATGCGCGACTTGACTCGCTCAACGTCCGTCTTCACATCATCCATCAGATCCATATACATCGGACGAAGCCCAACATCCACCACTGCAGACGGTGAAAGAGGCGCAGAAGACCCTCCAAATCGCCGAGATGACAGCGCAGACCGAAGTCGGACAAACTGGTCAGTTCGGTTTCGCGTCGCCATAGTCCCTCTTTCTCAGCCCTCTTCTTCAAAATGCTTTCTGGGAAGAGCAGATACGTACGTGTGTGCAAAGTGTGTCACAAAAAAAAAAAAAAAAAAAAAAAGAGAACTGGCTGGTATAGATGATGTATGTACGCGTGCACCTGTGTGTATTATATATCTGAACACCCCTGATGCTTCTGCTGAACAATTTTCACCGTGCAACAAGCAAAATCCTGATTTACAGAGGGAAAGAGAGAGGGGCAAAAAAAATTAATTTAATTAAAATTAAATTAAATAAAGAAAAAGAAAGAGAAAGAGAAAAAGAAAAGAAAAGAGTGCCAAACCCAGCTCGACAATTGGACGAATACTGTAGAAGAAGAGTTTGAGAGTTGAGCTTTTCGAAAGAGCGCCCGAATCAGAAAGTGTATCCGAATTTGGGAGTTTCAAAAAGCAGAAAGGACTCGATTTGGTGGCCTTGGTGTCACTGTGTCAGCGGACTGACAGGCAGTGACTCTGACATACCGAGCCGAAAAGTTGCCTACTTTCGCCTTTCTTTTTCAAAAAATGCAAATAAGAAATCCTTCCTCTATCTCGACGCGGGTCTACGTTTCTCTTCTTCTCTGTCGTCATCGTCGTCGTCGTCGTCGCCGTCTTTTGATTTCATTATCATTTTTAAGTCTCCCTTCTTTTCTTTTTTTTTTTTTTGCTTGCGTTGGTTCATATTGTCCACAAAAAAGAAAATGACTACCGACGACTGCACCGCCATCACGCTTGGCCAATCTCCGATTGTTTCTGTCCATCCATTTGTGATTCTTTCTGTTCTGGATGTGTATGCCCGGCGCATATCGTTCCAAGATCACTGTGTCTTTGGTGCCCTTCTCGGGTCGTTCTCTGCGGGCCGTGTCGAAGTAACACACTCGTTCGCTATCCATCCTGCAGATCTGGAGACTGGGCCGCGGGCGTTTGACGCTGCGTTGTCTCTTTTTGAGCGCGCCAACGATCGCGAGCAGGTCGTTGGATACTACTGCACAGGCGCCGGGGTGCTTCCAGAGATGTGTGGAACGAACATGTACGCATTCTTTGCCTCGCGCGTCAAGGACCCCATCGTTCTGTTTGTTGACGTTGCTAGCTCTGCGTCCAACGCGTCGTCTTCGTCATCCGCTGCCCCCACAACTTCCTCCTCCTCGTCGTCGTCGTCGTCGTCGTCGTCGTCATCGTCGTCTGCTTCTTCCAATTCCTCCGCTTCGATGTCCACCACGCCCGCTTCCTCAGCGTCGTCGTCTGCTTCGTCAGTCTCCTCTTCCCCAGGAGTCTTTGTCAGAGCATTCATGACACAGCGAATTGAAATGGGAGACGAAGACGTTGTTGGCTGCAAGGTCACGCAGGTTGCTTGCGAGTACAAGGTTCATGCACTCGAAGCACTGGCAACCGATTTTGCTCTCCAAGCATCCAGCAACTGCAATCCGAACAACACCAACAACAGTGGTACTGGAAGCGGTAGTGGGAATGGTGTCGCCGCTGGACTGGGCGCTGAAGTGTCGTCGTGGATGGACCAAGTTGGAAGACTGTCTACGATCTTGCATGCATCCGCGGTCTATGTGGAGAACATTGTGTCTGGCAAAGTAGCCGGAGATTCGGCGATTGGAAGACGGATCTTGGATGCAGTTTCTTCGATTCCTCTTTCGTACTCGTCAGGCTCTGGAGAAGCAGCCGAGAGCGCTGCGTTCGAGCGAGTGTTCTCGCAAATTGTTGTCGACATGCTCATGGTTATGTACCTTGCCCAGATTACCAAGGCACAGGTCGGCTCTGCTGAAAGGCTCGTTTTGGCTGCGGCAGACAAGATGTCGGGAGACGGCACTCCGTCGGTGTCCTATGGAGGGAATGCACAGTCCTCAGGTGGACAGTCCGCGCCATATGGACAAAGGCAATATCGACAGGATCGTCCTTATCACCACCACCATCAGCATTCGCATCACCACTCGCATCATCAGCACCACCAGCATCAGCATCACCATCACCAGCATCAGCACCAGCATCAGCACCAGCACCAGCAGATGCAATTGAGTCAGATCCCGCCCAACATTGTACCGCCACCTTTGGCCCCCACGCCAGTCCCGACGGACCGCCATGTTTAGACGATTAATTAAATGAAAGCAAGAATGGGAAGAAGAAAAAAACAACCGTACAGCTCCTTCTTTCCCTGTCACTGCGGTGTCAGAGCACCCTAGCATCAATTCGAGACGTGTCACTTGTCAGCCTCAACCTCCCCTTTCTCTCTCTCTCTCTCTCTCTCTCTGTCTCTCTGTCTCTTCTCCTGTTATGTCATTCCCCTTCTGAACAAACCCTACGCTCTGTTGCTTTGTGCAGTCAAGAAACACTTCTGAAATAGCCATTTCCTCAATTTCGATCGTCCGATTGGTTTCGTTTCGTTTTGTTTTTTCTGTTTCCGGATCATATTTGCGTTCTGCATCTGGATTTTTCTTTCTTTTAGCTCTTGAATTTGCTGTTAAAAGGGAAAGAAGAGAAGAAAAAGAAAAAGAAAAAAATGTTTGTTGCGCGTCGTTTCATGACTTCTTCGGTGCAGCCGGTTCGTGTGGCCGTTACGGGTGCCGCTGGGCAGATTGGCTATGCACTTCTTCCGCGCATTGCAGCCGGAGAGATGCTTGGACCGAACCAGCCTGTGATTCTCCATCTTTTGGAGCGTGACGACCCCAAGGCGTTGGCTGCGTTGGAAGGAGTTGTCATGGAACTTCAGGACTGTGCATTCCCTCTGCTGCGCGGTGTTGTGGCGACGTCGGACATCAACAAGGCGTTTGACTCGGTCGACTATGCACTCTTGGTTGGAGCAAAACCCAGAGGTCCTGGTATGGAGCGTGCAGATGTTCTCAAGGACAATGCAGCAATCTTCAAGGTCCAGGGTCGTGCGTTGAACGAGTCTGCCAAGAAGTCCGTCAAGGTCTGTGTTGTTGGAAATCCCGCAAACACGAATGCAATGATCGCCGCCGCCAATGCACCCAACATCCCCGCCACCAACTTCACCTCCATGATGCGTCTCGACCACGATCGCGCCATGGCACAGATTGCCCTGAAGCTCGGCGCATCGTCGGTTGCAGACGTCGAGAAGCTTGTGGTGTGGGGAAACCACTCTGCAACTCAGTATCCTGATCTCTCCAACGCTGTCATCAAGGGCAAGAGCGTTGCAAAGAATGTTGACCAGGAATGGGTCCGCAACACTTTCATCCCCACTGTCCAGCAGCGAGGAGCAGCCATCATCAAGGCACGTGGCGTTTCGTCGGCCGCCTCTGCAGCCAATGCAGCAATTGCCCATGTTCGCGACTGGGTCCTTGGAACGAACGGACGTATCGTTTCAATGGGAATCCCATCTGATGGCAACCCGTACGGTGTCAAGGAGGGTCTTCTCTTCGGGTTTCCCGTTACTTGCCAGAACGGCCAGTACAAGATCGTCGAGGGTCTCCAGTGGGATGAGTTCGGAAAGGGCGCCATTGAACGTACCATCAAGGAGCTCCAGGAAGAGAAGGACGCCGTCAAGCACCTCCTCTAAACTGTGAGTGCCCAATTCTCGGTAGCAAACGTGGTTTCCTTGCGAAGCGGACGTAAAATTAATGAAAGAAAATCGAAATCCAGAAGAAGGAACGCACACACGCACACACACACACACACTCTCTCTCTCTCTCTCTCTCTCTCTCTCTCTCTCTGAAGAAACACTGAATATTTTTCCAGCTTCCTCTTTTATTTATTGTATATATGATTAATATTTTAAACTTTTTACGCCACAAGAGATGCAAGTACAAAACAAACATGATTCAATCAATCATCACAAAAACAAAACAAAAACAAAAAAAGAACAGAATTTCATCCACAAGACACATCATAGGATCGAACCTTGATTACTTGAGCTTATTCATCTCGTCAATACCACGAAGGATGTCCGAAATTTCAACCTCCAGCTGTTGCAGCTTGGTGGTGTTCTCTTGGCGGACCTTCTCAGGCACGCGCTCCTCGTATCCCACCATCTCGACGCGCTTGCGAATCGCATCCTTGCTCGCTTCCGCCGTTGCAAGCTTCTTATTCAGCTTCTTGATTTCGTTGTCTGCGTCGATGACCCCCTTCAACATCACGTACACCGCAACCTTGTCGCTCAGAACCTGCACTCCGCAGCCCAGGGGAATCTCCACAGACTCGTCATCAAGCACCTCCACCTTTTCGCACTGTGCAAGAGTCGCAATGAGAGCGGATCCGGCACGAGTCGCAGAAGTGGCCTCTGACGAACGACATCTGACAAACAGCTGCAGCTTCTGTGAGGTGATGTTGTACGACGCGCGCATGGACCGCACAGCGTGCACGACGTCTGACACCAGCTTCATGTCATTCTCGAGACTGACATTTCTGAGCTTGGAGACGTCTGAGGCGACCGGGTAGTCCTGCAACATAATAGAGCACTTTCCAGAGACATCTTGGAACGCTTTGATGCCCGGGAGATGTTGCCACAGCTCTTCGGTCAAGAATGGCATGAACGGATGCGTGAGGCGGAGAGACACTTCGAGACAATGGAACAACACGGCCTGTGCATTTCGCTTTTCCACATCCGTTCCGGCACGCATCACGGGCTTCATGCTCTCAAGATAGACGTCGCAAAGTTCATACAACCAAAATGTGTACACAAGAGTCGTTGCACCACCGAAATCAAACTCGCCGAGAGCGCTGTTCACAGATGCGACACAGTCTGCAAGCCGAGAGAGAATCCATTTGTCTGCAAACAACAACAAAGACTGAACAGAGTCCTCTTGCAGAGCTGACAAGCCATCCGTCTGCGGGACAAATCCCGTGAAATTCAACAATGCAAAGCGAATCGTGTTCCACAATTTGTTGCACCACTGCCGATACCCTTGCACACGTCCGACATCCAAATTGATGTCGCGGCCCTGGGAAGTGTAGTTGAGCAGTGTGAAGCGCAATGCGTCCGCTCCACATTCCGGAATGCCAGAAGGAAACTGTTCTTTCTGCCCTTTCTTTGCTTTTTCAACTTCACGTGGATCGAGATTTCCTTGCTCCAGCTTCTTTCCCAGTTCCTCCAGCGAAATGCCGTGAATGACATCAATCGGATCGATGACATTGCCCAGCGATTTGGACATCTTGCGCCCGAATTTGTCACGAACCATTGCATGCAAAAATACCTCCGTAAACGGCAACTGATCGGTCAGCTCGAGGGACATCATAACCATGCGGGCAACCCAGAAGAACAAGATATCGTGCCCCGTTTCCAGCAAATTGCCAGGGAAATAGCGCGCCATGTCGTTGGTATTGTTGGGCCAGCCGCACACAGAAAATGGAAACAGGCCAGAGGAAAACCAGGTGTCCAAAACATCAGGGTCCTGGTCCATGCTTTCAATCACTGAACCCGGGAACTTCGCCTCGGCCTTTGTGCGAGCCTCTTCGGTGGACCGCGCAACAACCCACTCCACATTGGGTTGTCCCGCAATGCGGACACAGTACGCGGGGATGCGGTGGCCCCACCACAGCTGACGAGAAATGCACCAGTCATGGATGTTGTCGAGCCAACGGTACCACGTATCGCAGTGCCACTCGGGAATGATACGAAGCGTCTTGTCTCGAGCAGCCTGTGTGGCACGAGCAGCCATACCAGCGCAGTTGCAGAACCACTGTGGCTTGATCATGGGTTCAATAACATCTCCAGTGCGCGAGCAGACACCCAGACGCATTGCGTGTCCCTCCACACTCTTCAAAATTCCCTTTTGCTCCATCGCCTTGATGATTGCAGTTCGGCACTCAAAACGGGGCAGTCCCTGGAAAGGAGCACCATTCGCATTCATCTTGCCATCGTCGTCAAAGACGGAAATTTCGGGAAGATTGTGACGTTTGCCGCACACAAAGTCATTGGGATCGTGGGCAGGCGTCACTTTGACAGCGCCGGTTCCAAAAGTCATGTCAACCAAGACAGAATCGCATATGATAGGGATCAGCCGGTCCTGGAACGGATGTCTTACGAACTTTCCGTGGAGATGCTTGTATCGCTTGTCTTCCGGGTGGATAGCAATCGCGCTATCGCCCAGCATGGTTTCCGGACGAGTTGTCGCCACCACGATTTCTTCTCCCGTTTCTGATCCGTCCACCTTGTACGCAAAGTGCACGAGAATTCCAAATTCAACCTGCTTCAAGTACCCGGGAACGCGAATCTTTGCATTCTTCTCGACATCAATGTACTCGACTTCCAGGTCCGAGAGAACGGTCTTGAGCGCCGGGCACCAGTTCACCAACCGCGTCGATCTGTAGATAAGACCCTTTTCAAACAACCGGATGAACGCCTCCGTGACCGACTCGCATCGCACAGGATCCATTGTGAATGCCTCGCGCGACCAGTCCAGCGATGCCGCAATCCTGCGAAGCTGCAGCTGGATCGTTCCAGCAGACTTGTCCTTCCACTCAAACACCTTCTCCAAGAATGCCTGGCGGCCGTAGTCATGACGGCTCTTTCCCTCTTCCTTCTGCAGCTTCTTCTCTACCACAACCTGCGTCGCAATCCCAGCATGGTCCGTACCCGGAACCCAGAGCGTATCATGCCCAAGCATACGATGCCATCGCACAAGACAGTCCTGGATCGCACACGTCAGCGTGTGGCCCAAATGAAGCGACCCCGTCACATTCGGGGGAGGCAGAACAATCACAAACTTACCCTTTGACGAGTCTCCCGACGGACGGAAGAACCCCTCAGACTCCCACCACTCGTACCACTTGGCCTCCACCTCCTGCGGCATGTATCCAGCTGCCATCTCAGCAGTCACGTCCTTCGGCAACGACATCTCCTCGTTCACCCTTCAATCTGTCTATTACAAACGAAGAATTATTATTTTAGTGCTTTTTCCTTTTGAGAAAAACGGACAGTAAAGGCTCAAATAACAAAACAATCAAATAAACCAATCAAACCAGCAAAAATGAAAGGAAAGTGAAGCGAAGTGAAGCGAAGCGACTCGGAAAGCTGAAACGCTGAAAAACGCGAACGATGATGAAAAGAAGGGGATTCTTCTTTTTACGACCGTTGGGAAAGCATTCGCCCGCGCGCAAGAATTCCCAACCTGCAGTGTTTCTCAAAGGTTTTTCCGTATTTTTTTTTTTTTTCTTTTTGGTTTGTGAGTGTGTGTGTGTGTGGGTGGGTTTGTCGCGGATTCATTTTCTGGAACAGACAAGAGAGCCAGTGGAAGAGAAAGAGCAAGAACATGGACGGGTGGAAACATGTCTTGCGAGAGTTGGCTGACCAAGTGTCGCTGTTTGTGCGCGAAGACGTGTTCTCAAACGGGTCTGGAGGTCTGCAGCAGACCTTGCATTCGGGAACGTTTTTCGCGACATTGTTGTTGTGCATTGTGTTTACACTCCGCGTGGTTTGTGGACGCTTTGTGTCGTTTTTCTGGATATGGAGTGCGGTTGCATCCGAGTTTGTGTGCGAATTGCTGATTGCGGGTCTGCACTCGCATGTTCCCGTGCACGATGTTGGGAAGACTGTGTTCCTGTTGCGCCAGGCTTCGTCTGTCTTGGTTTTGGGACTGTGTGCCTTTGGATGGATTCAAGGCAAAAAGGAAAGTCGAATTCGCAGAAAGACAAAGGGGGGAGTCATCAGGTTTGAAAATGGCGTGAAGGGATTTCAGCCAAAGCATGAAAATCCGTACAGACGAAAGTTGGCTGAACGAGCAAGGGAACGAAGCGTGCTGGAGACGTCGTATGATTTGGCGGTGCAGCTGGACAAGGAAGATCCGCTCAGGAGCTTCCGGGATAAATTCCATGTCCCCGAGAAGACGGTTTATTTGTGTGGAAACTCTCTTGGACTCCAGCCGAAGAACGTGCGCGGCATTCTGGAAGAAGAGCTTGACAAGTGGGCACACTGCGCAGTCGAGGGCCACTTTGAAGGTAAGAGACCGTGGTTCGAAATCGACGACATTCTTAAGGACCACATGGCAGAAATCGTTGGCGCAAAGCCTTCGGAAGTCGCCGTTGCAAACTCTCTGACAGCAAACGTCCACTTCTTGCTTGTTCCGTTCTACCGTCCAACTGCAAAGCGCTTCAAGATTCTTATTGAGCGATTCCCGTTCCCATCGGATATGTGGGCTTTGCGATCGCACATTTCTGCTCGCGGTTTCAATGCAGACGAAGCTCTCTTGCAAATCGAGCCCAGAGATGGAGAAAACAACATCCGCACGGAAGATATTCTTGCGCTACTGCGACAGCGCGGCGACGAAATTGCGCTGGTGTTCTTTTCTGGCGTCCAGTTCATGACTGGACAGGCGTTTGAGATCGAAAAGATCACTGCTGCGGGACACAACGCCGGTTGTGTTGTGGGGTGGGACCTTGCGCATGCTGCTGGCAATCTTCGTCTGCAGCTGCATGATTGGAACGTGGATTTCGGCTGCTGGTGCTCGTACAAGTATTTGAATTCTGGTCCGGGTAACCTTTCCGGGTTCTTTGTGCATGACCGCTGGACGTCCAACAAGAACATCCGTTTGGAAAGGTTCGCCGGCTGGTGGGGGAACAAACGAGAGACGCGATTTGGACTGAGCGAACAGTTCGACCCCAGCGACGGTGCTGCCGGATTCCAGCTGTCCAATCCGCCCATCTTTGCAATTTGTGCGGTAGCCGGCTCGTTGGAAGTGTTCCACGAAGCCGGCATGGACCGACTCCGCGAAAAGTCTTTGTTGCTGACATCGTATCTGGAGCTGTTGCTGGACCACCGATTGTCAGACAAGATTGAAATCATTACTCCTAGAGATCCGCAGCAGCGGGGATGCCAAATCTCCATTCGAGTCCCTGGCTGGGATGCTGTGGAGTTGCAGAAACGATTGGCCTCCAATCGGTGTGTGGTCGACGATCGGAAACCGGACATCATCCGCATTTCTCCTGCCCCATTGTACAACACCTTTACGGACGTGGCGGATCTTGTCGAGGAGCTCACTCGGGTTCTCAACGCGCGCGAGGCAAAGTCCCCTATCAATATCAAGATGCGGTAATGAAAAAAACAGCAATCCACAGCAAAAATTAAAATTAAAAAATTAAAAACAAAACGGAATCACATGAATCGCGCAGGCGCGTCCCGGCGCTATCTTTCGAATGATTTCTTTTAGCTTGCATTCTTTCTTTTAATATTTTTATTCCTTTTCAAATCTCTCTGTCTGTCTCTCCCCACGTCTCTCTACATTTTCTTTGCTATTCATTATGCCATGCAACACCGTCTCGCCATCGCTATGCACGACACTCTAGGACAGCTATTCAGTAAGTCGGACAAAGTTGTCCGGCCGAATTGCCGAGCGGGTCATTGGGTTGGTCTGCGTGCCAGTCCCAAGCCAGTGCAGCAGCGCCGACCCCCGGAAAAAGTATACAAAGAAAGCTTCGTGTTCCGCTGCAGTCGGTGTGTCGTTGGGCTCCAGCACTGCAACGACATCTCTTGACAACCTGGAGCTGTTTTCTTGAAACAGCGATTCAAACGTAATCGGATCCGAAAGATCCCCACGACAAGCGTTCAGACCATGCAGAATTGCTTTTCTCTTTGCATTTGACAAACCAAACACCCCCGGCAATCGAATGCCGTACTTATCCTTCAGCACGCCGTCGACCTCTGGAAGCGTCGTTCCCCTTGCATCGTCACGAGCATCATACGATGATGATGACGAAGCCGGCGGCTCATAAAACGAAGTGGCTGCATGACCCGGGGCCGAAGAGTACACAGACGAAGCAGAAAAAGACGACGAGCTGCCTTGGAATAGGCCCGGAAACTGGCCCAGCAACTGCGAAAGAACAACCGACGTAGCCGTCATCGGCGATATTAGAAACAGCGCACTTCGCAGAGTCCTCCACATCTCATCTGTTCGGCCAGCACTGTACGCAGCAAGTGCCACACGAACCGTCTGCTTCACGGAAAGCTTCTGCGCATCCGACAGGCGCGGATTGTACGAAATCATCCAGTTTGAAACTGACTCTGCAATATCCTCTCTGAACGCCGTCGCTACAAACCGTGCTCCAACACTGAACACATTTCCAAAAAATTCAATCAAGCCAAACATCCCCTCAAGATCTCGTCGCGCAGGCCCGAAGCTTCCTCTTTCTACTCTGCGTACACTCTCTCTCTGTTTCTCCGACCCTTCAAATACCACAATACATGTTCATACAAAAACATAATAATAGAACAGCAGTTTTCCTATTATTTTATTTTCCTCAAAAAAACCCGATTATTGTCCGATGTCGGAACTCGAAGCGGGCTATTTCTTCTAGAAGCCTCATGTTCTGGCAACGTAGGCTCAAATGCTCGACCGTGCCCACGGCCTTACAACAGGCTGCGGTCCTGGAGACCACATGTCGAAACGAGCCACACGTCTATATTGTACACTAACCACGGATAATCATCGCTGACCACCCATAATCGATGTTGCAACCCAACAACATGCATAGCATAATTGGGAAGGAGGTAGGCCCCAACAAGCCCCTCGGCATGAGCGACGTTCCCAAGATAGATGTTGCATTGCATGGACAGTAACAATAAAAATAAAGAAATGAAATGAGCGTCGCTGTGCGAGAATGCAACGCGGCGGTGTGTGTATAGGGTTTTCATGATCAAAATGGGGGCGAAACGAATCGGGCATCGTGTGACGGAGTTGTCAAGATTACCAACGCATGCGCATGGCGAGTGACAGTGTTTTTGTGCTTTGCGTGCGCTTCGCGAGTGGTGGAGGCACAATATATATATATATATGTGTGTGTGTGTCGCTTTCTGGTTTGGTTGGATGTTTGTGAGTCCCTTTATGTCTGTCTTTGTGTGTGTGTGTGTGTGTGTGTGTGTGTGTGTGTGTGTGTGTGTGTGTGTGTGTGTGTGTGTGTGTGTGTGTGTGTGTGTGTGTGTGTGTGTTTCAAAAATCGTCGTTCATGGCGAGTGCAACACAAGGTTTTTGGTGCCCCGAGTAGACACGCACGCACTCGCCCTCTGAGACGTCCCACAGCCTCGCGGTACAGTCCGAGCTACATGATACTACGTATGCCGAGTCGGACGAAAAAACAGATTTCCAGACCCATTTCGAGTGTCCTGTGAGCGTTTTTCGCAGTGAGACGTCGGCCGAGTTCCATATCTTGACGGTTGCATCTGCCGATGTTGTCGAGACCAGCTTTCCATCTGGCGATATTGCGCAGGACAGACCGTATTTCTCATGAGCCTTGATCGAAAGAGGACTGCTGCTGATACTGTGGCTGCTTGACGCATCCAGCGTCGCAGAGGTGACGAGAGATGCCGCAGAAGTGGTCGAAAGCGCGCGAAAGACATGCAGACTTCCCGCCTGAGTCAAACAGCTCACGAGCGCGCCGTTTGCAGCAATGGACACATCCGTCAGCCCGTTGTTCTCTGTCTTGTCCGGTCGGAACTCCAGCGAGCACTTGTCAGCCACAAGGTCCCACACACACACCTTTCCTGCAGTATCACACGTGATGACTTCCGCATCGTTTGCATGGAGCACTGCGCCGCTCATCGGTGCATCGCCCTTGTACTTCCGTGTAAACGTCTTTGTTCGAAGGTCCCAAATACGGCATGTAGAGTCCTCGGATGCAGTAAAGAACCACTTTGTGTCGCGATTGAAGCCACACGAAACAATGTTTCCCGTATGGCCCTCAAGTGTGAGCAGCGCCGCAGAGCTCTGTGTCTGCAGCTCAAAGATCCGGACAAGCGTGTGGCCCGCCGCAGCAAGACAGCTCCGATCACGACTCACCGCAAGCGCATTAATATGCGAGTCTTGGAATTGTATCGTTCGATAGCACACCCCAGACGGCGCTTCCCACAAGCATATCGTACGATCATACGACGCTGTCGCCAAAATTACACGATTCACCATCTCCCCCTCTCCTCCTATACTATACTACAATACACGCAACTGCTACTGCTACTGCTACTGCTACTGCTACAAGAAAATGCAAATTTGAAATTTGAAAATTTTAAACAAAGAAAATAAAAACAACAACAATAATAACAAATACGTAAAATAAAAGGGAAAAATAATTAAAAGCTGGCTTCTCGATTTCTCGTGCGCTTTTGCTTTTTATTTTGCATTTTGGTGTACGGCAGTTGACTCAGAAAAAAAAACTCCGAAGCAAACTGTTGTACAAGCAGTTTGATGAAATCGAACTCGGGTCAAACTCATTCGTGTCCGTGTTTCCACGTTGTTTTTCGAGCTTCCTGCTTGTTCTTCTTCATTCTTTGTTGTTGTGTTTTCCTTAAGTTGTATTATTATTTTATTGTTATTTGTTATTATTGTTATTATTGGGTAGGAGGAACAAAGGAGAAAAAGAAAGGGGAAAAAGAAACATGGCGACTGTGGTTCCGCGTAATTTCCGGCTTTTGGATGAACTTGAAAAGGGAGAAAAGGGCTTTGGAGATGGAACAGTCTCGTACGGCCTTGAGCGTGCGGACGATATCACCCTCACTCATTGGATGGGAACGATTCTTGGACCGCCTGGCGTATGCATTTCATTATAGTATCTTATCCTTTCTGCCATCCATGTGGCTGCTGTCGTCCCTATTGTTTACCGATTTATGTTTGATGTTGATACTGATGATGATGTTTGGGTCCTAACTTGCTTGATTGTTTTCCCACATGGTTGTGATCTCTCGGTCTCTCTCCCCCGTTGATGTTGGATTATAATGGATGTTATTATTATTATTATTATTATTTATTTATTTTTTTTGGAAATTCAGACTGCGTTTGATGGAAGAATCATCTCGGTTCGCATTACGTGTGGGGAAAACTACCCGCAGGCGCCACCAACGATTCACTTTGTTACGCGTGTGAACATGAATTGTGTGACTGCGCAGGGCGCCGTGGACAACCGGTCGTTCCCGCTCTTCTCTCGATGGAACTCGTCAATGGGAATCGAGACGGTGCTGACCGAACTCAAAAAGGAGATGGCAAGCGCTGTAAACCGCAAGACCAGCCAACCACCTGAGGGATCTGTGTACTAGTAGTATTAATTAAAAAACAAGAATTGTGCACTCTACCTCGTCTTTTTGCTCTTCGCTGATCTTTCGACGATTCTTCTTTTTCGTTGTTGACCAAAGGGCTTCAGCGTGTACTTGATTTGCGTTGGGCTTCTTCTGTCTTGGTTTCGTGTTGTGTTTTTTTATTTTATTCTTTTGTTTTTTATTTTTAATTACGCGTAGTAGTTGAGCGACGTCTTCTTCTTTGCCTGAACCTGTGCAATACCTTCCATAAAGTCTTCGTGTGACAGCTGTCTTCCGTCTCTTCTGAGGGCAATCATCCCCGCTTCAACGCACACTGCTTTGAGCTGCGCTGCGTTAAAGTCCTCAGTGCATCTCGCAAGTTCCTCATAGTTGACCGACGGTGAAACATTCATTTTGCGAGAATGGATCTTCATGATGCGCGCACGAGCTTCTTCATCCGGCATCGGAAACTCAATCTTTCTGTCCAAGCGCCCAGCGCGCAGAAGCGCAGGATCGAGAATGTCCACACGGTTGGTCGCAGCAATAACCTTGACTCCCTCCGAAGACGAAAACCCGTCCAGCTGATTCAGCAACTCCAACATCGTTCGCTGCACTTCTCGGTCTCCAGACTTGTCCGAGTCAAATCGCTTTGTGCCGATAGCATCGAGCTCGTCAATAAAGATGATTGCAGGTTTCTTTTCCTTTGCCAGCGCGAACGCATCACGCACGAGCTTTGCACCGTCTCCAATGAACATTTGCACAAGCTGCGGCGCTGCAAGCTTCAAGAACGTCGCGTTCGTTTGAGCGGCACAGGCGCGTGCAAGGAGAGTCTTTCCAGTGCCGGGTGGTCCGTACAACAGACAGCCCTTTGGAGCCTGGATTCCAAGCTTTTCAAAGCGTTCTCGGTTCGTCATTGGAAGTACAATCGCCTCCGTCAGCTCCTGGATCTGCTTATCCAGACCTCCAATATCACTGTAATCTTCCGTCGGTCTTTCGTCAACCTCCATTGCCTTGACACGAGAGTCGTACTCGGCCGGAAGCACGTCCAGCACCAAAAATGAGTCCTTGTTGACCCCTACAAGGTCGCCAGGCTTCAACGAATCCGCATCCACAAGACCGATCATCGGCAGAAAAATAGTCTGGCGAGTTGATGTCTTCACAACAGCTGCCTTCTGTGCAGGATGCTCCGAGATCATTCCTTCATCGTCTTGCGACTCGTCTTGGTCTGCGTCCGGCGCAAGCACTTCAATGATGTTTCCCACAAGATGTGGAAGCTGTCGATTGAGCTTGATCTTATCTGCATTCTCTCGGACGGATTCCTCCATCTTTTGAAGCTCGTGAGACAAGCGCGAGCTTTCCGACCGCAAAATTCGAATCTCGGAATCCAAAAGACGAGTACGGTTCTCAATCGCTTCCGTCGACATCGATTGCATCTCGGAAGAGAGCGAAGGAGGCAGCTCTTCGGATTGCCAAATCTCAGTCATGTTTTTTTCTTCTTCTTTTTCCCCTGGCCTCCTTCCGCTTCTTTCTCTGTGCGTTGGGACTCTGAATGTGAGCTACAGATGTGGGGAAGAAGATAAAAGAGAAGAAAAATTAACTGAAAAAAAATAAATAGAAAGATGGAATTGCGCAATGCAGCGACCTCCTTTGTTGACTTGAATATCAGAAGAAACTGAGAGGAAAATGGGACTAATGGGCTAATGCTCACTTGAACAACAAACAGAGTGGACAGCAGAATCGACAACTCGAAGAGAAAGCGTGTACGACCGTTTTTCAAACTGGGAATGGGGGTAAAATGAAAAAGTAGGATGCCTACATTGTAAACTAATCGTGCATAATCGGTCTTGCGTCCAACGGGTAGTGAGAGATCCGGTGCGGAAGAATCGAACGCGTCCAGCGGTGGTGCAGATGTCATACGTCTTGCGCACAGCAGACGGGTGAAGAAACATTCATAAGCCTAGAAAAAGAGAAGTTTAATTTTCGATTTTACATATTAAAACAAAAAACTTGAACAACGATGTCTACAGATGGATAGCGAAAGAGCGATTCACGGAGAGAGATTCTGAATTTTGTGGAGCTGGATGGAAGCAGGGGCTATTCGTTTGACAATACTCTTGGTTCAGATTGCGATGACAATTTTGCTCACGCATACGTCGAGGTTGTTGAACCAAGTGCTGCGCTTCATAATCAACGGCTGTCTGGAAACAGTCCGTCGATCGATCGATCGAGATGGCAAGGAGCAGAAGCTTGGGCTCACGCTCTTCCGCGACCACGACCTCGTCCACGGCCCCTTCCGCTTCCTCTTCCCCGGCGTCCTCCGCGGACAAACATTTTGTGGCGGTTCCGACCATGACTCTCTTCAATAAACGACGAGAGCAGAGGATCGCACAAGAGACATCCGCGATACGAAAGGTCGGCATTCGGCAGCGGAGACTTGTCCTTGTGAAAAACAATATCGAGCAACTTGGATCCACATTCGCTGCACAAATCATCTTCTCCTGCCGGGCTCATCCTGAATACCTTTTCTGGGATTCGCAGAATGAAGTTGCATCGATTACACCGAAGCCTCCAGACAGGCGCAGAGAACGGATCGAGAGTCAGCGTTCCTTCCTCACACTCGAGACAATCGCAAATGCCGTTCGTCATCACGGAAAACTTGCAGGTTGGGTGCAGGCACCTGTTGCACGACATTTCACCGTGCGCAAAACCATCGAACGGAGGGTTGTTGTAGCAGAACGGACACAGAGGATACGAAACTGCATTGGATCCGCCAGTCGTGTAGAGGACAAGTTCAAAGTCGTCGAGTGGACATCGCAGCTCTTGGTAATTTTTGATGTTTCCGTTCTGCGGGAGCGCATACGTCTCATCGCAGGTGGGGCAGTACAGACGAACCGGTTTGCTCAAGACAACCTTCATGAACCGCCGGCACTTTCCGCAACGAGAAAGCGGCTTGCCGGAGTCCTTGAGCAGTGTAAATGTTGTTTCAAAGAGCACATCCATTCGCGCAATTGCAGAAATAAAGTACTTGAACTTTGCTTGGAAATTCCTCAATGCGTGTTCGAGCACTTCGTCAAAGCCAGCCTCGCCTCGCGCAATTAAATCGATTTCACGCTCAATGTGCGCTCGAACCTTTGGAAGTACAAGCTCTGGATCGATCTTCAAGTAACCGTGAACCAGTACAATGCCCAACTTCGTCGGGACCAAGAAACGTTTGTTCCCTTTTTGGACCAGCTGAACATAGTTTCGCTGCACAACGTTTTGAATGTGCGTCGGAATCGAGGCGTCCGTCCCGATCCCGTGCTTTTCCATGAGACCGATCAGATCAGACTCGGTCAGATAGTCGGGAACAGACGTCTGCCCGATCACACATCGAATGTCTTTCAGCACGTACCTTTCTCCGTTGGAAAAAGGAGGCAATGACTCGTCTTCGGTGGACATCGATGAATACACCCTCAAGAATCCAGGATCGATGACCTTCTTGCCAGACAGCGAGAAGAGCTCGCCATCGCCCGTTTCAAACTGCACAACCGTCTTCTCGAGGATGCAATCCGGTGAGACCGACGCAAGAAAATTCTGCACAACAAATTCATAGAGCCTCCAAGAATCATAGTCCATATCTGTCTCATACGCAAGCTGCATGGGGGTAATGGGAGGATGGTCACCAACATCTGTGCCGCCGCGAGGAGGGACAACACCCCGCCGAAAGTCAAACCCCGAGCCAAGACCGCAACCTCTGAACAGCGCCGCAGTACCGACCAGATCAAAGTGTTCGGGATATGCAGTGGACTCCGTTCTCGGATAGCTCAAAAAACCGCTTGTGTAGAGCCTCTCTGCAAGCTGCATCGCGTGCTGTGGCCCAATCCCGAGCTGCGACGACGCTGCCTTGAGCATTTCCACCGTGTTCAGTCCCGCAGGGCGCTGGCGCCTCTCCTCTCGTGTTACAACCTTTGAAACGGCCACAACCTTTGAATCTGCGAGCACCTGAGCAAATGTATTGGCGACTTCAAAATTGAACATTCGGCCACGCTCATACTGCAGTTGGACACTTCTTGCATTCTTCTCAACAGCCGCAGTCACGGTCCAAAAGTTTTCTGGCACGAACGACTGGATCACATCGTGACGCTCGACGCAGAATCCAAGCGTGGGGGTCTGGCATGGTCCGTACGAAAGAAGCGCAGCGTCCAAATCGCCGTATCGTCCGAGAAAATATCTCGACTGGAAACGAGTGAATGCAACGCCAACCTTTAAATCAATCTCCTGTCGTGCATCGACGGACCTCGCCTCATTTTCATTAGGAAGTCCCAGATTGGCCATGGCCCGCTGCACGTCCGGGCCCGAAAGCGCCGAGAACCGCGCGCGATAAACACAGTGTCGTGGAATTGCGCAGTTTTCCATCACTTCAAAACAGATGTTCTCTCCTTCACGATCGCAATCCAACCAGAGCAACAGATAATCACAGCCCTTCGACTCGACTTGCAAATGCCGCGGGATGCACGCCTTTGGATTCGACTCTGTTTTCCGAGTGGTGGCAGCAAACAGCGCTTCGGGATCCGTCGTATCCCAGTTCTGAAACTTGCTGTCAAAATCAAGCGAGTAGCAATGCCCAATGACCGAGGTGCATCTGTAGAAGGCCTTTGCAGAATGCACGTTCCGAGGAGCAGGGAGTGAAAACGGTGCTTCAAACTCAAAGACTGGCGCCGCAGACGACGGGCCGTGTCGTCGTTCGTACGAACCCTTCGAAAGAATCTTGGACAGCGACTCGGCAATCGAGGGCTTTTCAGCGACCATTAGAATCCGTGTCATTTTCCGATGCCCACTGCATGTCACTGCTCGTCCTTCTCAGTTCTCGCTTCCCACTTTCTTATGCACTGACCCCGCTGACTCGTAGTATCCTCACAAGTGTGTCCAATCTCCATCATCAATGATCCTGCAAATAGTCCATTTGCGTGAAAAAAATCCGGCAAACCAAAAAAGGGACGTCGACGCTTTTCAACCATTCCATTTCTCATGGTCCGCAGATAAAATCCGATTTTTTTAAATTTATTTATTGTTAAATTATCTCCCTTGCCTTGCGAGCTTTTTTCCTGTAAGATCCATCAGCCAGAAGTTGCGGGAGGAAAAAGAAAGAAAGAAGAATGGTGTTTCAATTTTTTGGCTCTGTGGTGGTCCGTGCTGCATCGGAACTTCTGAACAAGACGTTGACTCGAAAGCTTGTTGAGTCGCCGACGTTTCAAGCTGCGGCGCGCGGTGAGCTGAATGACAGAGCAGTTGGATTCGGAAGGGCCCTCAGCCAAGAAATCAAAGCCGAGCTCATCCGGTTTAAAATCCTCCAAGAAGTGAAACCCGCATCGAAAAAACCATAGGGTGAGCTGAGCTGCTGTACACGAGGGCAAACAGGCCTTCCTCCCACAGCTTTGATGCTACCCGGTATTTTAGCTGTTTTGATGCTAGAAAGGCGTAGACGTTGTTAATGAGCGCCGCCTTTTCATTTTGACAAACGGACCCAAAAAGCCCAATTCTGATAACCAAATGCTGAAATGAGCCATTTTCCTTCGTTTAGTTTTCCTTTTACATATATATACATATATATATATCCATTTAAATTGTGCTGTACATTTTTTTGAATGGAGTGTCAGTTGTTTAGTATTTATTTATTTACCGCGAATATACATAGGCATTTTTAATTTTGTAGGAAAAGTGGATTTCATTTAAAGAAACCGACGGTAGAGAATGGAGAGACCTTCGTCTGCGGTGGTGTCGCGACCTGGTTCTTCGTCGCATGGAGGCCAAGAACTTCCTCCTGTGATCCGTCCACAGTCTGCAAGTGCATATGGAGGTATCCGATCGTCAGCGGCTGGTCCTGGGGGAGCGTCATTTTCTGAAGAAGATGCAGAGCGGATCCGAGCAGAAGAGCTCATTCAACAATTGGAGCGGGATTTGCTGGAGGAATATGCAGCAACAGCAGGCGCAAGAGGAGGAGGGGGAAGAGAAGGGTCGGATGTGCATCCGTCGAATCACAAAAGTTCGGCAGCACTCGACGGAGCTGCCGAGGATGGAAACGTCGTGACTGCCTATAAGAGGAAATCCGAACGCGATCTGATCATTCGTGCGCGATCTCTGAAGCAGCTGCAGGACCAAATTGCATATCAGCTCAAGTATGCAAAAGAACAGGTTTCGAGCGCGCAAAGCCGAGGAGATCGTGCGCTGGTGATTGAAGCCGAGCGTAATGCAATGCTTCTTGAACGAGATCTCACGAGAGTGGATCGAGAATTCATGGAAGTGCAAGATGCATTGGCGGCCGTGGAAGACGCAAATGCTCGTATTGCAGAAGCACGGAGACATCGAGAGCGCCAGATTGCACTTGCTGCGAAATCCCGAAGGATGGGGCATGAAGCAAGCCTTGAAGAGTGGCACAAGACGGAAAAGGAATCAGAATTGAAAATTATCAAAGATGCAATGACGGGCCTTCGAGAGGCGAAGAAGAGAGTGCTGGAAAGACAGGCGTTTGTAGCAAAACAGGCAGAAAGGATTGGTGCCGAATTACAGGACGATCGGAATCGAAAGGTTGCGTCGATTCTGGGATTGCGCAAGAACACAGAAGTCATTCGAGATAAGCTTCGCGAAAGATCAGAGATCGAAGAGAAGAGAAAGGCATCTGAGCAAGGAAATGTGGACCAGGAAATCCAAAGCATTCTTGCCGCTGGTGGAAATCCATATGAAGTTTTTCGCGCCAGGGAGGAGCGAGCAAAGCTTGATGCGTTCTTGAAGAAGAAGGCCGTTGCGCAAAGAAAACGAGAACAAAACATCGTCAGCAAGATTGCGCTGGAGCGTGATCGTGAGCTCGCTCGCTTGGCGGAAGACGCAAAGGAGCGTCACCTTGCCAAGCAGTTTGTGCTTGAAAAGCATCCTGATCGAATTGCTGAAAAGATCTCTGCCTTTGTCGCCAGCAAAACCATGGATGGCCGCGATATTGTGGACCCAACAGGACGGGCGACGCGTATCGATGCGTCCAAAGTCATGACCGTGAAGAACTGGAAGTTTGGCGCAACGACAAAGGTTGCAAGAGAGGATATCCTTAAACTGATGCAGGACAAGTTCCCGGATGCCACTCCGGATCCGAGACATGCGTATGTTGCGGGATCGTCGGACATGTCCGCGACTTACCAGAAGAACTGTGCCGAGAACAAGTCTTCCGTGGATCTTGAGGACGACATCGCCAAGTTGGCGACACAGAAAATGGCGGTTCGAGAATTCGGAGCCTCGTGGGTGGATCCCGCGTTGCTGATGAAGGGGACAGGCCATGGAGACGAGGACATCGATGACGATGAAGAGCGGGAAGGAGAAGGAGAAGGAGAAGGAGACGACGGAGCCGCATCGGGAGAGAACGCAGGCGGCGCTAAGCCAAAGAGGCAAATGTCGAAACTCGAGAAACAGTACATGGCAGAAGCTCGACATCGGCACAAGAACAATCTGACGACGAAGCAAGTTGTTTGGGGCAAGGAGTTTGTGGGTCAGGCATTCTTGCCGTCGCCATCGGAAGTGCATTTCCGGGACTTTGATGTTGGTAAGGAGTATTCCACGCAAGTAGTCCTGACCAACGTGTCGTACACATTCAACACTTTCAAGCTGTTGCCACTCGACGATGCCATCTGCGACTACTTTGATGTCCAATTTGCTCTGCCTGGTGCCATGTCGGCGGGAACTGCTTGTACATTGTCCATCACGTTTCGACCAAAGGTCAACAAGGACATCGATACAGTGATTCCTTTCCTGGCGCAAACGGGAGCCTTTGAAGTTCCGCTGCATTGTTCCACCAAGAAATGCGTGCTTTCTTCGAGTCCTCCTTCTGGAAGCCATATCGAGTTCGGTGATGTTGTGCTTGCGGAGACAGAGACGCGAGAGATCGTTATCCGCAATGACGGAGCTTTGGACTCCGAGTTTTCCCTGCGTTTTGTTGCCGATACAAATGCATTCACACTTGTGCCGAATGACGGTGGTTTCGCAGATCCCTTTTCTTCGTGCAGAATCAAAATTTCATACTTGCCGATGGTGTTGGGTCCCTGCAGAGCCACGTTGCATGTGGATTTCAAGCGGCCCGGAACGGGGAGCTTCGTATACGACATCACGGGAGTCGGTGCGGATGTTCCGATCTACGTCGACCGGCCATTGGTGGACCTTCGGTGCTGCCGATCGGGCGTGCTCTACCGAGACAAGATCAGAATTTTCAACAGAAGTACGGTCGCCATGAAGGTCTCCCTGAGAAGAAAGAAGTCGTCCAGAGCGGCACATGATCCGTGCGATATCGTGTTTGTTCCTTCACTGGCATTTGTGCAAGCTGGAGAGGACCAGTCTTTGGAAGTGCAGATCAAGTTCACCGGATCCCACCCGTTCTGCTTGCCTCCTGATCCGAGTCTGCCGCCCGAGCTGCAGTCGCGTCCCTCGGATGATATTGAAATCGACGAAGAAATCGAGTTGGACATTCCAGAGCAGTCGATGCCGGTATCCTTCCGTATCAAGAGTTTGCTGACGCCCTCCGTGTTGAATTTGAGTACGAGTGTCCTTGATTTCGGCACGCTCTCCACACAGATGAGTGTGTCCAGGGGTTTCACTGTGCGAAACATCAGTTCTCTTCC
This sequence comes from Andalucia godoyi, assembly GCA_009859145.1. Classification (NCBI taxonomy): domain Eukaryota; class Jakobea; order Jakobida; family Andaluciidae; genus Andalucia; species Andalucia godoyi. Next base: position 48,108 of record VRVR01000009.1, read on the forward strand.
CAGGACGGTGTATTTTTCTTCGAAACTTCCACAGGACGTTCTCACCTTTTTGCCTTCGGGGGGTGCGGCGGTGGTTCTCCCGTTGGAGAGTCGCGACTTCACGGCAATTTGGACCCCGAAGTATGCAGGAACATATGACAATGCTGAGACGACGAATCTGAACTTCTCGGTTTGTGTCGAAGACGGAATTTCCGAATCGTACAGGGTGGCTTGTTTGGGGCGCTCTGTGGAACCGATGATCGTAGCGGACAAGCTCTTTGTCCGCATGAAGGCGTGTGCTCGAGGAGACCAGGTTTCGGAAACCATTGTGCTGAAGAATGCGACCAAGTCGTCCATTGTGGGCTGCGATTTTGCGTCTCCAGTGGCCACGCTTACCGTTTCACCTCGCGTGTTTGACCTCAGTCCCGGCGAGTCAAAGTCGATCGTCCTCACGTTCAGTCCGCCGTTTTCTTCCTCTTCGAATACAGTGGAAGAGATTCCCATTGTCTGCAATGTTCTGAATCGGGCTCGCGAGGACCAGCGTGCAAGCGATGTGAATCTCCCCACAATCGTCCGCATTGCGACGGCGGTCGTCGAACCACAACTGGTCCTGTCTCCTTCCAGTGACGTTAACTTTGACTCGACATCCGTGCTGTCGTGCGTCAGCAGAACTGTGTATCTGGAAAATACGTCCACGGAGGAGTCGGACTTTCCTGTCGAATGCGAAGTCATGGATCCGCATGGATGCTTCTCTCTTGTTTCTGCGCTTCCAACGTCACTCAAATCAGGTACGAGATATCCCATCACGTTCCAATTTTCTCCGATTCTCGAGGCGCGATACCGTCTGAAAGTTCGATTGCGTCACAAGTCATTCAACTCGATCGAGGTGTCGCTCTCTGGACGTGGTGTTGTCCCCGTTCTTGACCTCAATCCTTTCCCGCTTGTGTGTGTCGGTGATTTGGTGATATCTCCTGCTGTGTTGCTGGCGACCAACATGGATGCGGCTCCTCCGCCTCCTGCAAAGGGCGGGAAGGAAGCCAAGGAAGCACCTTCTGTGCTGGAGAAGGATGTTTCGGTCACGCTGTCTACCTCCTCACCGTTTGTCATTCCAGTGTCGCTGCGTGTCGAGTCACTGACAGGCGAGCCACATGCGATTCGTGTGATTCCCGAGCAGTTCGATTTGGCGGCAGCTGGAAAGAAGGACGTCCGAATTCGGTTTGCACCTGCTGCCCTAGCCAGGAAGAAGTACATGCGATATGGGCTCTATGCAGCACGTGTCTTCGTCTCCTTTGGCGGACAAAAGCAGCCAAAGATCTTTCATATTTACGGATTCGTCTATCCTGATGTACACAGCGTCGTGCACTCGGTGCCATCCGTGACATCCCTCGAATTGCAAATGTCGAGTCGCTCGGCAGACAAGCTCTCGTTTGACGCTAAAACGGTTTCCACCGAAACTGCGGTGCTGACTGTGGAGTTCGCTCCCGGGGAAAGCGAAAGAAGGATTCGAGTCTATGGCAACTCCGAGGCGACTGTTGAGAGTACACATAAGGCGTTCAAGGTGGACAATCCGAAGCTGGCATTTGCGGCTGCTGGAGAGAGCAAGGAAGTTTCCATTACGTTTTCACCTTCCAAGGACGAGGAGGTTGTTGGATTGCCCTCGGCTCCCAGTCAAAAGCTGCGGCTGACTGTCGAGGGCGCGCTGAAGATTTCTTACAAGAGCGGCAAGGTGTTGCATGTCGCTGTCACCGGTGAGTTGTCATTGTAGAGTAGAAGTGATTTGTCGAGTAATGCAAAATCTGTCTTTTTCCTTATCATAAATGATACACTGAAAATCAAGTGTGGTTTATAAAATTAAAGACGCGGGAGAAAGGGGGAAGTGAAAACGGACGAGACAGTGTTATCTCCAATGGAGCTCGCCAAGCATGCATCGCACACCACCACCACCAACGCGTTCAATCGTGGGCACTGCAGCATGAACGATAGGTCCCATTTGCTTCTTCTGTTCATCGGTGAATGCATGGAAAGCACAGGTGCTCATGACCCACATGTGCTTACCCTCGTTGCTCGACACCTGCAAGACATTTCCGCAGAACGAACGAACCTGAGAAAGCGTAATTTCGATGAGCTCCTTTCCAGAGTTGCGAACGCTTGAGAGAAACTTCTGCTTGTCCATCTCGGTTGGGATGCACTCCACACACGCAACCACATGACACACTCCCACCGCCATGATGACATTGGTGTGATACATTGCATTTCCGCTTTCATCAACAGCATCAAACACGCACGTACCCCAGCCGCCCAGCTCCTTCGCAACAACACCGACAATCTCTTCATGAGTGCGCTCCGACCTGCATGCATAGATGATCTTCGCCGCGTGATCCAGAATCATCGAGCCCGTGCCCTCGAGATACACACCTTCCTTTTCCCAGTGTGTAAGATCCAGAACGCGCGTAGCACGTGCTTTCAGCTCCGCCAGCAGCTCTCCGTCCCGCTCATTCCTGCGCGACGGCCACTTCATTGGGTACAAAACAAGCAGCCGTTCGGGAAGCCTGTTCTCCTCCATCGAGTTGTCCGGATGATGCAAAATATGTGTTGAAAACCAATTGTTTGGAAACACCGCGTCTGGACAGACACGCTGCGCGGGAGAAGGAAACATCTGCACATTCACCCCAGCCTGTCCAAGTGCGCGACACAACGCCAGCGACTCGGCCACCGCAACTTTGCAAACTGGAACTTCCTCCGTAGCCACACCGATATTCGACAAATTCGTTGACATGAACTGGTTGTCGATTGCAGACTCTGCATTCGACGCAAAGTCTGTCGGAAGGACCATCGCAACACTATTTGCTGGCATTACTCGTTTCGTCGTCAATCGAATGTAGGTATGTCTGTATATCTCCTCCAGCCACAAACAAATACAAATTCACAAATTAAATCTACAAATTAAATATTTAAATAAAACGTGCTCCAGAAAACACTGAAGGAAGAAACACAAACGAATATACCAACGGAAAAGTAGTCAAAAGAAAAAGAATTCCCGACATCGGGATTTATTTTATTTATTTGGGGGGGGACCCGCTCGAAATTGCCGAAAATTTCATCAGTCACTGGATGAGCTCATCAAAAAAAAAAATTGAAATTTTAATTTAAAAAAAAATGCTATACCCCAGATCGGGCAGTTTATTACAGAAAAAAAAAGGTCCCCACCATTTTCGGAGAAAATACCCGACTATCGACTGTAAAAAACAAAAAAGGCAAAAGACACGTTCCCAACGCTTTTTCTATACGCACATTAGCGTCTGGAAATGTGCTCGTTTTGCGCTCGTTTTGTAGTTTTTCTTTTCTTTTCTTTTTCTTTTCTTTTTCTTTTTCTTTTTTTTTGTGCAGAGTGCGTTTTGACAGAAAAAGAAGAAAAGGTATCGGCGGGAGAAGGATGGTGTTGAATCCAGTAGTACTTCCTCCAATTGGAGCGACAATGACTGGGAATTCGTCAAATGGAATTGACTTGAGAAAACTCGAGATTTGCACGAAACCGCTTCATTCAGGCTTTGTGCAAGTCTATGCGGACATATTTCGAATTGCGTTTCGTCCTCCGATACTGATTGATGAGCTTTCGGAGACGTACTTTCAGATTTCCCATGCTCAGCTTGCGTTTGTGTGTGAATCATTGATGGATGCAGAAGAGTTTCGACGGCAATCGGACGCGCGGACTGCGTATGAACGGATAGTGTCAGTTGCCGAGCTGTTTGCTTCCAATAAGGATATCAGCACGTCGCTCTTGTTTTACGAACGTGGACTGCAGCTTGCAAAGGCTTCGGCGGATCCGGCGTTGGAAGGCGTGGCGCTGCAGCATTTGGGAGATGCATACGAGACAGTCGGCAACTTGGCGGCTGCAGTTCCGCTGCACGAGGCTCATTTTCAGCTTGTGCAGGATGCTGGACTCTCCGAAGATCATGTACTGTCTGCTCGGATTGCGCTCGTGGAGGCATACGTACGCTTGTCCGCAGTGTTTTTGGTGGATGCAGACCGGCTGCTCGGCAACCCAAAGGACGAATTGGTGATGCGGGAAATTCTCATCAAGGCACAGCGCATTCTGGAAAAGGGATTGGATGTTGCTCGGATTGGAGGAGATGAGATGCAGCAGCGGGATCTGGAACATCGGCTCGCGCAGGTGCATGTGAAGCTTGGAGATGTTGCTTCGGCGGTCGCGCTGGAGCAGTCTGCACTGCAAGGTGCACTCAATCAGAACGACCCCACCGCCCGCGCAAAGGCGCTGTTTGCGCTGGCAGACTTGGACACGTCGACTGCTCGCTGGGGCGAGTATCTAAAGGTTGCGGAAGATTTGGGGGATATTGAAGGACAATGTGAAGCCCATGAAAAGCTTGCTCGGCTGTTCAGAGAAGAAAAGAACCTCAAAAGCTGTGTCGTTCATCTCGAATTGAACTTTGCAACCGCTCAAAAAACTGGAGATCTGAAACGCGTGGATCGTGCCCGCATGCTGCTGGGAATGGCTCGGGCTGAGTGTGGCTTGCCGAAGTACATGCATCTCGTCAATCATGATTTTCCTGCTCTCCTGCGATGGAAAAGTGGGCAGCGCGATGTGCTTCAAGATGATATTGAGGACAAGGGGAGCACAAAACTCGGTACCTCGGCAGGGACGGATCTGAATGCCAATGGCGATTTACATTCTGCACAGCACCACCAAACTGTGTCCTTTGCATAGCATTCATATTTCATATAGTAGTACATTCAAATAAAACACCAGCGGAGAAATTATAAACAAACGATACCCGTTGGAGGAAGAAGAAGAAGACAGGGAGAAAAATACGAGTGGATGTGGAAATCAGCGGGTATTGCGGGTAAGAACCAAACGTTTCTCGGCCTAGGAATTCTCAACGAAATGTGCTCGCGACCGCAACTCGGTCTCTACTCCATTGTGGAGAGCAACAAGGAATTCCGAGAGTGAACACTCTGTTCGTCCAGCAAAGTGGGCGGCGAACGCAGTGAAGGGGATCTTCCGCAGCACTCGACCGGAAAGTCCAGAGCAGCGCGCTGCAATTGATCGCAGCATGCCAGAGGGAGAACTGTCGACATTCGCAATCGAGGCAAGATCAGAGAACGGGAGTACAGTATTCCTGTTGGAAAACGAATGATCCCCATCAATCTCTTGTTCTTCTTCGTCGGATTCGACGTCACCGTCGTCGTCGTTGTGTCCTTCTCCGGCTGCTCTGTCGGTCTCGTTGTGGACGACGATGATTCCGCACCGTTGGAGTTCTTCCACGCACGACTTGAGGATTTCATAACGAGCTCGGAGTCCAGGATGGCCTACGAACACCTTCAGGTCCGCTCGATCCACAAATGCGACATCCATCGCCTGACTAAGGTTGGACGTCGTCAGCACAAGCACATTCGACTGGTACGAGAGTTGGTCAATATGTGTCAAGAGCGCATTCACAGCCCGCACAGCATCGGACGGTTCCCCGTTCTTAATCGAAGAACTGCGAGCCGCAGCCAGCGACTCGACTTCGTCAATCAAGACGCAGACCAGCATGTCCTTATCCTCCAACAAGTCTCCGATCCTTTTGAACAGCTTCTGAACCAGCTTCCCAGACTCGGAAAAGAACCGTGAGAACAGTCCGTGGGCTTGTACTTCGACGAGCGATGCGCCAGCTGGGAACTGCCTTCCTAATCGAATCGACAGTTGCTGCGCCAGCGCTCTGCACAGGGTTGTCTTTCCGGTTCCTGGCGGTCCATGAAGCAAGATAACACGGTTGCATGAGACCAGAGATTGGTTCACACCACGCGTTCCATACAGCATCATGGTTGCCGCATATCTCCACAGCTGGTTCTTCAGCCCGCTGTTTTCTCCGTCAAACACAATGGAACTCCACAACGAACTGAACCTTGCATGAGGTAAAATCCAATGAGAGTAATGTGGCTCTTCCGCAGGCTCTTCCTCACACAGCGCATACACAAACACATCGATTTTTGCGAACTGCAACTGAACACTCTCCGGAGCCTCGACAGCCGAAACAAGCGAATCGAGGCTAATCACCACCTTGTCAATGTCGTTGAACAATCTGTAGCTCAGAGTCCGCACAGAGTCCGGCAACGAAGGCTCCTCTGCAACCACCGCAAACAGTCGAGTATCCAGCTCACCAGACGCAAGAATCGCAACATGTCGATGTAAAAACGCTCGCAAATCACTCTCAGTCTGCGATATCCGCCCGTCATAGTGAGCTTTCACCCGAGCTTCCACTAACACATGCACCGTAACTTGATCTACATGTCTATTCATTTTTTTCTTTCCTTTTTTCTGTTTTCCTCTTCCTTTTATTTCCCAACCCTCCCAAAAGAAATCCCTCTAAAATGCTCACAAACAATGCAAAGCAATGCAAAACAAAAATCAAATAAAAACCTGATCTCTCCTGTATTATTTTTGGTGCTTCCCCCCAAATGGCGGGAAAAAGCACACAAGCCCTCACAGCATCAAAGCATCAAGTCCCCGTGGACCGCTTGTCCCATCGAAAATGAAAACCGTTTCATTTCAGGTTTTTTTTTTTTTCGTTTTCGTTTTTGCCTTCGATTTTTGTTTTATCATGATTTCATCATTATCCTTGTGTGCATTACTTCGTAGCGTAATTGGTGTGCTTGTACAGAGTGGGACTCGGGATACAATTTACAAGTTTTACATAGTTGCGTAACATAAGTGAAAACATGTCGGGTCATGTTCCAACTCTTGCATGGACTGAGTCCGTTGCGAACTCGGACGCGCTACACGACTCGTCAGCTCTTCACAAGCAAGGCTCGCAAGGTCGCATCAATGCGTCTTCTTCACATGGTATGTAGTTCTTGCTATGATGGTATTGGCGAACGTTTTGTGGGTTGTTTTTTTTTTTTTTTTTTTTTGGTTTTTTCAATTTTCTTATTCTAATGTGATCTGCGTGTTTTTCGGTGAACATATATATTTGTATATATATTTGTATATTCATCATGATGATTTTAGCGAATGCCGGATATGTGAGAGGGAGGCTGGACTACGATGAATTGGAGGACAAATATCTGAAGCTTCGAGAGGAGAATCACGGGTTGAAGACGAAGCTCATGGAGCAAGAAGATCGGATTAAGACACTACATGCAAAATACATGAAACTTACGGATGATCTGAGGAGAAAGGATGCCGAGGTGTCACTGCCTGCGAGTCGGCATAAGCGAGATATCGAAGTCGATCGGTTTGTCGAGGAGCTGACGGATAAGGTTCGTGTTCTCACGAAGCGGAATGAGCAGCTCGAGATGAAAAACTCGCAGCTTTCCGAAATGGTTGGGTCGAAGTCATCGACAAGATCCTTGTCTGCTTCCAAAAGACCGCAGTCTGCATCTTCCAAGAGACCGCCCGTGTCTCATCAGGATGCTCCCGTGATGTCCTCTGCAGCGGATTCGAAAAAGGACGAGGTGGAAAAGGAGAATCTTGTCCAGCTTGTTGAAATGCTGAGAAAACAGCTGTCGCAAGCGGACTCTGCAATCCAGGATCTGAAAGCAGAGAACAAGGCGCTCAAGTCGACGTCAAAGACGACAACGGATCAGCTGGTCATTCTTCAGAGTCAGAGGGAGCTGCGAGAAAAGCAAGCACAGCTCAACTTGATGCAGAACAAGTACGATCATCTCGACAATACGCAGACAGCATTGAAGGAGAATCATATCCAAGTGCTCGCACAGCTTGAAGAAACGGCTCGGAACTTGACCAATGAGAGACGACGGGCGATCCAGCTGGAAACGCAGCTCAAGATTGCGCAAATGCAGGCCGACCGCTCGCGAGAATTGGAAATGATGTGCGATTCGTTGCGCTCGGAAAAGAGCATTGTGGAGCAGGAGAACAGAAAGCTTGTTGAGGCAGCATTTTCAGAGGACGGCATTATGAATGCCTCTCGCAGGAAACAGCAAGATAAGGCAATTCAGGAAGCTCTGGATCGAGCGACTGCGGAGGCAAAAGCAGCACAGGAAGACAAGGCGTCCCTGACCAGCCAGTTACAAGCTTTGCAAATTCGGTATGACGAGCTGCAGAGAGAGTCGCTGCTTTCTGTTTCGGAGCGAAGAAAGAAGGAGGAGCAGATCCAGCAGATTACAGAAGAGCTCAACAAGGTCAAGGCAGAATTCAACCTGCTTGCAACCCAGTCTGGCCTGGACGTGCAAGACTTGCAAGAAGTGTTTGCGCTGCTGCGCAAGCGCAGAGAGCAGTCTTCCTCCAAACGATTGGTGGATATGTTGCGCGCGGAGCTTGCGCTGCAGAATGTTGATGAAATCGATGTGGCTGCACAGAACGCTGATCTTGCCGCAGAGGTCTCGTCCCTGCAGAAGCATGTTGCGTTTCTTAAGCAGTCTCATGTTCAGCTGGAAGAGGCAAAGGACCAATTGCAGCGCCACCTCAATCAGCAGCTTGCAGTTGCGGAAGAAAAGAATAGTAGAGCCGAACAGACAATTACCATGCTCAAGGAGCAGATTAAGCATCTCGAGGAAGAACTCCAAAAACTCGAGTCCGATCAACGGCATGCGCAGTATTGGAGAACACGGTCCTTTACAGGATCCGCGCAGACGCTTCAGTCCCGCGACGTTCCCCTGTCTGCCACGTACGCATTTGCAGCTGGAGAAACTGCAGCGGCTGCTCTTACAGGTGTGCATGCAGAGTACCAGAATCTCCTGCAGGAAGATGATGATTTTCCACCGGCAAATTTGGCAGATGATGAAAACGCTCTGGAATTTACCATTGTCGGGGCTTCGTTGGACAGCTCTGCAGTCTCCGATCCGTCTATCACGACCTTCTGCTGCTTGGAGTTTTTGGACTTTGAGACTGTTGTAACGCCGATCGAAGGTGGAATGTGCCCGGCATACGATTTCTCGGCTCGCTTTTCTTTCAAGCAGGACGCGTTCTTTTGGAAGTACGTCAGCAGCCACTCGGTTCGCATCATCGTCTACCGAGCGCGGGGTTTTGAGCAAGCAGACATGGTGTTCGGCATATGCACGATCCCTGCTGCAGACATCTTTGCGGTGCCGGCGCTGGCACGTCCGAGGTCGCTCATGTCCGTGATATTCTCTGCATCGTCGGCCTCGGGGACGTCTGTGGAGGTTGGTCGTTTGGAAATCACCGTCCGATCTGCAAAGCAAGTGCAGGTTCCACTGTCGGTCCAAACCTCAAATGCCACTGGCGGCAAGGCCGGCGCTATCCAGTCGTTTGTGCACAGCTCTCTTTCGAACGTCGTGACCGTCGGATATGTCCAGATTCATATCATCCAGTGCACCGGTCTGTGTCGAGCAGCGCGAGTCTATGCTGCCTATGAATTTTACACCTTCCGTCCGCGCGAGACTGCGGCAGCAAGATTGCCGCAAACGATGGCCCGCTTCGACGACATTCAATTGTACCCCGTGCAGATGGATCGAGCACTGGAAGCATATCTCGTTAATGAGAAGCTGCGGATCTTCTTGATTGATGAAAACTCCGTGGATCCCAATCCCGGCGCGGCACTGGTCGGCAGCGTCGCGCTTTCGTTGCAGATGATCAAGTCCAAGCAATCCTTTGAGGGGAAGGTTGAAATTGACACGGGAGGATTCTTGGAGGTGCGCATTGCGTGGAAGGACCACGCAGGACGCGACGCTCCGCATTCTGCAATCGAGCAGCATGGTTCCTTGCAAGCCCTTGAAGATGATGCGGTGGTTGTCAGCGCGCAAACGCGTGAAAACTCTGGTCGTCCACCACATCCAGTGTCGCAACAAGACGAGAAGTCCGCTTCGGCTTCGGTACCCCCGTCGCGAATGAATCCGATCATTACATCCCCGCGGACAGATTCTTTCAATCCAATGACGACCCCGACCCCGACTCCAATCAAGCCGTCCAACATGAGCATTTCGCACTCGGCTGCCAACACCCCGCGACGCCCAAGCGACGGGCATACAAACTCGAGCTCGAGCGGTCCAGAGGTTCCCAAAGTACAGTGGTCTACACCGCGGGGCGCACCGGGTACTCCGAGTGCACCCTTGGAGCCGTCGTATACGCCGCGTGGTGATGCTCCAGGATCTGCGCGCAGGGTGATCCAGATGCCATCAACGCCGGCCCCTGTAGACACGCCTTCCGCGGATGTCGAACAGTCCGACAATGATGTTACGCGGTTGGTGGAAGAGCTGCATACGGAGGCTCCCTTTGACAGACACAAGAACGTTCTGGTCGCGGTGAGTGATGTACATATTGAACCAACCCTTCTTTCGAAGGACGGTCTTTCCTCAGTATATGTTCGTGTGGCGGATCGGTCTTCGAATTTTGAAACGATCTTTGCGCTCCCGTCCTCTGTTTCCACGTCGAAATCCGTTGCTGTGGAATCAAATGGGAGAGCGAGAGTGTCGCTTTCTGCCGTGTTTGCAATGGAACCAGGCTCCAAATCCCGGTTCCGTGTATCGCGGATGCTAAAGGACCAGGATGAGGATAATGCGGATATTGTGTTCACTGTCTTCTCGGCAAACGACGGCAGAGTGCTCGGCCAGTGCGAACTCAACATGCAGCACGTTGAAAACAGCGGGAAGGATATTTTGAAGGACGAAATTCCGGTCATCGATCTTAGCGGAATTTCCGTGGGATACTTGGTCGTCAGTTTTGTTGCAGTCAAGTTCCTTCAGCAAGTGCGACGAGAAATGTCGCCATGATTTAGGAGTAGCAGAGACGCCTATATTGCCATTGTCATTGTCGCTGTCCCGCCCCGCCCCTCCCCTTCCTTCCTCCTATTCACAGGATTATCGCCTACGATGCCGATGCAGCCAAACTAAGCCATGTAAAGCAAAACAAGCAAAGCCCATCTCTGATGTGATCCTGCAGAGTAAGCGGGGAGGCAAGACCTGTGCGTCACAAACGGAGTTTACAAAATATCATGGGGCGGAAGAAGGGGGAAAGGGAGAAAAAAATATAAAAAGTCTACAGTTCTTCAGACGGATCTAAAGTCGATCCGCCCAACACAGTACCCCAGCCAATAAGACGCCAGTGCTTTTCCACTCTTCTGCTGAGCGCCACCTTTTCATCAATCGACGTGCAAACAGGATGCGTCAGTTCAATCCGCGCAGTACGGCTTTCACCTTTTCCAATGTCAACGACGCGACCGCCGGTAGAGGTCGAACCAATGTTCAGCATCAGCAGCTCGTTCACTGTGAGCTTGGTGACACGACCCTGCTTCTCCCCGGACGTCTTGACTCCAAGAAGTCTGCGGAGCAAGAAATAGTTGATCTCCAATTCGTAGTAAATCTGGGGAAGCGAACCGACCTCTCCCAGCACTTGACCAACCAACCGATCCGCACGTGTCAAACTCGGGTCAATGTGCGTGCCGACACCGATAAGACCTCCGGGAACTGCATACTGCAGTTCGTTGTTCTCCGCAAACAGAGAAACAACTCGGGACCGAATTGGCACGCAGCGAATCTTGCCAGAAGCGTCTTTACTCACGACACCCGGGCGGACCTCGATGTTCTGCCCAACCTTGAGCACTCCTCGCAGAATAGTACCACCAGCAACTCCTCCTCTGAGATTTCTCGGTTCCTCGCCAGGCTTGTTCACGTCAAACGACCGGATCACGATCAACCGCGGGGGGGAGATGAAGTCCCGGATCGGAACCGGAACCTTCTTGACAATGTACTCTGCAACAGCGTCAATATTGTATCGCAGCTGGGCCGAGATTGGGACAATCGGGGCACCCTCTGCGGCCGTTCCCTTGATGAAGTTCCGGATGTCGTTGTACTGTGCCTTTGCAGATCCAGTGTCGACAAGATCGATCTTGTTCTGCAAGATGATGATGTGCTTCAAGCGCATAATGTCAACAGCAGCGAGATGCTCTGAAGTCTGCGGCTGCGGGCAAGGCTCGTTTCCCGCAATCAACAACAGGGCTGCATCCATAACTGCAGCTCCGTTCAACATGGTCGCCATTAGAATGTCGTGACCGGGGCAGTCCACAAAGGAGACATGCCTCAGCAATTCCAGTGGATACGCCGACCCATCCACTTTTGGATTATCTTCCGTGGAAGACCCGAACGAAAAGTAGCATCCAGGACGCTTCGAATTCGGATCCGTTGATTTGAAGATCTTTGCATTCGCATAACCCAGCTTGATCGTAATGTTTCTTTCCAGCTCGCTCTTGAATCGAACGGTCTTCACTCCAGAGAGAGCCTTGACGACAGTGGACTTTCCATGCGCAACATGGCCAATTGTACCAATGTTGATCGTCGCTTGACGAGAAATAACCTCGGGCATCAACGGATGCAGCTTCGTCACATCCAGCGTTTCCAAATTCTGGGCGCGCAATCCTTTGTTTTCAGACGTCTGCATAGACGGGAGAGTCGACGCAACTTCGTTCTCGGCCATTTTCTCCTTTTCAATCCGTATCTATCCCAAAAAAAGATGACTTCTTTTTTTCTGTTCTTCTTTTCCTTTTTCCCAAACTAAAACTTAAAAGAGACAGAGGAAACCAAAGGAAACCAAAGGAAACCAATGGAAACCAAACAGTCTCGCATTTGAATCGAGAGAATACAGCGAATAAATGTGAAATTGTCATTGTCAAGTGTCAGCGCTCCAGCGCACAGCAGTCAGAGCTCGAGGACCCTTGAGACTACTACGACTCGGACATCTCGTGTCCTACTGCAAAAAGAAAGGGGGGAAAAACACCAATTTATTTAAGATGAGGGAAGGACGACGAACCGCGCTGGACTGCTCTCATGTCTGAGCATTTCTACTGAATGCGTATTATGGTTACCCCGCCTGAGTTGCTTTGCGTGCCTGTGACTCGGTAGCGACAACCCCCAGGCTCTATTTTTTTTACATTGTGTTACTGTGAAACAAGAAAAGTGCCCATATCAAAATGTTTCGCAGTATTTAAAAAAAAGGAAGTCACGTGAATGTCTGCGCACTACATAAGAATTTTTTTTCTATCGATCAAGGCAAGTGCAACTACGCAGCAGCAGTAGATGATGATGACTGACTGGTAGCTTCGGTCGCCTTCTTTTCCGCCAACTGCTGTCGCTTCACTTCCCATTTCGCCTTCTCAGCATCGGCCTTTCGGGCATTCTTCGCTCGGATGACTTGGAATTCTGCATTCAAACACTGGTCAAGCTGGTCGCGCACGCTGTTGCAGCACCCAATGAACTTCTTTAATGGGTGACTCGAGTGACACGACTTCAGCGCTTCCATTTCCTTGGAGCACATTGAATGCGCCGTCTCGGTCAAGAACGGATGCATAATATACACTCAATTCAAGTCAATCCACTAAATACAATAATAATGTTGATAAAGAGGAAAGATGAAAAAGATGAAAAAGACGCACGGAAGCAGAGGCAACTGAAACCGCTGAATAATGACACGTCATTGTCATGCATACGGAAATATACTGTTTCACAGGAATTCGTGCTTACGCACGCTCGGCCAAAATTCAGCCTGCGAACACAGGCTCCGCATTTTCGACACTCTTTAACGCAGCATCCATAGCCATCTATTCTATCATTCGTTGGTTTCACTCTTTTATTCAAATATGGGCGTGAGTGTGCTGGGATGACGCATTCGCCTACGCCGCTCGATACAGGGCCTCCTAGGTCCCGCAGACCTCCTAAGAGACCACGTGTCACTACACCTACTGCTAGGGCCGTCAGGATCAAAATGCACCCTTCTCAGGAACAACGTGCCACGCTGAGAAAGTGGCTCACCGATTGATCGAGATTGGGAACGGAGCGCGGAACATTTATCTGAAGAGCGCCGTGAGGCGTGTTGGCGGCCTATCCCCTTCCCGGCAACGGGATGCAAGACTGGGTATGCATGTCCATTCGTATATATGCATGTTCAGTATATAATGTAGGCGTATGTCTAGCGGGCGACACCGGTACTCTTCGGCGTCCGTTTTACAGCCGTCCTCATCATGGGTGAAAAAGCGACCTAGGAAACTGGCACGCACGATGTACTGCTTTGTGAGATTTATATAATAAACACATTCCAGTGCATGTGCATCATCATGTAAATCAAGCGGAGAGAAATAAGGAGGAAAACATACAGACAATGCACAACACAGGCAGCGAGGTAGCGACAGAAAATACAATTTAAAAAAGAAACACAAACGAGAAACGGGAAGAAATCAGCGACGATTCGACACAACACGTTTCCAATCCTGGACTCTATCTTGATTCTCTGGAGGATAGTCATCGTAGCCTCGCAGAGTTGACGATGACTGTTGCCGACTGGCGGGCCCGTTTTGCCTCTGGAATGGCGGAGATCTTCCTTGTGATAGGGAACTTCTCGATGGCCGGCCAAAGCCCGTCGCATTCTCAGAATCCATTCTGCCATTTACCCCGTAGAAGGAATCCGAACCATGCCACTCCTGACCAGTCTCTCGTCCAAAGCCACTGTCTGGTCTTCTTGTGGCCTGTGAACCTTGTTTGAAAGAGCGCGCATTGTGATGTCCACTTCTGTACATTTGCAGAGACGCCTCTCCACCAACGGACTCAGACGACTTTGCAAAATGTGGTCCATCCAGCGAATCAGCCTTTTTGGTACGATCCTTTTTTCGTCTGCTAGTATCTTCCTCTCCGCCCTCGTCATCATCCGCAGCGTCAAAAACGCTGGTGGAATGCACAAAACCCGGCGGTGTCGGTCCGCGGACCTTCGATTTACTTTCGAACGGCCCGAACTTGGCTCTGGCTTGATCCATCTCCGGAATCGACATGTGGGACCACAGCACCACAAACTGTCGGTACACATCGTTAATTGCCTCATCCTCTCGCTCGGCAGGACAGCTGTCCATGCTACAATAGACCACATCTCGAATCTTGAACTGCAGGCGTGCCAAAAAACTGTGGTCCACGGTTTGCTTGATGAGCAGCGGTTTCGCAATATTCCACGATCGACAGTACTGCTCTGCTAATTCGCACCAATAGAGCATTGCCTTAGATGCGGTGGAACCGGCGGCAGTTGATCCGGAAGTCGACGACGATGAAGGGGCTGGAATCGGAATTGGAATCGGAATTGGAATTGGAATCGCAGCAGAGCCGGGGACTGCAGCAGAGTGTGAGCTTGTCGAAGAACTCCGATGCATCTGTAATGGATTCGTTTGGTCATTGGATGCAGCCACCACGGTCTCTCGACGATCAATGCCGTCGATGAACATGTTTGACGGTCGCTGTAACGCCGTTGAAGACAATCGTCGAGGAGAGCCAGGTGAAGGCCGCACAGGAGACCGAGGAGGAGACCGTTCAGGAGACCGGGGAAGCGAATGCGATCTTCGACGGTAAAGAGACGGCTCGTAGTCTCCGTACGACGTCAATTCCCATGATTTTGCAGCGAAACTTCCATCTCTTCGGTACGATGGACCAGAACGACGACGGTCTCGATCATGGTCTGCGTACGCGTATGCAGATACCCCATCCTCTCGGGAGCCTGCATTGGCAGGTGCGCGGTTTCCGCCACTCGGCATGTCGTCCGACCTTGTAGTGAACGGTTGGTGCAATGAACTTCGCGGACGATCCATCTGCGGCGCATCACTGTGGTGGGATCGGTTTCGCGCACTGGACGCAGACTTCGTTTCCGATGCGGAAACCTCAGAGCCGTATCCATACTGGACTATGGAAGGTGCCGGTGGTCCGGGCTGTTTCGGATAGCCTTGTCGCGCTGGAGAGGGGGAGAGGGACGGGGACGGGGACGGGGACGGAGAAGGGGACGGAGAAGGGGCTGGAGACGAAGATTTGAAGGGATGGCTGGTGCCAGACAGTGACAAGTTCGAATTCACTTGAATAGGGGTCGACGGAGAACGACTCGAGACCGGAACTTCCTGCAGTGCTGTTGATTTGGCTGATTTCCAAGAAAACCCCATTGGATCCGCAGGCAAGGTCCGTGATAGCGTTGCCGATCGACCACCTGATCGAATGAAGCGGTCAAGCTCTTCTTTTTGCTGCTTCTTCTCTGGCGAGGCGTCTTCATCTGCAAATATTGATCGAATCGGTCCGGTGCCTTTTGCTGTCTTGGAACCGGCCTCTGGTTTCACGAGAAGCGAGTTATGAGGAGGCATTTTTGCAGCTGCAGCCTGCACCTCGGTCTTTTCCATCTTCTCTTTCTTTGCAGATATCCTTGATTCTCGCCTGCTTGATTCGTCTTGAACGGGAATCGGCAAAAACGGCCTCAATCCATTCGGAGGAATGAAATCGATAAACATATGTGAAGCAGATGAGCCTACCTTTGGAGGGGTCTCCTTCTTCGCACTGCGTCCCACCTTTTCTTGCTTGACTTCTCGCGGTTTTGCAATCGGTAAAGTCGGCCCTTGCATCGCTACGAAGGAAGCCGTGGAAGCAGGAAAAAGAGCCAGGGAAGTCGCTGGAGAAGCTCGAGGAGCAGCGGAAACACCGGGAACAGCACAGATCGCCGAAAACACACCATTGCCGCCGCCACAATTAGTCTCCGCGGCTGGTTTGTCAAGAGTCTGTATTTGCGGAGTGACTGGCTCCACATGTGATTCGTAAGCGTCGTCGTCAGAACTGGTGTTGCTCATGTCCTCAGCGAGATTTCCATTCTCGATAGAGTGCTTCACATCCAGCATGTCTCTTCTCGATTCCTCCACAACCAACGTCGTATTTGTAGCAGTTGGAACTTTCGAAGACGCAGAAACCGCGCCAATTTTGGGCGGCTTGGCACCGCGAGTCGTCTTTCTTGATTTCTTTGCAGGTCTTTCAGGGTCTGGATGCATATTGTCAATGATTGTGTCTGCAAATGTCCGGATCACTGCTCGTGCAGACCGCGGCATCGAGTCCCAGTTTTGACCCTTTTTCAGTTCCATTCTGTACTGAGTCAGCTGCAGCTCTCTCTCTGCTCGTGATATGGGAAATGACTCGAGATTCTTCTTGAATTCCGCAATTTTTCTCTGAAAATCCTCGTTCTGCGCGATCTCCTTTGCTTCTGGATCGTCTGCTCGCAGTCTCTTCGTCTTCCCTCTGCCAGTAACAATTTCCACGCAACTCACCACGTCACCACCGCCACGCATGCTGTCTCGATGCTGCGGATTCTCTGTGAATCGGCTGTCTGGACGAGCCGATTCGATTTGAACTGCAACATTCGATAAACAGCGAAGCATATCATCGGATTCCGACATTGCAAGTTGCCACGTCTCTTCCCAAAATGCAAATTGCAACTTGCGATTCCACGGTCCCGTAGCGTTGTTGTCGTCGTTGTCACTGTTCTCGGAGGATCTTTCCTGAGACTTTCCTTCCCTTCAAGTACTTCGGTTCCTCTGCTCGTTGCACCCCAACAAGTGTTGCGACTGGTGTTTTCCTTTGTCGGAGCTTTTTTTTAATTCCCCCTTCTTTATTATTGTTATCATTGTTATTATTGTTATTATTTTCTTTCTGTTTTCGTTTCAGTTTCTGAGCCACGCATGTCAGGAGGACAGGACAGGTCAGAGACTGTGACAGTCCAGTGACTCGTGAAAGGTCAGTGATCGCCAGCCGTAGTCAAAATAGGGAGTGGGACATCCCAAAACAGAAACAACCTATTTTCCTGTTCAGAGCTCCCGAAATGCTCAATTAGTGCATTCGTTAGAAACCGTCTGGACGTTGAGAACCAGGAAAAATCTAGGGATTTCAACGAGCTTCTTTTATTGCCATTCCGCATTTTGTATCCACTTGTTCTCTCTCGCTCACACACACACACACACACACACACACACACACCACACACACACACAGTCTCGATCTTTCCTTCTCTGTTTCCAATCGAACAGATATTGTATTGATTGTTAATTGGCAATGGTGTGCGCCACAGAGAGAGAGGCGGCGACGGAGGAATCATCGATTACAAGGAATCGGTTGTCAATATCCGACAGTGTCTCATTGAACCTCGACCTGCACACCTTCAGCCATACTATCCGATGATGTCACAGCCGTTCCACCAGACGTTTGGGTTGAAGGGTTATAAATACCCAACCGCTCGCCAAAACATGAATCATTATGGATCATCATCGGCTAAGCGACAGATCCAATTTGGGGACGAGCACCAACTCTTCAATGCAGATTGCTCTGCATCAAAGGGTCATCGCAACCACGAGTTCCTTGGTTCTCGGTGTCTTCAGGCATGGCCGGTTTGAGTTTGCTGGGAAGATCCCTCTTTGGAGCCATGAGGCGTTTTGTCTGCTTGAGGGTTCGATAGTAAAACACGAGCAAACAGAAAATAACAGAAAGAAGAAGAGAATGAAGAACGAAAAGACATTCTGGACCTGACTACGGTAGGAACACATCGCGTCCCCATATCGGGTTAGCTGAAACATGCAAACTTCCGGTATGATGTTGTTTGATGTTCATATGCAAAACGGTCAACCGTTTGCTTTGCCTCTTCTGCTCTTCCCATCCGGTTCCTCTATGTCCCGTCTTTCTTTCCAGTTTCTAATGCTTTCCTTTCATTGTGCTGTTTTTTTTTTGTTGTTGCTGTTGTTGCTGTTGTTGTTTTTCCCTTCTTGCACAAAGGTTAGGTAATTAATTGGATTTTTACAAGTAATCTGAAGGCGCTGCGCTTGGAGAATAATGCATCCTCATATTTCTATTTCATCTGCTCCGTCACAGAATCCAGTGTTGGTGACAACAAGAGCATATGCGTGTCCACAGTCTCCATCGCTGGCTTGGCTGAACAAGAACACAGTTGCATATCCTGCTGGTTCTGGGGTTTTGATTTATGACTATTCGACTGGGTATCAGCAGCTGTGGAGTCCGGTGCTGTCAACTCCACAGACGGCACCACCGCTGACACTTCGAACTGCGCCGGTTGGATGCATCACTTACAATGCGACACTTGACATTTTGGCGGTGGAAGTCATTTCTTCTCCAACACAGATCCTCTTGTTTCGAGGATCGGATCGCGCTTTTCTGGGGTCTACTAGGCTACCGGCCAAGGCTGCTGTTGCGATTTCAGACATGGCATTCTCTGCAGATGGTGGGCGGTTTGTGGTTCTTGGATCGGTTCCAAGACATGCCGTTGTCTTGTTTCGAGTGGTTCCTCAGTTAGCGAAAGACTCCTTGGTTCTGGAAGGCGCTTCTCTTTCGGTGCTTGCGGTGGATGACCGTCACTTCAGGGGAACACCGGTGGATCGAATCTCGTTTTGTCCAGTGGACCGAAACATCCTGTTTGCTTGCGGTGGATCTTCTGGATCCGGCTGGCTTATCCGATACGACCCATCTGGAATCCTGTATTCCATTGTCAATGACGACGAAGAGGACGAGAAGAACTCGAGAGTTACAGCATTCGAAAATGCGCATTTGCATGACGTCCGTGTTCATGCGGATGGGCTTGATGATGCTGATGATGATGAAGACGTCGAAGAAAATGACATTCTGAATGATCCGTCTCTTCACTCTGAAGTTCCAGGAGATGCGGGTCTGCTGGACGCTTGGGAACAGATGCTGAACCACGGCGACATGCCTGTGGCGGAGGGATCACTGGACAATTCTGGTACCGCAGAGTTCAATGCCGACCTAGTTTCCGACGCAAGACAGGTAGAGCGCTCGCTACGTACGTCCATGCTGCATGGATTTTCTGCGCTGGTATGCCGGAGAATGAGACTTCGCTCCGATGACTTGGATCCTCGAGAGGAGTCCAAGAAAATCGTGTTCACTCCTTCCCATTGTTGGATTGAGGGTGCCCGTGTGGTGGTTGGCTCTGTAGACGGACATGTCATCGTCGTTGATGCCCGGACCATGTCTGCCGAGTTGGTGTGTCACTTTGACTCCCGTGTCGTGGGTGTATTCGCTTCGAAGTCGCTTCAACAGAACGTGGATGACAATGTCATGTACGTGTTGACCGCGGATGGAGTCCTTCGGGTGTTTTCTCGCATTAATCCAGATATTTTTGCGACGTATGCTGTTGTGGATGATAAGCGATTGGACGGTAATGCACGCTCCGAGGTCATACAGTATCAATGGTTCTTGTCGCAGCCCGGTATATATTCTGCGCCAGCGTCATCTATCGTCTTGACCGCTACTGGCCAGCTGTTGGCTCTCGATCTTTCGCGCGTTTCACCCTCCCATTCGAATTTGAAGTCGAATTCGCAGGAGTTGTCTCCGCAGCTGCTCGGCGACTTCCACCGTGGACCGATTACGAGCGTGTCCGTCATTCCATCCGGGATGGCCCCAGTCATGGTCAGCTCTGGCCAAGATGCGACGATTCGTGTCTGGGATTGGAGATCGAATCAACTGGCTCTAATTGTTCGTATCAATGATGTTCCTACTTGCGTTCATGCGACAGAAGATGGCGCGTATCTCGTTGCGGGTACTGCTTCTGGCCATTTGATCGTCTTCCGTGTTGATCGATCCACCAACGTCTCGCTCACAGAAGTGTATCATCGCAAGGTTGCTACGTCCCCCATCCACACGATCTCTTCCTCGCTCTTCCAAAGTGCTGGACAGAGTGGCAAGCTTCATGCTGTGGTCGCTCTCAGCTCTGACAATTTCTCTGTGCTCAGCAGCTTGGTTGTTGGGACGTCTGTGCGGTTTTCTTTGCTTGGATCCACTCCCTTGTCCGGCTTCCCTACCGACATTGCTTTTGTTCCTCTTCCGAACAATGCCACTCCCGATGCTTCCGAACTCAATTTTTATGTCGCGCTCCGTTCATCGCATCTCTATTTGTACACCTTCCCGCAGGCTCCATTCTTGCAATTGAAACATGCTTGTTTCTGGAAGTTTGACTTTGCTGCACTGAGCCTTGCAGCTTTGAATGTTGCTCGGCCCTCTGCGGAAACCGGTGTTTCGATCGGGGGCTATCCGTGGTTCCTGTCCGGAGCGTCGGATATCATGACGATTGCGGAAGACCGTGCAATGAGGGTGTACAGAATGAAGATCCCTACTCCCGACGATCCATCTGATGTGCTTCTTACTGCAG
Source organism: Andalucia godoyi (assembly GCA_009859145.1). Classification (NCBI taxonomy): domain Eukaryota; class Jakobea; order Jakobida; family Andaluciidae; genus Andalucia; species Andalucia godoyi. The sequence continues at coordinate 68,995 of VRVR01000009.1, forward strand.
ACTTTGTTTCTGCTGCTGCACACGGTAAAATTGGGTCATCGCTTATTGCCGTGCCGCAGATTTCGCAAGACGGGCTGCCGGATTTGCTGTTCGCGACTGCAGCGACAGATGGAACTGTTGCTATTTGGGATATGGACAGTGCTTTTGCGGAATGGGGTTCAAACTCTCCGTATGCCCCTTCTCCAGCAAAGGACTCGTCCCTCCGATTTTCATCGTCGCTGAATAGCTTGGTTCTTGTTCGAGCATCCATTCACTCGAGTCTGTCTGGAGGTGTGCGGAGTTTAGCTGCAGATCGAAGAAGTGCCACTGTGTACACGTGTGGTGCAGATGGCGCGATCGTGGTCTCGAGCGTCGTGGCTCCGTCAATGGCCAACACTACGTGGCCTGTTCTGAAGTTTACTTCTACGGATGAATCGTTGTCTGTTTCTGTTGCGGTGTCAGAATCGTCTGAAGTATCCAACTCGTCGAACGCGTCGTCTGATTTGCAGAGCGCCGCGCCCGGCATGTCAGCTGTGGCTATGGACGAAGACCTGCGTGAATCTGTGCTGAAAGATCTCGATTATTTGCGAGAACAGCTCCAGGATCTCGTTTTGAAGAACCGTGCCGCCCCGGAGGATGAGAAGCTCCTGCGTGGAGAATTCCTGATTGATGAAGGTATGGTGAAAAAACTGGAGAACGACTTTAAAGTCTCATCCGACGAATTGCGAAAGAAGGCCCGCGAGTCAGAACTTTCGTCGGAACTGCTTCTGCGCCGTATCCGAGACGAGTGTGTTGCACCCATGGATACGAGAGGCCAGAGTCTCGTGGCGTTGTCGTCAACGTCGACTTTCTCTGTTGTGAATTACCCAATCATGAAGAAGTCCGAGCGTCAGAAGCGCGCTGGCGATGTGCGCGTCTCGCTGTCGAAGATCCGCAATTTGCGTTTAGTGGAGGTAGAAGAGTTCCGCCGCTCGAATCGCACGTCTGTGTCGCAGATTATTAATGTTGTATCGCCGCAAACTGCGTCGGCTGTTGCAAAGATTTACGAAAAGCACCCATTGTTTGACGGCGGCTTCATTTCCCCGGCATCCGCGAATCCTTTGGCGTACCATCCCATTGATGTATATACGCAATTCCGAAAGCGTGTTCAGTACAGGCTGTTGCGCGAAGAAATCGATGCGGAAAAGGAGAAATTCAACGTTGATTTCAAGGGCACCTTGGAAAAGAAGCTCTCCGAAATGGGAAAGATTGCGGAACGTATTGATCGCATGCGTGATATCAGTCGCGAACTTGGTAAGGGCTCTGTTGTTGTCGATCTCGGGAAAGATTTCATTTCCAACTCAGCTACGTCAGAAGGTGCACAGATTTCCGTTGGCTTCTTGTCTGCAGTCCTATCCATCATGACTCAAGTTGCCGCATCACGATCGAACCCCAATGCACCGTTCCCAGTCGCTAACCAGCTGGGACCGATTATTCAACAGATTGTTCAAAAGCAAAAGATGCTATTTGTCCGATCATACGACCCTGCGCGAGACGACGCTCCTGAGACTGTGTCTTCCAAGTACTTGGCGAAGAAACCCGAGCTGCACGATGCTGAAGTTCCGGATCGCCTGCTGACGCTGACCGAAGAAGAAAAGAAAGACCTCACTCGCCGACGGGCAGTCTTTGAGGAGGACTATGCGGATGTTAAGCGCGAGCAGGCTGAAGAGCAGCAGCGAAAGGCCGAGCTTCAGTTGGCGGAGAACGAAGGTGCGATGAATGCGATGGAGGATCAGTTGAATATTGACCGGCAACGGATGGAAAAGGCGCTCGTGCAGATGATGGACGGCCAATTAGAACGCCCTGCGCCGTCGGAATTAGAGCGCGTCCCGGAAAAGTCGACCGTTGTCGAAGCGATTGAGAAGAAGCTTCTCAATTTCTGGACTATGTTGGCTGCCAATACCAAGGAGCCTGGCTCCATCCGAATGATGTCTCTGATGCCGGCCAACATGCTGGACCCCGAAGCGTCGAAGAACGGGGATCCGATCTTCCTTTCGGATGATGAAATTGTGCAGTGGAAAGTGTATGAGACATTGGTTCTGAAGATTCGTGAAGAACAAGACAAATATCGGCGATCTTTGGAAGGCGAGTTCAAAAAACTAGAGGAAGAGATTGAGCAAGTCTCTGCCGCTTTCGATGCACAGCTTGTTGCGCTAGGGGATCGCAAACGAGAATGCGATCAGCGTGTTGCGAAAGCTGAGTACTCTCTCATTCAGCTGGCCAAGGCGGCGCTGTTTGCGCGAGAGGTGTCTGTCCAGGAAGGTCTGCTATCAGATTCGTTGGCACGTCTCCGAAGAAATCGCTTGGACATCTCCAACAAGGTCAGAATCATTGAATTCCGACGTGATGTCTGCAGACGAATTATTGATGTCGTTGCCGAACAAGAACGAGGACTTGAGAGAAGCACTCGGTCCCGACTGGCGTCGATGCAACTCGCGGATGATCGCGCCATTGACTCTCTCATCAAACTCTTCCGAAAGAAGCTGGCTCACAACTTTGACGAAACAGAGAAGACTCTTCTGGAGGAGTTCTTCGCGCTCGAATGGGATCTTCTGGAGCACGAGCAGATTCAGCAGCAGCAGCAGCAACAGCAGGCGGCCGGTGTTGCTCCTCCATCTGCTCCGGCCGTTGCAGGAGGTGACGCTGGAAACGTCGAAGACATACGCGACGATGAAGAGCGCCGTCTTATGGACCGATCGGAACAGCGATCGACTCTTGAGCGACTGATTTGCAATCTCGATGGCAACGGATTTGTGCACTTCATTCAGAGAACGCTTGATCTCCTCTCTCCGGTGGAAATGGATGGCGCAGTGGATGAAGATGAGGAGGCGGTTATTCCTATTTCCGACGCCGATTTTGCTCTGCTGAACAGGGACCGTCCCGATCGCGTTGACGAAAATCTGTGGAACGAATTTGTCGTGGAGCGTGCGAAGAAGCTGCGACTGGAGCGCCGCAGTTTGATTCTGTCCCGTCTCCGATCGGCGCTATCCTCCATGCTTGCTCGATGGCGCAAGTTAGAGCATGCGTACGTGCATCGTCTGGAGGCGACCGAACGTGCGTATGGTGAATATGTGCGTGATGTTTTATTTAGAGATGCGCTGGATGCGGATATTCTATTGCAGATGCGCCAGGGCCAGGTGGAGGTGGATCAAGCAGCGGTTGTTACGGACTATGTCGATGCGATTCTCGTGCAGACAGGTTCTGTGCAAGCTCGAAACGCCAGAATCCGGGGTCATGGTACTGACAAGGTGGGTCTTTTGCAGCAAATTCGAGAACTTCGCCGAGGCATTTACACGTTGCAGTGGGAGCGCGAGCGCCTTGAGCTGGCTGCCCAGGATATTTCGCAACGCATCCGCGATGTGCAGCTTTTGCGGGTGACCAAATCCATGCAAGCATTGATCAAAGCATCTGCAAACATGAAGAGCAGCAACGGTGGTGGCGGAGCTGGCAAGAAACGGCAGGATGCGCTGACGACAACGTTGAATTCGCTGGTCGACAATGGCGGGGACTCGAATTCTGCAACCGCAAATGTCGGGGAGCAGCTGCACGCGGCAGAGCGAGTGCGTCTTGAGCGAAAGATCGACATGTCGAAGAAGAATGCAGAGCAAAAGCGGAAGGAGAAGCTTGCGTCTCTCAAACAGCTCGAGCGACAGTTGAAACGCATGGAAGAAGAGAACGGTGTGATGGACGATCAAATTAGTACGTTGTCTGTCGAGCTACAAGAACGCCAGCGCATTTATGCGGCGCAGAACCTCGGCCGTGAAACAGAGGGGCTCCATCATCGGATGAAGCTGGTGCGTGGATCCAGGAAACTCGCAGAACTGTCCAAGGCTCAAGAGGTGGAATTGCAGGCTCTCAAGCAAGAACTGGATCGGCTCCGAGAACGAACTTTCCCGAGCTTTGCAACTGTCCGACGACGCAACGAAATGATGGGTAATCCGGATGAGCGATCTTAGAAACAGAATTGTTGAACGAAATGCAATGCCTGCATATATTTCTGGCGTGATTAAACCTTTTTCTCCTTTCTTTTCTTTTTCTTTTTTTTTTTAATTAAAGAACTTTTAATTTTTAGGGAAGTGGAGGGGGAGATGAAGCGTATCTTTGGTGGATGCACAGGTGTTTGAGATTTGATTAATCCTGTTTGGATGGCTTCTGGCAGTGGGAACTGGCGTCCTGTCTGCGCAACGCTGAATGTTCGCTTCTCGAGAATGTCCGTCGATATGTGTATTTCATCATGAGCCACATGGATGGTGCGCCAACAATGGCGGTCTGAAGAATCCATGGTTTCAGGTTTTGGATGCCGACGCTGCGTGCAAGAATCACAGTGATAAGCGTTTCGACGGTATGTGCGACGATCGCAAACTGGATTCCTTGTCGCGCACTGGTTCTCGTAAGAAGGGTTGCAAACGAGCCCAAGTAGTGCTCGGCAGCAGGGATGTTGTCGTCGCTTCCAGGTCGCAGAAAGGAACAGTAAATGTTGATAATGAGCATCCCAGGAACAACAATCCACCAGAGCACTGCACATGCTTGGAAGTATTTCGTGTCGGGCGATGTGGCGCTTGCACGCAGACCTTGTTCCGCTGCCATTCTTTCGTCTTTTATGAGGCGTAATTAAACAGAACAGACGCGATTCCAAGAGGGGTCGAACGCCTGCGGAACACTTCGGGAACAAATGACGAATGCACACAACTCACGCGAAGAACGCTTTGGCAACCAGTCCTTCAACATCGAGGCGGTGATCTGCCCACACAAAACTGGTAGCCTGGCATTCCCTCAACCGTCTGCATTCTGCTTGCGCATCCGACCAGAACGACGGAGTTCGTATGCGCAGACGGTATGCAAAAAAGGAGCGTGCAGCGGATGGAACTTGTTCGCTGTCCGCCCGTGCACGATGCACGCCCCTGCAAAACGGACGAATGGACAATCTCCCTGTTTCATGACGGCGACCGTATGCTCAATGCTGTGCTTGCGGATTACTGACAAGTCGCCCTGTCTTCCACGCACGCACCGTTGGCCTTGACATCCATCGTGCTGCACGCAGAAGCAAACCACATCTCGTTTTTCTACAAATGTTCCCAACTTGTTCTCCCCCCTTTGCCCTGCTGTTTACCACTACCACCCCACCGCTCCTCACGCAGAAATTTTTTCAGACAATGCTATTCTTCTGTTCCCCCTTTTGTTTGCCATTCCACGGTCATTCCGATGTTCCTGTCGTGTCCGGCACATGTGTGAATCCATAGATTGGAAAATGGCGCGCTACATCTGCTGGAAGAACGCGTCCACCACCGATTCTGAATTGAGTTCACATTCGGTTCCGATCCAAGACTGCAGAGGGATGGTCAGTAATTGATTCGCCCCCATGCTTCGTGTACAATGCAGTCGCACAGGTGGGGAGCAATGAAACAGACAACAACAAAAACAACAACAAAAATAAAAACAAAAACGAGAAATATCACTTTGTACTGCTATAATTATCATCCTAATTATCAAATCACGTGCATGTTGTAACCTCCATGCACTACAAAAGACGACCCCCCACCGCGCTCTCTCCTCCGCGGAAATACTAAACTATTTGCTCAGCAATCCGGAATCAAAAAGAAGCTGCCGCATTGGGTACATCCAAATCGTGATCAGCACAACGGTGACAAGCCACGTAAACGTAAGAATACTCAGCAGCTTCCTTTGGAACATCCAATAGGTGAGCAATGTCAACGGAAAAACCCACCCGGACAAACCAAACAGCTTCTTGGAAAGCTGCAATTTGTACAGATCGTATTCGAACGGAAATTCAAATTCGGCACGTCCGATGTCAATCTCGCTCATCGGGGGCCCCCATTTCTGGGAGAAGTACAATCGACCATAGTCGCCGATCACCGTCGACCGCTTTTTGAAGCATGCATTGGACTTAATAGTGCCTGACACTTCGTGCAGCACAAGCTCTTCGCCGAGCTGCAGCAGCGGGAATCCCGCGACACGAATTCGTTCATAATAGTCGATGTCGGAAGTATATTGAAAGTAGTATACATCCCACTGACCGACAATCGCCGTCGCAGTAGGATTGAACACGACAAAAGCATCGTAGTTTGTGAAGATCGCGCCCCAAGAAAAGCTGCCAGAAGTCGGCTGAACGTGACTGCGGCTGCTCGCATCATCGTAGCCATGCCATGTGGATCCAGGCAGTGATGTGATCGCATCCAAGACACCGCCGTGCGAACCAGCCTCGATTCCGGTGCCGCCAGTGCCCGTTTCAAAACGAAGGATCGCGTCTTCAAGCATCCCTGTCAGCTTCACGCAGTCTTTTAAAACGGCGTCTGAATGCATAAACGCAAACCACCGAACACCCGACGCAATTGCGATCGCCTGCACCAAATTCTGTGTTTGCGTAAAGTGCAACTGCACAGGCGGTGCATATACTTTGGCAAGATGCCGAACCTCTGCGCTATGAAATGCCTCCAGTGTGTCTGAATTGTCAACCACAAGCACGCGATTCAAGAAAATAGGCTGCGTTGACTCGAGTGCCCGAAGCAGCATGGGAATGTTGGAATGATGGAAAATTGCGACGAAGAACTCTTCGAATCGAGGAGTTTCCAACGACGCAAGAACAGGTCGCGGCGGTGACCGGAACATCGACTCGCAAACCGTCGATCGAGCCACATAGTCAGATTGCATATACAGAGCAAAAGCGAACAAAAAGAAAAACACGCCCAGCGAAACGATAAGAAACGGGCGAAATGCGCGAGAAACACAGACTCTGTAACAGCGGCTTAAACACGCAGAGAGCATTGTTCGCGCTGGTCTAGGAATGAACGGTAGATCTAAAAACTGAAACGTCCGCCCAGACGACGGTGATGACGCCGACGCTGACGCCGACGCCGACGCCCCGCGAGGAGAGGATAACGGTGAAAATGACGCTGATTTCGCACCTGGTCTGTCTAGCATGTCGTCTGACTTTTCACTGACGCTTCTCCTTTGAACGAAATCCCTCAATTAATTAATTAATATTATTATTATTATTATTTTGCTGACTAGGCGGTTCCCGTGCCTCCACGAATGACTGTCCTCCTCGTCCTTAATTGCTACTATCTGCTATGATTATGATGGTTGTTATTATGATGTTTTGAGATTTCAAAGGCAACTGCGAAACGAAAGGAATCAAAAACACAAATGCTACATTATTTATTAAAAATAACTTGAGATGTGTCAGTGCAAGAAGTCAGGGTCGAAGCAGACTCAACCAAGCTGACAAAAAAGTCAGAACTCGAAGCTCGGGAGAAGTCAGCAGTCAGATGTAAGGGACTGACACGACTATGGGGAAAAAAACTGCATTCTCTATCGGACGTTTTTATTTGATTTGCTTTTCGGATTCCTTCCGCATCATCATCGAATCATTCGACAATTTTGACAACTCGACCGCGACTGTTATAACGAAAAAAACAAAAACAAAAAAGCGCAGTTGATCCATAAAATGCCCGTGACCCTCTCGCATACGCACTGTGCAAATCCGCAACCGATCCGCGGTTCACCGCTGCACATTGCGGTTCGCCCGATTGCAAATGGACCTTCGGACGTGGCGGTTGTAAGCTACGGATCGCATAAGAACGTCTTTTTACGACCGTTGGCGATTCCGAGTTCGACGCCGAGTACGCACAAGAGGCCGGCGAATGTGCAGAAGTGGAATGACCCGACTGCGCTGACTGTGTATTCAGACCATACTGCTCAGGTATCCAGTGTCCGAGTGTCGCCGTCTGGATCGTATGTGGCATCGGGAGACGTTTCAGGCCGGCTGCGCGTCTGGGCACTCGACAACGAGGACCGGACCATCAAACTGGATATCCGTCCTTTGGCGGGACGTGTGTTTGACGTTGCGTGGTCCATGGACAACCAGCGCATTGCTGTTGTTGGTGAAGGCGGACGTGGACCGTCAGACCGCTCTGCGCATGTTCTTTTGTGGGATTCTGGGTCTTCGGTCGGCGAGCTTTCAGGCCATTCGAAGCCTGTCTTGTCCGTCGATATCCGCCAAGTCCGTCCATTCCGAGTTGCAACTGGCTCGGAAGACACATTCGTGAATTGGTTTGAAGGACCGCCGTTCAAATTCGTGCACTCGGTTCGCAAGTTCAGCAAGTATGTCAACTGCGTGCGGTTTTCGCAAGATGGATCTTGTGCTGCAGCTGTTTCTTCGGATGGCCATGTCCTGTTGTTGGATGGTAAGACGGGTTTTCCGATCGAGAGGCAGTTGGTTGCTCCTGTTGGACACCCTGCAAACGCACACCATGGCGGATCCGTATTCGGGTGCGCGTGGCATCCATCTGGAAAGCTGCTGGCTACCTGCTCCGCCGACAAGACTATTCGAATCTGGAATACTGGGTTTTTGTCGGCGACGGCGTCTGCCTCGGGGTCTGCAGCCGAAGTTCAGGGTGTGAACGGTAATGAACACGATTGTGTCGCAACGGTGCAAATGGGCTCCACAATCGATGACATGCTGATGGGTACGGTGTGGCTGTCATCCGAGGTTCTGGGTGTTGTGAACCTTGCTGGAGACATCTGCGCCGTCCATTTCGATATTTCAACTGTTGCCGGGACACCCGCAACTGCCCAAGTGAAGGGGACTCCATATCGGTTCCAAGGACACAACTCTCCTATCACTGCCTTGTCACTGTATCCAACCTCAGAAGGCACTTACATTCTGTCCGCAGGATCAGACTCGACAGTGTGTTTGTGGACTCTTGGAGGCCAATGCATCAGTCGCGCACCGAGATCCAAGGACGCACATACCAATGCTGTTGTGTCATTCGGTGTTTCTGGATCATCTGTCGTGACAGCCGGCATGGATGACACGATCCGGCTTTTGGATGTTGATTTCACTGCGGAGAGTCCGTGTTCCTTCAAGGCTGGAGCCTCCGTGTCTGTGACGGGCACACCTGTGGGACTTGCGCGAAGTGCGCAGAGTCCGAATATTTGTGTGGTTGCAACCTCTTCTTCCGTCGTGATTGTCGATGGACAGACGGTCGTTGAAACCATCCCTGCCCCGTTTGATCCGTCGTGCGTTGCTGTCACTGCTGATGATTCCTATGTAGTTGTTGGATCGAAGAAGGACAATGGTGTCCGAGTGTACGCCGTAGATGCCGCGTCTGGTTCGTGGAAACTGTCTGTTGTTGGGACATTTGCGGGACACCGAGGGCCTGTCACGTCCGTCGCTGTGGCACCCGTCCGTCAAGAAGATGGTTCGTTCTTGGTAGCTTCTGGAGACGGAAATCGAGAGGTCTGTTTGTGGAATGTTCAATCTTTGCAACGCGCAGCGGAAGGCTGGGTCCACCACACTGCCCGGGTTAACAATGTTGCATTCTCGCCAGATGGCAAGTTTGTTGCTTCGGGATCTCTCGATCGGTCGTTCATTATCTGGGGAGTTGAATCAAAGACCAAGATTTGTGTCGTAGAAAAATGCCATATCGATGGTGTATCGGGTCTGATGTGGGCATCCAACTCAAAAATTGTCACCGCTGGTCAAGACGCATGCATCCGTGAGTGGGATGTATCTGTGTAGTTGTCGGAGTCGATGAAAGATTGTGCTTTCAAGGAGTGCAGTACAGCATGCCATAAAAAACAATGCCAAACTTTAATTCAATGTTTTCTTCCTGCTTCAAACTCTTAATATAAATTACGCGGCGTGGAAAAAAAAAAAAAAGAGGAGGAACGTTTCGTGTCAGGTCCATGCGTCGCTCTGATCACCAGCACGACCATCAGAGCTGTCGTCATCTTCTGCCACTGCATTTCCGTCAACAACAGTGTCCTCCGAGACCGCCGCTTCGATCTTTTGTTTAGATTTCCCGTACAACTGCTGTGTCAGCGCGAGGCAGACACCCGAGTCGGAAGAAGAAACCAATGTCGCTGAAGCACCAGTGGCGAAAGCTGTGGCTGCCTTTTTGACAATTGGCCTCCACGTTCGAACGCGACTGTTAATGAACCAGTTGTTCACTTGCGCTATGGACACGGAGAATTCCTTGCAGAATGCTTGCTTTTCGGCTTCCGTCGGATAGGGTCTTGTATAATGGTCGACCATCCACAGTTTGAAATGGTCCACGGCGGCTTTCGGGAGCTTCTTTGACTTGGTGACGAGTTGTCCGCTCGCCGTTATTCGATTGACAGGCGTTCCGTCCGGATGAAACGTTTCACAGATGAACGTCTGTGTCGTCGACGAGCCCGAGTCGGACCATCCGGCTTCAAGAGAATAGCCTGCAGTCACCGACGCAGCTGGACGATGCAAATCGAAAGACTTCAAGTATTTGCTGTGAAGTGCACGGCATTCGCGCTGGAGCGGAAGCACCGACTGAACAAGCAACAAGTTCAGAACATCTCGAAACAGCTGATCCATTAGCCGCTGTTTGACTGCTCTCTCCACATTCTGCTCGCTTGACAGCATCGCCGAGCACGCAGTTCGAAAGACGCCACGAGTATGCGACCGTACGTCTCTGAACCGGGCCAGCCGTGTGTGGAAGGCAGAGCGCCCTTCTTCGATTAGTCGAACAACATGAGGATGATCTTCTTGCAGTATTTGCTCAGGCAGCTGGAAGAGAAGGCAGCAAACCAGCTTGTCGAACTCGGCACCGTGTGTATCGTCTGTATCGTCCGATACTGAAAAGAAGGGGACAGTAGATGAAGCACAAGCCGACAAACGAGAATCACAAGTGAGAGCAACTGAACAAACGGCAGTCGCCAGTTCACCACGACCACCACAACCATCACTGTTTTCACTGCTGTTCTCATTGCAGATCTCGTCACTGCGACTGCTGTCGATTGCATGAAGAATGTGGAGTTTGAGCGTGTGAAAGAAGGCGCAGAGTTCAGAGTCGAAAATCACAGCAGAGATCGGTGGTTGCATCCCTGGTTTCACTGGACTCGTTCTTTTGTGAAGGTGCGAATCCAAGCCGGAGAGTGACGACAGCGCTGATGACGACAAAGTAGATGAGCAATGATCGTGATGGCTGTGATGACTTTCCACAAAGCATGATTTGCAGAATGCTTCTTCGATCGCAGAAAGACTCATGAACTGATCTCCGATATTCTCATCGTGCATCTCCACCTCGCTATCGTCTTCCTCCCCTGCGTTACCGCTGCCTCCGTCTGCCAACCCACGCTCATTTGTCCACATTATTCATTATGTCCTCGTTGTTCCTTTCTTTCTGCAGTCAATAAAATAACAAATCGAGAAGGGAAAAAACAGAAGATCAAGAGGAGGAGGGGGGGAAGGGAAGGGAAGGGAAGAGAAATCAAAAAGAAAATATCCACTTATCGGGTTCTGCAGAGAAGAAAAGTAATATGGTGTTGCTTTACTCTGATTCATGAATACATGCCTGCGCTCCGCTTCTACGCTCTGATGAGCCCGAAACGAGACCACATTCGACACCAGCACTTCGGGTATCCCATCAGACGCGAAGGTGTAATCGGTGCCCCTGAACGGGATTCAGAGATTTCTGACGAGTCGACGAAAAGGCTGTTTCAACAAAAACCGTCACAAATTCCCGCTGTCACGCTGTCACACAGTGTTGCTATCTGAAAGTTGAAATGAGAAACCCAAAAGCCGGGAGAGGGAAAAGTAAAAATGAAACCGCCGTACGGCTTTCACTGCCCCATAATTAGGGGAAATAAATAAATAAATAATGGTGATGGTGTATCAGCATGTCTCGTTTTATTCAAAAAAAAAAAAAAAGAACTCGGTTCGTATGCAGGCAATCTTTTCAAAACAATTTTGAAGAAGGGTTGAAGATGAGTAGTAGCAGTGCATTGCAGAGCAGTGCATTTTCGGAGATGACAGAGCATCTCGAAAAGGAGTGGAGTCGGCGGCAGGAAGTGAGCCAAGCAGTCCGCGCGATTGAAAAGCAGCTGATGGAAGTCGCCACGCTTCTTGACGCGATGCACCATCATTCGGTTATCGTAGCGCACGATACGAATGGTGATGGTCGTGATGACGATCAGTCGTCGATGTCATTGCGGCTGAATGCAATCGCCGAGTCCGCCGAACTACGACTCCGCGAATCGTGTCTTCCCTTGTTTCAGCAGCTCTTCACAGTTGTGGTTCCGACGGCGGATGCCTATTGGAAGTATGCGGCGGAGCAATGCAAAGGGAAATGTTTGGCGCAGTACGTGCAGCTCGTGCAGCTCGTGGCATTTTTGAAGAAGAAGAATGAACATCACCAGCTACTGACATTAGCGGAAGTGCAGCAGACGTCCGGGGTGATGCCTTCGTTCGTTCTGGACGTGGAAGAGTACCTGCATGGACTGTGCGGTGTTTCGAATGAGCTGGCACGCTTTTGCTTGAATTGCGTCACGAACAGAGACTGTGACAGGGCGCGGGTGTGCCATCGGACGGTCACTCAGCTTTTTGCTGGGTTCCGCATGCTCAATTTGAAGAATGACGGACTCCGCAGAAAATCTGACTCGGTTAAATACGATGTCAAAAAGTGCGAGGAAATCGTTTACGATATGACCATTCGTGGATTGTAATTTGCAGCCACCCGATGGGGGCATTTCCATTGAGGAGAACTGACGTGGTTGATGTGTGACGGAGACACTCGCGCATTGACAAGTCGATGACAGCATGTTCCGACTTCCGACCTCCGTTTCCGACTTCCGACAGAGTACAGCCCAAAGGCTTGACTAGATTCGTGCGTTGTTCTCATACCTACTGTTGGCAGAATTCTGGACGGAGCGGATTGTTGATGGCTAGTCTTTGTTGAGTTGGCTTTCGCGGAGTTTGAAGTCCGGTGAATCGTCTCTTATTCAAGCGATAAGTCTCAAATGAAAAGCAGTTCGTCGTGGGAAAAGGTTTTTTCTTTCTCGCAGCGAAGACGAGCGCAGAAGGAAATGAGAAAAACGGCCGTAAAACTGCACGGCGTTTTAACGGTGTATCCCGCGCATAAGAATTGAGTGCTGCAGTCTGGGGCTCATGTGAAATTCAGCGCAGCCTCCGAGTGTTCCGCACTCGCCAAACATGGCAATTATTTTTTTTCATATATTGTTTTTTATTTTAATAAGTACATTCCCTATGTCACAAGAGAGTGTTTTCAATTCCTGATACTTTTTCGACTGATGACCTTTTAACATTTTTTCCTCTTTCCTTTTTTTTTTACGCTTCCGCAATCGACTAACCAACCCTCCGTTTTTCCTTCGTGCGTCCACAACCCACACACACACTCACACTCACACACGTATACCCTGACCGACTGTGTCTGTGTCTGTTTTTTGTTGTTGGGCTGACGTTCCCCAAAAAAAGCTTCGCTGTTTTTCAGAGTGGTTCAAAAGATTTATATATACACATACGAACGTTCTGAAAGAAGATGAGCAGCGTTGTACAGGACGTGGACCTTGTGACGTCCATGCGAGCCAAAGAGCTGCGCACTCCAAAGCTTGAGATGCGCAACCAGCGATATCAAAGATGTCGTTCTCGACTTGTGAATTGGATGTGCGATATGTGCACACATTTTGATGTGTCGAAATCCACGTATTATTCCTCCGTGTTCATCACAGACTCGATTTTATCAAGAGAGCACATTGATCCGCAGCGATATCAGCTTGTTTCGATTGCTTCTATTCTTATTTGTATGCATTCTTTTTGAATCTGCAATCACTGCCCTTTTACGTTTTTTAAATCATTCTTGCCCAGTTTTGTGATGCTTCATGGGTTTCTAAAATTATGGTTTCTCTCTTTTCTTGCTCTCTTTCCCTGTCGTGGTTTAGCTTCCAAATATGAGGATCTTGCCAGAAATGTCCTTCGAGTCAGCGATCTCGAGGTTTGGTGCAAAGGGTTGTACAGAGAACAGCAAATCGTGCGCATGGAGTCGTACATCTTGTCGAAGCTTGACTGGAATGTCGGAGTTCTGACCGTCGCTCATTTTCTCAACGTGTTCCTTCCGTTTGTGTTCAAGAACGGTGCAGATGACTACATGAATGGGCGCCAGCTTACCGCTGAGGAAAAGCAAGGCGTGACGAGAAAAATCCAGAGACTATCTGTCATGATCCCGTCCAACGATGCGATTATTGTGTCGCATCGCGCATCGGTGATCGCTGCATCTGTAATCTACTTTGCTCGCAGAACCTCAAAGATGCTTGGCTGGCCCTCCAGCCTTGCGCTGTTTGCGGAATACACAGAAGAGGAGCTGATCGACTGCTCGATGTGCCTGCAAACTTTGTACAAAACTCGTTACAACTTGGAAGAGCTTATTTCTCCCGATACTGTGATCGAGGCCGCGGCCCTGTGAGAACAGAGCAGCATACCGTTTCCCCCCGCTGCCCCCCGCTTGTGTGACATCTTGTTTCAAAATGATGTAACTTCGTGATGATGTTTGTGACTGTATCTAAGCAACCGATAATCAAACGTAGCATGTGATTCTGTGAGGACGAGCGTCGATGTAAACATCCACCACTACTCGATTCTTTTTTCTTTCTCTCTTTTTTACATGTATACTTGTCTTGATGCTGTGTTCACGGAATGGCTCATCTCTTCTTTTTCTTGGATGTTGCTGACGACGATGAAGACGACGATGCAGCCAGGGATGATGAGGAAGAAGAGGACGAGTTGGCATGCGGAAGTGACATTGTGGTTTCGAGTTCTTCAGGCTGGACGTCGCGTGGATAAGGTCTTTCAGAGAGCTTCTTTGGATCTCGCGGCATTGCCTTTCTCATATCGAATGCGTCTTCGACATGCGGGCCCGAGTAGTACTTGACGACCCTTCGGTACACCGAGTATCCCATTCCCTTGTACATGCTTATTGCAATCTTGTTGGACGAGCGGACGAACAAATCGACAAAGTAAGCGCGGTACACCTTGTCGGATATGTCTTCCAGCAGATGCATCAGATTCGCGGCAACTCCCAGTCTTCGGAATGCTGGCGCCACAGTCACAGCCGTCACATGGCCGTGCCACTCGGTCTTTGGAGACTCGGCCTTGCCCATGATATACCCCATGCATTGCCCATCAGGAGACTCCTGCATCAGAAAATAATCCGGCCATCGACACAAATAGTCAAAATAAAACCCAAGATTGTACGTCTCGGTGTAGAAATCGAGGTTCACAGGATTGAAATAAAACAAGTCATGCGCCACAAACCTCCGTCGAACTGACATTATTGTGTAATTTCGCCTCTTCTTTGTGTCTGCTTGCTTGTCTTTTTCTGTTTGTTTGTTTGGTTGGTTGTTTTTTATTTATTTATCTATTAATGAAAACAAGAATTTCATGAAAACACTGACAAAATGACGATGAATGAAGCAAAGCAGCGAGAACACCGACTATAGACTACAGTGGATCTCTGGTTGAGGACTTAAAGGATGGGAAGGAAAAAAGAACTCATGCGTGAGTCTTCGCTTTCCAGTTTTGGCACTTCATTTGAAAATCAAAACACTTTTCGTGTCTCCGACTTTTTTCCTTTCTGAATTGCTTATGACCTTCTTTTACAATTTTTTTAATTAAAGTTTGCTCAAATACGCTCTAAACACAGAGACACGTCTTTTGTTGTAATCATTCGTGTTTTTTTTTTTTGTTTTGTTGAGTGGATAACAAAAGAGGGAACAGATTTGATAGTTCGGTACGAGATAGAAACGCTTATCCGTGATTTTTGAAGAAAAGAAAAAGCAATGGACGAAAGCGAGGAAGAGCGAGGACTGTTGCATCCTGCTGCGAATGGACCGGTTCATTCTGATAACGATGACGATGACAACGCCGATGATAGGGGAAGGGGTTTAGATGGAGATGGAGAGGGGGAAGAAGAAGAAGAAGATCGTCGTTTTGTGCGCGAAAAGAGTCCCGAGGAAAGCGCGTCTTTGTTCTCAATCTTGGTGTTTGGGTGGATGAACAAGCTTATTTCCCTTGGATACGAGCGAACTTTGCAGCCGGACGACTTGTACCCTTTGAAAACCGGAGATTATGCTGCACAATCGTTTGGAAAGCTACTCAAAGTTGCGTACAGACGGCTTCAGAATCGCGAGATTGATGCGGCTGAAGAAGCTCGAGCAGGCGAAATGCAGGAGATTCCAGATGGCTTCTTTGAGGATCTTCGCGATCATCCGTTGCAGTATTTCCACGGTGCGTTTGGAAAATTCTACTATCTGAATGGACTTATCAAATTCACAAATGATATCATGGTGTTTCTAACCCCACTGCTGGTGTTTGTTATTATCAGCTATCTGCAGGAGGCCCACAACGATGACAACAATGCTTCATCCACCTCACTGTGGGTTGGGCTGTCGTATGTGCTTGCATTGTTTGTTGTGATGAACACACAGACAATCGCAATTCACCACCATTTTGCGAGATCATATCGAGTTTCGTTTTGGGTAGAATCTTCGTTAATTACGGCGATTTATCAAAAGGCACTCAGACTGCGACTTCGCTCCGAGTCCAGCTCAAAGGTAAGTGACAAGAGCAAAAGCGGTGCTGGCGGTGACGGTGATGGTGATGATGGTGGCAGTGCTGCTGCTGCTGCTGCTGCGAGTGTTGTTGATAGTTTGGAATCGGCGGATGGGGACAAGGCCAAAGACACAGACAGGATCGCCACGGTTGGCGAAATTGTCAATCGAATGTCCGTTGACGCGAATCGTGTAGGCTCCATTTTGATTTACGCACACGCGCTGTGGTCTGCTCCATTTCAGACGATCTTCTCCTGCTGGTTGTTATTCCAGATTTTGGGCGCTGCAGCAGCATCGGCAGGGATTGCGGCACTTATTCTGATGATGCCGCTTAATTTATGGATTGCTAAAATTTACAGCAATACGTCGGATGTGTTTCTCGAGGTGAAAGACGAACGAACGAAATTCATCTCGGAGGTAATCAAAGGTATTCAAGCCGTCAAGTACTATGCATGGGAAACGAGATGGCGCGATTTCATCATGCAAATTCGCAAGAGAGAGTTCAAGGCTCTCTGCAAAGCGTCGTACGTGGATGCATTGTCTTACTATATTTCCGAGCTGACACCTGTTCTGGTTGCTGTTTCTTGTTTTGGGACCTATGTCGCAGTCGGAAACGACCTCAATGCACCGACTGTTTTCGCTGCCATTTCCGTTCTGGAAGTTCTCAAGTTTCCAATCAGCATGATTCCATGGGTCATCTCATCGCTCGTGGACAGCATGGTGTCGCTTCGTCGTATTACGAAATACTTGGAGTGCAGCGAGCTGGATGCTCTGTCTGCAGTTGCGGGTGTGTCGTCGGGTGGATCAGACGCCATCCGGTTGGCTGAAATGTCGCATCTGCAGAATTCTGCCGTATCTGCTCTGACCGCGAGCACGAGAACCTCGGATTCATTGTTGGTCAATGAACACGACAAGTATGCTCTTGTGATGAAGGATTGCAAGTTCACTTGGAACTCTTCCGCCATGCAGGAGGACGCCCTCGCGTCACCAGTTGGCGATCTTTCGAGCAAGAAAAAACCCATGTGGGCTAGGAAGTCAAAGAAGGGCTCCGATTCTCGTGGTCGTTACACTCTTGGTGCGAGCACTGAGTTGGAAAGCGAGGATGAAGAAATGGAAGAGAAAAGAGAAAATGGCGAAGATACAGCACCGCAAACCAGAGGACTTCTTAATTCTCACACAAATGGCGGCGCGTCGTCTCACGCCAGGCACTCCAAAGATTTCGGCCGAAACTTTTCCCTCGATGTTGGAAGTCTGTCGATACCTCATGGTTCATTGGTGTACATTGTTGGTTCAGTTGGCTCCGGGAAGTCTTCATTGCTGCATGCGTTGTTTGGTGAGATGCATTGCATGTCTGGAAGCGTCACGTTTCTGGCGCCCCCAATGTTCTCCGGCGGCGAATCATCTGCCGAGTCTCTTGTTGGCAAAAAGATTTCCTCGGCAATGTTAGCGTATGACCCGTACTCCCCAGCAATGTTGAAGAGGTATGCATCTCGACGAAACTGGGCACACAAGGTGCCAATTCGTGTGTCGTATTCAACACAGAATCCTTGGCTTGAAAATGCGACAGTCAAGGATAACATTCTGTTTGGGCACGCGTTTGACCAGGAGCGCTTCAACAGGGTCATTGAAGTGTGCTCCCTTGCTTCCGATATTGCAATCCTTCCGGCCGGTATTCAGACAGAGATCGGGGAGCACGGTGTAAACCTTTCGGGAGGCCAAAAGGCTCGTATATCTCTGGCTCGGGCGATCTATGCAGATGCGGATGTCTATCTCCTGGACTGTCCTCTCGCGGCCGTTGATTCGCATGTCGCCAGCCATATCCATGAAATGTGCTTCAAGGAATTTCTTCACGGAAAAACGTGCATCATGGCAACCCACGCCTTGCAGTATTCTGCAGATGCCGATATGGTCATTCGTTTGGATCGCGGTCATGTTGTGGAGGTAACATCTGGTGAGGACTTTGCGATCGAGTATCGAGAACACAAGTCGAGTGGGTCCTTTGCAGATTTAGTGGTCGAAGAGGAGGGTTCACTACTTGATGACAACGTGGAAGAACATTCTCTGTCTCCGACACGTTCCTCAGACCGTGGAGATGGTGATGGAACGCCGGGATCTGCGGCTGTCGAGGCAGGACATGCAGGTGAACCAGCAAAGAACGATGGAGGAGGAAAACTGGTCAAAGAAGAGGAGCGGCAAGTTGGCGGTGTCCGTTTTGCAATTATTTATAGATTTTTCAGATATGTCGGATGGTGGCTTACTCTTATCGTCTTTGCATCGTCCGTATTGGCGCAAGGTTTGAAAATGTGGGGTGACTTTTTCCTTGCAGCATGGACCAACGACTCCGAACACGACGATTCCCATGATACGCTCAACTCTTTGATGATGTACGGTATGCTCGGCCTCGCGTTTGCTTTGTGCATATTGATTCGGGCGTTTCTCTTCTATACGGGCGCACTCCATGCAGCCACTGGACTGCATGACGACATGCTTAATCGTGTTCTTCGAGCTCCGTTGTCGTTTTTCCAGTCGACTCCGTCTGGTCGTTTGCTGAATCGATTTGCAAAAGATCAAATGGCTGTGGATTGGGAGCTTCCAGCAAGCGCGCTGTCGCTGCTGTCCTGTCTTTTGCGCGTTGCGGCTACAGCCATCGTGATCTGCGTTGTTTTCCCGTTTCTCATCATTCTATTTGTGCCCGTGTTTTTCGTGTACATGTTTGTGCAGCGGCGGTATCGCAAAACGGTGCTGTCTGTGAAGCGCATTGAGTCGACAGCGCGCTCTCCGATCTATTCTCACTTTTCCACGACACTTGCAGGCATGTCTGTCATTCGCTGTTTTGGACACCAGCGACGGTTTGAGATGCAGAATCAAAAGTACGTCGACCACTTGATGCGGGCCTCGTATCTGTCCATTTTTTTGAATCGATGGCTTGGTGAACGATTGGAATTTATCGGAAACGGCGTGGTCGTCATGACTGCTCTTTTTGCAATCCTGCGGCGCAGCGAAATTGACGCGGCTTCCGCTGGCTTAGCGCTTACGTATGCACTCAGTGTGACTGGAACGCTGAACTGGTTGATTCGCATGTTGGTCACTACCGAGTCAGCATTCACATCCGTCGAGCGCATCATTGAGTACACAGAAATTGCAAAGGAACGCGATGCGATCGTCGAGACGCGAAGACCGCCAGGCGGCTGGCCAAGCGCTGGACGTATCGAGCTTCGTGGAGTGTGCATTCGATATCGTCCCGGGCTTCCGCTTGCACTGAACCATGTGAGTCTAGTGGTGAACCCTGGCGAAAAGATTGGAGTTGTCGGTCGAACTGGGTCCGGGAAGAGCACGCTCGTTTCGTCGCTGTTTCGCCTAGTGGAACCAGAGGCGGGTAACGTATTTATCGACGGGGTTGACATCTGCAAGATGGGTTTGGATGACCTGCGTTCCCGTATCACGATTATCCCTCAAGACCCCGTGATTTTCTCTGGAACGATCCGCATGAATCTCGATCCATTCCAAGAATACCCGGATGATGCGCTGTGGGCGATGTTGGAAGCTGTACAACTCAAGCAGCTGGTTGCCCAAATGCCCAACAAGCTTGAGCAGGAGCTTTCCGAATCTGGAAGCAACCTGTCTGTAGGCGAATCGCAGTTGCTGTGTCTTGCTCGTGCCTTGCTTCGGAAATCTCGCGTGTTTGTGCAGGACGAAGCGAGTGCAAACATTGATTACGAATCAGATCGCAGGATCCAAGTAAGCATTCGCCGTGAGTGCTCCACATCCACGGTGCTGACTATTGCCCATCGACTGGAGACCATCATGGACTCTGACCGCATTCTGGTTCTTGAAGACGGTCGTGTTGCCGAGTTTGACAAGCCCTCTGTTCTTGCGTCAGATCCAAATTCGAAACTCTACGGATTGATCCAAGCGACGGGTCCCGAGAACGCCGCCATTCTCACGTCCGTTGCGAAGGGTGAACGTCGTCTATATGGTTAGCAACAAGACTGTCGCCCCACTCACCACCCTTCTTCTTTCGGTCGTTGTTTTTTGTTTTTGTTTTTGCGTTCAGCTTCGTACTGGCGCGTCTCGCAAAA
Organism: Andalucia godoyi; assembly: GCA_009859145.1. Taxonomy (NCBI): domain Eukaryota; class Jakobea; order Jakobida; family Andaluciidae; genus Andalucia; species Andalucia godoyi. Next base: position 89,487 of record VRVR01000009.1, read on the forward strand.
CAACCCGACAAGAATGGGTAGGTGAGACGGTAGTAATATCAACAGTGAAAACATCATTCCAAAATGCACGTTGTTCTTTGTATAATACATTGGTTTTTTTTCCTCCAATTTTTTAGTTTATGTGATTCATCGTATTTTTCTTTTTTCCTTTTCCTTTTTTTCTTCTTTTGCTTTTGGTTATCGTTCCGAATGCGGCCTTGACGGGTATGGAGACATTGCTCAATTCTTATACGAAGAAAAGCTTCGTCTCTTGTTCGCAATAACCCATGCTTATTACTACATTTCAATTTCAGCTCCATTTCCGGTTGCGACACGATTTCTTACAGCATGATACGCTTCAGTGCAGCCGCGGCCTCTTGGCAGCAACCTGCACATCTTCATCCTCTTCGTGTTCCTCAATATCTCTCTTGCGATTTTTCTTTCCAGAAACAGCGGATCCGTTCAAACCCGTTGCGCTGGATACCGAACCCGACGCAGCCGCTGCGCCAGAACCCCCCACGGGTCCACCGGTAACCTTGGATCTAGCATTGAACCACACCTTTGGGGACATGATGAGAAACTCTTTCTTCTCGGCACCGTCCCCCAGAGGACGCAACAGGATTCCCATTCTAAATTGCGCATGCATATGGACGCCATTTGCAGGTTGCTCGGCACCGCCGGAAGGCCCTGCTCCAGTCCCTGCTGACGATCTGAACTTTGAATCCGAGGAATGCACCTTGACCTTCAGGCCTGCAAACACTCCCGAAATTCCATTCTTCTCGTCCACAGCCACTGTCAGAGCGACCGCAGAGTTGTCTCGCACATGAACTTCTCCACCAGCATCCACATACTCGTTTCTGATAACAGGAGCCTCCGCACCTTTGGAAGACGCTTCACGTACGACTTCTCCAGATTCTGCATGCACAATCACAAACTCTGCCGCGTACATTGCTCCGGGAACAAATAAAGGAGACGATGCACGGAAACGCGCCCAGTATGTCGTTCCTGTCGAGCAAGATGTCAGGATTGGAACACCGTCCTTGTAAACACGTGGATGAGAATCTGCTCGTAGTCTTTCATCCAAGAACAGCTTCCACGATCCACACCACGGTGTTGTCTTCTTTGCTGTGTGCATTTCTAACATTTCAATTACAACATTAGACGATTCATCCTCAATCATCCCGTTTTCCGCCGTCGTGTTCTTCTTTCGGTCTCGCACCTGTTGCACGGTCCATCCGTGGCCGGTGGGCAAGTCTACTGGCGAATCCGTCGTCAATCCGTGATCATCCGCATTCGAAAACCCATCGATGACACTACCGGATGTGCTCGAACTCGATCCACCTTTCAGTCCTGAGCCGCCTCCACTGCTGGAGCCGGAGCTGGAACTGGCATTGGAATTATGCGATGCATGTTTGGACGAAGGCGTAGGCGAGATTGTCGCTGCTGTCGATGGGTTGCGCAAACTCAGTCCCGCAGCCAAGCTCAATGAAGAAGACGACGACGAAGAAGAAGAAGATGAAGAAGATGACGACGAAAACGAATGGTTTTGAACATTCAGGGGTTTTGCATCCGCCATTGACAGTCCCGGGATCGCAGAAAGCAGGAAATGCTCCGTGGAACCACGCTGTGCAGCGTTGGCCGATGCATTTGTGTTTGCGCTTGCAGCGGAAGATGATGCGGAAAGATCAGTAACTGCAACAATCGTCTGCGAAAGTTTTCTGCTTAGAGCTTCGACGCCATCCGGAACCACCACTACATTTCCATTTCCAGAGCCGCTTCCCGTCACATTGAAGTTCGCATTTGAATTGCCACCGTAAGAGTTGTAGTAGTGATGGTGCTGGTGATGGTTACTATTGTTGTTGATGGAAGACGTTGAAAGAGACAGCAAATCCCAAACATCCCATGACGAGGACGGATCCATGCCATTTGCGGTTCCTGCCGCCGATATATCCAGCAAGCCCAAAGCACTGACATATCCACCATGCCAGCCGTTCGAGCCGTTCATATGATTTTGCCCCGTGGTTGACTGTACGGCAAGCGATGACGATGATGACGCCGACGCCGACGCCGACGACGACGACGACGAAGTTGACGATGAGAAAGGTGGAAACGAGAATGAACTAGAAGAGGAAGATGACAGCCGAGGTGTCGCCAACGGAAAGTCAAACAAGTAGTCATCTGTCTCCCACATTCCTGCATACGGATAGTGATTTGCAGAGCCTGATGGAGCGCCTGAGGCCGATGACGACGATGCGCCAGAGGCCGACGACGACGACGATGATCCGCCCGATGACGCAGAGCACGAAGTAGTAGACGGCCCAAAAAGAGTCATCAGAACATCATCGGATGTATAACAAGGCGACGAGGACCTGAACCCAAAGTTGTCTTCCATTTTCGAGAATGAGACAAAACGAGAATATATGAATAAATGAGAGACAGAGAGACAGAGAGACAGAAATGAAAATACAAGAAATGAAAAATACAAGAAATGAAAACACAAGAAATGAAAATTAAAATATGGAGACACGTACTTCTCTGGGTTTTTTTCAAAAAAGGGATCGTATTGGAAAAACGAGGTTTCTGGTGGAATGTGAGATTCGGCGGCTTCTTGGATCGGCACCATCTTTTAGGGCTCTCATAAATCGGGCACTCGGCAAGATGGAGGAAGAGGGGAAGGCCGAGATTGATGGACTTCCAGTAGCGGTCATGGTGTTCGACCTTGGGTCGCGGGCAATTTTTCTTTCTTCTTTCATTTCCCCCAGACACACATTTCACACGTGGCGTGATGGGCTGACGTCACTTGAGACTACGAGCTATTCCCAATCGTTTTTTTTAAATTAAAAGAAGGGGGGAAGGGAGTGCGGGTACGGGCGTTGAAGTGGGGGACGATCACCTTGTTATTGAACACGGGTCATCCATGGGCATTGCGGATGGTGCATCATCAAACCCATAATGGCGCCCATGACAGCATCTGGCGGTGTCGCTGACGAGCTCGGCAACGTTCATCTGCCATTCTGTGGACAGAGACGCACGCTAGTGGACCGCTGCGGCGACAGACAAAGGAGACGGAGGAGGAGAAGGAGGTTTTGGAATGAGAATTCATCTAGAATACAATTTATCTATTTCATAATATGTATATGTGTGTGTGTGTGTGTAGGTGTAGGTGGGTGGGTGAATGTGTGTCACAAAAAGCGAACAACAGACTGGGGATAGGTGTCATCAAACGACCTGCAATACTGCGGCTGGATACCGCAGTCGCTGCACGTTCTGTTATTCGGAACGACATCTCGGAGAAGAGACTTGTACTTTGTGAGCGCCTTGGCCGGCCCAAGAACGTGCTTCCCTCGCTTTTCACGATACTTCGCAGACCAGTCGTGCGGTGGCAAAAGATCCATTAAGGTTACAGACACGTCGTGGCCACTGAATCTGTTTCCTGATCTCTCGTTTTCCCGCATTGTGTCAAGAAGATGCTGAGGGAAATCAAGCGGGAGCGACATGAACAGCATTGTGAATTCATGAGAATAGTCCCACTCGTTATAATGTAGGCCATGGTCTGAGAGCAAAATGATGATGGCCCGCGGATGGTCCACAAACAGGCGATCAAGGGCAGCTGCAAAGGGCTTGTCGTACAAATCGAGAAGCTGCGGAAGCCGAGTATGGGCTTCGTAGACGTGTCCAATGAACAGCTTCGGCTGGTCCGTAGGCCGGTTGTGATGCGCATCAAGACGGCGATCCAAAAAATCGTGCATAAAGCTCAAACGAAGGTGATACGGATCAGACCCGGCCAGGCAATGCATTCCATAATCATTGAATGGATGCCAGCCAGGGTGGCAAAATGGGGCTACCATCGTCGCATCTGCTCTTTGCTCAACCATCCAGTCCCCATCACCATGAACATGCCTCGGATCTTCATCAAGAAGAACGAAGGAGTGGTTCGCAGGAAAATTGTAGGAAACACGAGGAGCAGGAGCGCCGCCACAGTCTTCATCATAGAATCCAAACGAATAGCCCCCGACTTCCCGGTAAAAGTCTCCAGTGTACGGAAACAACTGTGGATTCGCGTCGCGCTGAGCTGGTGATTCAGCTCCCGAAAACAGCGGCATCTGGTTGGGAAGCGAGTTTGCGGCAATAGCACGGTATCCTGAAAAATTAAAATAATGCGCATTGGGACGCTCTTGGAAGCGAACATACGATTCCTTCATTCGTTCCGCAAACCAGAACCGATCCAGCGCATCAAAATTCCACAGAATAATATCCCACGGCTGGCTGTTGCTGAAATCGTCGGATGCAGGCTTTGGTCGAGATTTCGAGCGATGCTTCTTCGATTTTGATTCCTCTCGAGAGGTGACATCCTTTGTGCGCTCCTTGTGTTGTTTTTTCCGTTTCAGATTGGTTTGTGGCACAAAGAATACTTGTTCTCGAAATCCCAAAAACGGATGGACACACTGTACAGCAGCATAGCCATGGGGAATCTGCAACGCATATGTGTTCTTGAACAGCGACACAGTATGAATGTTCCACGGAAACGCATCTGCCGACTCCGCCAACAGATACCTGGTTGGCTCACCCCATTCATCAAACATTCGATCACGAAACATCACGGTGAAAGGGCAGCGGCTCGCATCCACAAACCCGCTGTATCGCTCAAGCCTCGCAATGTGACTACGCTTGCACGATCCAACAAACCGGTCAAACATCCAATTTTCCGTGCATCCCATGTCCAATTTGTACCGAATGGAAACAGCTGACGCCACAAGCAATGCCAACAAACACAAACACCGCAATGCCGCTCGCCGAACCAGCATGGCTCGTCGCAAAACGTAGGCTGCAAACACGGCCAACGCGAAAAACGGAATCGGCTTGATCTTTGTAAACACAAGCAGTGGAAGACCAATAAACGCTCTCACCGCAAACCCGGCCACCTGGACCTTGTAGTTTGCAAGATCGGTATTCCGGTCATCAATTTCCGGGGTAGGAACTGCGGACCCATCGCTGTACGGAGATGGTAACCGCGGCGACTTGTCTGCGTCATCACTAAGATAATCGGAAGGTGAAACTGCCGATGATTCGGTACTGAAGGGAAGAAGCGAAAAGCCCAAGGGGTTCATGCGCATTGTGCTATACCGAGCAGAATAGGAACATTGTGTGCTGCAATACGATTGAACACCGTCGGCCATCACCACCGCTGCCGCTTCCGTTCCGGCTAAATACAATAACGGCAACAGTAGCCAGTGATGTGTGCTAAACAAACTTCCATCGCTGCAAAAATGCTTGATCAGCACGGATATCACACAAAACGCCACAAAAACTGCAGAATGCACAACGGACACGTGCGATCCAAGCCTCCGATTTATATTGGAAAACACCGCAACAAGCCCAAATGGCGACAGTCCAAGAAGCATCAAAGCAATCTGGACCCCATGCTTGAACACAATGCGAGAAACGAACGGAATTCTAGGGGTGAGTTCCTCCGGCGCAACGATCCAATACGAATCATCGATCCGCCCAGTGACGACAACCATATACATCGCACACACCATGATCGCTACCATTGGCCCGATGAGCCATTCCCTGAAGGCCAGGAACATTTCCTTGATCCGGGGGAGCAGAAACGCAAAGAAAATCTGTACAAATCCACCGCAATTCCTCATCACGGCCAAAACACCGTTCTGCAACGGTCGATTATCCGAAAGGACAGACGAAAAGGACAACAGGTGTCGATGATTGAACCATACATAGACTGAAAAGAGAAGAAACACGACAATGTGAAAATGAAAGCTGAAGACGGACGTGTGTGACAAATAAAGCGTACACAGTCCCGCAAAGTTTGGCACACTTGTAACCCAACGAACTGCGAATCGACTATAAGCATCTGACATCTTGGCTGATCGCCGTTCTCTACTTTCTATCTTCTTAACGAGATTCCTTTCTCTCTCTCTCTCTCTCTCTATATATACTTGATTTGTGTAGTGGGATTTGTCCTCAGTCGGCCTGAGTTAAATGGATCGAGGTTGTTTCCACACACGATGAAACAGCCTTTTGTGAGGGTTCATACAAAAGACGTCTGAAGCACTTTACAGTTGGCGCATAGCCGGCGTCATGCAGTTAAGAACGGAGGCTCAGCGGGGTCTATGGAGGACGGAGTGGCTGCCCTTTTCCCGTGTGCTGTTGGACAACGCGCTCGGTGTCGTGCCGACGTGATAATGATGGTGACGGGAATTCTGTGCGGACGCAGCGGAGTCTTCCGTTGGCCCTCCAGCGACGCAAGGTAACACAGCTGAGAGACCATTGGGTTTTGCGCTGGTACGACAAAGCACTCAGCGCTCCACCGTCCATACTTCCACGGACTGACCTGGAGGCCCCCCAAAAAAGCCTGTTACAAAGATTGTTGTAAACCTCTTCTTATTTTTTTTTTTTTTTTACCCTCTCATGTAGCTCTGCATCCGCCATCAACACACAACAGGCACACTCGAACAGTATCATCAACCAAATCATACGGTATTATTTTTTCCCTTGCAGGTTGGATTAAACGGTCCCATTATTACACAATTGCGGCATTTTCCTTTTCTGACGCACCAGAAAGGCGTCATGTTGCCACCATTGTCTGCTTGCGCAGCTCAGATAATGCGCATCGACTGCTTCGCAATCTGTCTGCGAAGACCGGCCTCATTCCCGTTCACATTAACGAACGGATTGACAACATCACGGCCAGACACCAGAAAAATTCGTGTTGCTAGTACCGGTGCTGGTGCTGCTTGCCAGAGCGTCATTGTGCATCTTGATCCAGAAGTTCTGGAGCCATGTATCCAATTCAACCAGCTTCCCGCCTGCCGCACCTCCTCCCCTGGATCGACAACGACGATGGTTGTGTTTCAAAAGGTCGCGATACGTCAAAATCTAGGAGAACGGGCTCGAGGCTGCGGCAGCTCCCGAGTGTCCCGCCCTCTGCACCGCTTCGGAACCCAATACTCCGTGAGTGGGCATCGAGGTGTGCAAAACCCAGACGATGCAGGCTTCGCAGCCCAAGAAGACGTTTTCAAGGACATGTCCAAACGACTCCTCTCGTACACACCAGGCATCGAGGCGTCCAAATCGCGGCCGATCATCTTGGAGCGGGGGCACCAACGCTCGAAACAGCAGCGGCCATCCTTGCGTATCTCGCTCAACTGCTCGAGAAAATGAAGCTAATCATCAGGCTGTTCCTATGTCTTCCTGGAGCAGCATTTCCCCCAATGGATTCTTAGATGGACTGAAATGCAGCTGGGGGAGCAAGCATCAAGCCTCAAGAAACCATCCTGACGAAACACCCAATGCTGCTGCTTATTTTCCTTGTTTGTGGATGATGATGATGATGATGATTATTTCATTGTTGTGCTGTTTACGGTGCTGGAGCGCTGGACAGATGCACCAGAGAAGCCGCATCCTGTCCGTGTATCGGTCATTGTTGCGGTCATCACGAAGCTTCCCGACTGCACAAGTATGGCTTCTTTTTTCTTTTTCTTTTCCTTGTCAAAAACTCTTTCCCAGTCGCCCTTAACGTTCTGTGCATTTTAATCCATGTTCATTGATTTTTTTTTTATGTTTACGGTTTCCTTTTCTGCAGGGTCGAGCGGTGATTCCATTGCGCATTCGAAATGGCTTTCGAGAACACATGTCGGAAAGCGATGGCAGAGCTGTGGAGGCTTTGCTTGCCACCGCGGATGCACATCTGTCGTACATGGAGCTCAAAGAGACCGATTTACGGTCGTTGAAAAGTCGGAGAATCCAGCATCCGTCGAGAAGAGGCGAAGTGTGGATCGAGGAGGATGGACAGCCAGCCGTGGAGGTGCCGGACCGCGCCAAGATGCAAAAGGAGTCGGAGCGCTGGACGCTGTCGTACTTGGACTTGATTCAATCGATCCAGCCCTCCCCAGGTTTCCAGTACCACATCGCCACAAAACCTTCTGACGCACCGCTGGTATGGCCGCCGGCAGCCCAGCGACCCACGCACAATGCCCACCTGTACGCTCGGGACCCGTCCATCCATGTCGACCAGTCTGTCGCGTCCGAACGCCGATCCATTGTTGGTGATTTGCACACGTCATACTCGGAGCTTCCGCTCATGGACTTCAAAATGGCAGACCTCGAGGGAAACCGCCTCCGGCTACAGCACGCAAAAACCCTCGAGGACGATGGATCCAGAATGTCCGCAATGATCGAAGCCTTCTTAAAAGAGAAATTCGGAATCCAAGCTCCGTCAGCCATAGATGACGAAACCTTTGAAAGGGAACTCGCTGCTGCGGCTGCCGATAAGATCGCAGAGCTCAAGAAAAAACACGATATGGAAGACGACCTGTTGTAAAGATATCCTTTTTTCCCGCGGCATTTCCAAAAATTTGCCCGTTAAAATTTCTTTCTTTCCCTTTTCTTTCAAAGTCTCTCTTTTTCGTCTTTTCATCGTTATTGCGTTTGCTATCCTTTCATTTTCATTTTATAATCTCAGTTTCCTTTTTTTCCCTTCCTCTTTTCATTTATTCATTTGTTGTTGTTTTTCTTCTTTTGTTATAAATTATTCCTTCTCAAGAGATTTCTCGTAACTTTTGACTAACCATCTTCACCCCGCCCCTCTCTCCTTCTCTCTTACGCATACTAATCTCTCAAGAATGAGCGAGATTATTGTTGGACGGATTGTGTGTCTGAAGAAAGACGGGACTTTTGGACCGAAAATCGATGTGTCTGATTCGGACTCGACCCTCGTTTTTGGGCGATCTGTCGAAAGCGACATATGCATCAAGCTTCCAGAGGTCTCCCGGAAACACGCCTTGCTTGAAAAAGACGGTTCTGGAAATTTGTGGATTGAAAATGCGAGCAAAACCGGCCAAACGCTCGTCAATCATGCGCCAGTGTCTCACAAAACCATGCTGAAGTCACGAGATTTGGTGACGATTGGAAGCCGGTCTTTCTTGTACTTTACAAAGCAGGAAGTCGAGTTTGGCGACGCAGACACCCCAATGCGGGCGGCACTGTCGGAATCAACACCGTTATTGAACATCAGTCATACTGTTGCAAATTCAGCGTCGAAGAAGCAGAAGTCAACGTCGCCGTTATCGTCGGCCGAAAAGCACCAGGAAGAAAATGGAGACGCAGTTTCAAAGGAGAACCAAAACATCTCTGCGGTCCTTTCGCCAATTCGGTCGTCTGCAAAAAGCATGAACGTGTCCGGTATTGAATCCGCAAAGAAGCAGCAGCTTCCAAAGACCCCCCTGCCAAATGCTGAAGAACCAGAGCAGCGGCCATCGCAAGCCGTGCAAGAAGAAAAGGAGGCAGAAGGGGTAAAAAGGACTTTGCCCACACCGGTTCGAAAGGAAATTCAGAGTCGTGCAAAGCAGGCTGAGGAATCCAGACCGACCGCCACTCAGACACCGGCTCGAACTCCTGCTGCGTCAAAAAGTACGCCGCTGACTCCGGCTTCCGTCTCTTCGGGTCCTTCCGTTTCCTCCATCTCTGGTTCGCAGCAGCAGTCTGCAAGAAAGTCTGTATCCACACCCGCTGCTGTCGTCGAGCAAGGCCAGTCGCAAGGCGGAAAGGAGACAGAGCACCAGCAGCAACAAGAGCAAGAGGATGCTGATGAGAGTTTGGAGGTTGTAAATATGCACGTTCCGTCTCCAATTGTGGAGCTTGTCTTGTCTGCGCGTCGCATTCGCATTCCGTCGTCTGTGAGACGGTCTGCCGTGAAGAGTTCAAGCAAGAAGATTAGACAGTTGCAGATGCAAGCTGAAGAGATCGAGGAAGTTTCGAAGCCGCAATCTGAGGTCAAACCGATTCTGAAAAAGACTCCTGTGGCGATGCCTCTTTCTACTTCAAAGAAGCAGATCACGTTTGGGAATTCCAGTGTCAAGGACTTTGAAAAGGAAAACAACACAATGGATATTCAAGAGCGTGATGAGTCCATCCAGCGTATCTTGTTTGATGAAAAAGGTGCGCAAGAGGAGGACGAAGACGCGTCCATTGTTTCTGGCGAAGAACAGGAAGACGCGGAGGAAAAGGAACAGGAACACCTGGAGGAAGAAGACGACGATGACGACGATGATGGTTATGAACATGTTCACCGAGAGGAAGAGAAAGAGACCGCCGCTGCAGACAAGTACAAGAAGCTGGCAACACCACTTCGTGCAGAGATTGCAGAACGAGTGCAGAATCGTGATTCTCGAAAGCAGTCATTGGACGAGAAGCAGCAACGAATGAAGACTCCGATGAAGGCTGAGTTGTCCGAAGCTGCTGCGCAAGTTGCGGCTCGTGAGCAAGAAAAGAAGGCTCGAAAGCTGTCCACGCCCATCAAATTCGAACTCCAGGATGCGGCGTCGAAGAGGGTGGAACACATCCAGAAAATTACCAGTGCAATGGAAAAGATGAATACCCCTGTGAAAAAGGCGATCGAGGAAAAGGCTGCACAAGTGCAGCAGCAGATTGCAGAAAGAAAGATTGACAAGAAGGCTGTCAATACTCCGATGAAAACTGAGCTGAAGAGAAGAGCAGATGAGATTTCCCAATCAATTTCCTCCAAGATCGAGGATCGCGAAGCCAAACGAATTGCAACACCTGTCAAACAGGAGATCGCGAATGCTGCGTCTCGTGTCGCAGAGGAAATCCGTGCGAAGAAGGATGTGAAGGTCCTCACTTCGACTCCCATGCGTAAGGAGATTGCCTCCAAGGCAGTAGTTGTTTCCGAGGCGGCTGCCGTCAAGGTCACTTCCGTGCAGAACGCCGTGGTCGTTTCCGATGCTCTTCGCAATGAAATTCGAAAAGAAGCCACAGATATGGCGCGTCGTCTTGACGCACGTGCCCAGGATCTGGCCCACGGACCCGCAGTCACAAAGGACTTAAAGACAGATATTGCGAAGAAGGCAGCTGTGGTGACCGAGATCATTGCAATGAAAAAACAGGAAATCGATGCAGCACCAAAAGTCGACGCGCAACTCAAGAAGGAACTCGTCACAAAGGCTCCTGCAGTCATCAGGTTCATCGAGACAAAGAAGGCGGAGCTGGAGAACGCACCCCGCGTTTCCAAAGAGCTGAAGAAGGATCTGGCTGCAAAGTCTGCTGAAGTTGCCGCGTTGGTGGAGGCGAAGAAGTCCGAGTTGCAGAATGCTGCAAAGGTTCCTGGGCCCCTCAAGAAGGACTTGGCAACCAAGGCGACAGCCATGCAACAGTCGATTGCCGAGAAGAAGGCACAGCTGGAGAATAACCCCAAGCTAGACGCATTGATGAAGAAGGAAGTGATCTCCAAATCTGCAGAGGTTTCTACAAAGATCCTGTCCAGCAAGGCCGCTCTCGAGGCTGCTGCTTTCATGGTCCCTGCCCAGTTGAAGGCATCCGTCACCGAGACGGCCGCCCAGGTATCGAGTCGTATCAATGCACTGAGGGACGAGATGATTTCACACACCTTGCTCTCCCCTGTTCGACGAGAGATCAAAAAGGGAGTTTCGCTGAAGACTGTCCCTGTGCTGGTTGCCGCGAAAGAAAATGCTACTGTTGCTGTGGCTGCTCGTGCCGATGCCGCTTCTGATCCTGTTGTCAGGGCTCCCGCAAAGGAATCTCCATCACCCAAGACCCCTGCGAACGCCAGCGTCCGCACTCCTGCAAAGGAAGTCCCTGCCATGTCTACCCCGACGAATGCAGACGAAACGACCGCTTCTCGTACACCCGCCAAAGCCGTGATCGAGTCCGTGCACGAAGCCGTGCAGGCTCCGGAAGCAGCTGCGCCAGCCAAGAAATCTCGTTCTCGCAAGACTGCGCCAAAGGAAAGTGCTCCCGAGCCGATGCCGGTCACGGAAGTCCCTTCGATCGTTGAGCAGGAGCCTGAAGTTGCGCCAAAGCCCGCAAAACGTTCGCGAGCCGCAAAAGCTGTCGCTGCGGTCCAGGAGATTCCGGTTGCTGCTATCGCGGAAGCCGTTCCAGAGCCTGTTGTCGAAGTGCCGGCTGCCAAGAGATCTCGAAAGTCTACAAAGGCAGCAGAATCTGTTGTTGACCCGGAGCCTGTTGCGGCGCCGGTGGTTGAGGAAGCGGTCGCAAAGAAGCGCGGTGGAAGAAAGGCTGCCGCTCTTGTAGTGGAGATGCCGGCACCTGTGGTTGCTGAGTCTGAACCTGAAGTTATTCAGGAGGAGACGGTGGTCGCAAAGAAGGCCAGTGCCCGCGGCCGCAAGCGCGTTGTGGAAGACGGAGAAGCACCTGCTGCAACCATTCCCGAAGCCGCCGCTGAAGAGCCTGTCGTTCGTGCAAAGCGCACTTCACGAAAGACTGTCGTTTCCGAAGTAGTCGTCGAGCCTGCGGTCATCGTTGCAGAAGTGAAGGAGAAGCAAAAGAGAGCGTCTCGTGCACAACCAGTCGTGGAAGAAGAGCACGTCGAAGAGCCTGTTGCACCTCGCCGAACAACTCGCGGTGCCCGATTAACCAAGGCATAAGGGAAATGACAGGAAACAGGAGGATCTTTTTGGTTTGTCCATCCTCCCGTCTGCACTTTCCATTCTATACAGAACATCATCCTACACCTACATGTACCATTTCCCCACCCCTCCTCTCCCGTTGACATTAAAAATGATTCCCATTTAATTATACATAACAAAAAAAAAATATTAAAAAATACAACATCAAACAAACGACCCAGTTCGCTGCCTGCTGCGCAGTGCGTACCTGTGCACTCGCTGTGCGCTAAAAGCCATGACTCATGATTGAATCTCTCCCTGCTGCAGCTCGGTGACTTCCCAGGAAATGTTTGCTCGCGCTTGCGTCTCGAATGCATGTTGGATCACCGGAGTTCGAAAGATTGCAGAAGCGCCGAGGACCGATTTCAAGAAGGCAAGTCGACCCCGTTGGAAATCGGCGTCGGTCACATGCGAGTATTCCTTTCGCACGTTTGCAGCATATTCCTCATAAACACGACGCGGAGATCCAAGAATCTGCATATCGAAATCAAGAAAGACGAGTGTGTCGGCAACCTGCTCAACAGTCCATGCTTCGTTTGGCGTCCATCCAAGATGCATTTTGGTAGCTCGGATGGTTTCCGCGACCCATTGTTTGTCGCTCTCGGCGAGATTCATTCCAGGAATCTTGAAAAACTCGCCAAGCAGCACAACTGAGTCTTCTTCGTTTGATTTGGACTTTGCGTCGTACACGAGATCATGGAACAGGATGCACAGCTCCAGCAAGATCGAGTTCGAGACTATTGCAAGTCCAGCAAATTCACGGTGAAGTGCATAGAGATGAAATACATGACTCCAGTTGTGATAATGCCGAGACGGCTCTGCATACCGCTGCTGAAATAACGACCACCATTCCGCCGCGCTCTCATCCGAAACTCCAATGTCCACACACACGTTCGCCCAACGCGCTCTCAGAAACATCAGGTCTGGTTCATGGTCCACATCATCTTCACACCTGCAGCCCAATTCCTGCTCTGCATTGCAGTGTTCCTCCATTCGGCCTCCTTCGCTCCAACAAAAATGGAACGAACTCGATCTACAAAGCGACACGCCTCTTTCATGTCAAGCTTGCGGGAATACATACCCGCACTGCAATTTCGGGTGCAACAACTACGGGCGAGCTTAACGGTCGTTTTCTTTGCCCCGGGGGTTTTCCGTGTGCTGCAGCGTGTTGTGACCCAGCGGATATACGTCGGTATGAACACGCAAGAAGCCGTGCAACGTGAAACTGGCAGTGACACTGCATCCGCGTTATCATGGCGGGGTATGACTGAGAGTGGAGAGAGGAAAAAGGACTGATTGCAAGCAGCAGCAGTAGAGTTTTGAGCGTGCAGAACATCTGCCGTTCTGCAGAAACCGAGGTGTCGTGTTCCAGATGCCGACAGATGCGAAACTCTTCTGCTTTTGCTTCTGCTTCGTTTACTATGTATCACCCGCTGTTGCGATTCCACCAAGTGGAACGTCCGCCCCAAAAGACAAGCGTGTATTTCTTTGTTCGTTCGCCGCCGCGTAAGACTGCCGAATGTTATTTCGAGGACTTTCTTGAATTCCACCTGCATGTGGTGTTAAAGGACTTTGTTTCATCAGCGTGCTTCGTCTTCTCCTCCAGCTTTTCTTTGCGGTTTTCTTCCTCTGTTATTGTTGCTCATCTGAGAGAAACAGCGTGCAAAGAGAAGAGAGAGAGAGAGATGCCGAACCGCCCTGTTTACAACGAAATCGAAGAATTCCCGGCTGCATGGAATCCCGCTCCGCGAACGTACCCCCACCGAAAATTCTGAATCCCACGAATGCACTTCCTTTTCTCCGAGCGAGACCCGTTTGGAAATCAAAGTTGGCGGAAGTGTTTTCCCTTGCTCGAAGGAAATGCTTTGTTGGGATCAGAAAGAAAACGGATTTCTCGGCATTCTCGGCGCTAAACTTGGGGCAAACAGAGCAAGCGAGCAGGGACCTGATCTGGACTACAAGGACAACTACGCTCTTGATCGCCGCTCTCCTGAACGGTTTCGCATTATTCTGCGCTATCTTAAGGGAATCGTGGACGGCATCGAGTACGAAAAGACTCCGAAAGGACTGCTGCATTTGGCACTGCTGTATGCGGATGCTGACTTTTATGGTCTGGCAAGACTGAAGAAGAGCGTCTTGTTCAATTTGCGCAAGCTTGTAATGCAACTGGTCCTCGGCGGCGCGTCTTTTATGAAATGTTTGCCAGCACTACATCCGCCATGCAGTCATGGAAACTAGCAACGATGCAAACATTTCCACTGAAAAGTAGACGGACAGACCAAGTCGTCTGTCTCTGGTCTGTGGTCTCTGTTGCTTGGTGTTGTGCCAAGATTTCGAGATGTATGTACAATTTCCTGAAAACGTAAAGCCGCTTTGCCGTTTACTGTGCTCACCGGTGTCTCTTCGTAATCCAACGTACGTAGGCAAACGCCTTTTCCCCAGTCATTGAGTTGATGCTAGTCCACCTGTCATTTCACCTGCTGAGCGTTCAAAAGAGTCAAGCCTCAAGAGCAAAACAAAACAGCAAAAGCAACACTCGAACAGCCCTTCAACATTGCGTACTGTAATCGGCAGGACGTTCAAGTCAATGCAGCTTTCTTGCTTTGCCTTTCCTATTTCCCTCTTCCTTCTTCTTATTAACTTTTTTAATACATGTTCCACTCTTTTTACATAGTTTTTTAAATTAAATTTAGCCTTGTTTGTTCTGAGGCTGCGGCGACGACGACTTGGACTACGAGAGAGAGAGAGAGAGAGATGGAGGAGCTGGGAATCAAGGCGTCTGTTGCGAGCGAAGCAACATCGAATCTCCAATCTGCAATCACGAATTCGTCGATGGACCGTGATTTTGTGGCGCGGCTGTCGGACTCAGCGATTGACTTGTACACTCGGATGAAGCTGCTGCAGCAGGAACTTGACTTTTTAGACATCCAAGAGGATTATGTGAAGGAGGAGCAAAAGGCACTTAAGCGTGAACTTGCGAGAGCAAAGGAAGAAGTGAAGCGTATTCAGTCGGTTCCACTGATCGTTGGCCAGTACCTGGAAATGATTGATGCGAACACGTGCATTGTCGCATCGACAACCGGGTCGAATTACTATGTTCGGACGCTCTCGACGATTGACAGAGAACAACTGAAGCCAAACACATCCGTTGCACTGCACCGTCATTCACATGCATTGGTTGATATTCTGCCTCCGGAAGCAGATTCCTCAATTAACTTGCTTGCATCGGGTGAGCGTCCGGATGTCACGTACGCAGATGTTGGTGGTCTTGACATGCAGAAGCAGGAGATCCGCGAGGCCGTGGAGCTTCCGCTGAGCGAAGGCGATCTCTATGCGCAGATCGGTATTGATCCGCCTCGCGGAGTGCTCTTGTATGGACCTCCTGGAACCGGAAAGACAATGTTGGCAAAGGCTGTTGCACACCACACCACCGCAGCATTCATCCGTGTCGTTGGTTCCGAATTTGTGCAAAAGTATCTCGGGGAAGGACCGCGAATGGTGCGTGATGTGTTCCGGCTTGCTCGTGAAAATGCGCCTGCAATCATCTTTATCGACGAAGTGGACTCAATTGCGACAAAGAGGTTTGATGCTCAGACGGGAGCTGATCGCGAAGTGCAGAGAATCTTGATTGAGCTGCTCAATCAGATGGACGGTTTTGACCAGCACACCAATGTCAAGGTCATCATGGCGACGAATCGATGGGATACGCTTGATCCAGCGTTGTTGCGGCCAGGACGTTTGGACAGAAAGATCGAGTTCCCGATACCGGACCGCAGGCAAAAGAGGCTCATCTTCTCGGTGGTTACGTCTCGCATGAATCTTGCTGACGACGTCGATCTTGAGGACTTTGTGTCGCGGCCGGACCAGGTGTCGGCTGCAGAAATCAATGCTATTTGCCAGGAAGCCGGAATGCTTGCCGTCCGCAGAAACAGATACATTGTCATCCCGCGAGACTTTGAAAAGGCCTACAAGAAACACGTCAAGAAAACAGAAGGCGAAGAAGCACATTTATATCTGTAAAACCATTTACTTTGGGAGCTTTTCATGGCGGCATCCGTTGCCACTAGTGTTTTGATACTTATCGTTTGCTCCGGTGCACTTGGCTGGGCTCCTGTGCTGTGCTGAACACAGTTTAACAATTGAAATGTACATGACCTGTACGCTATACAATGTACCAGTCCGAAATGGACACACGACGGCGCGCTGGAAAGGGCTGTATTGGGGGAACGTTTCGATTCGATTTCGCAAAGCGGAGGAGGAAGAGAACAACAAGCAAGTGAGAAATTCGGTCAAAAAAATGAGGCGGGGGGGGCGCGAAGGAGGAGAAGGCGCTGCCAAGCAAATGACGGAATAACGGCGCAGTCGAATGCGAGGAGAGACTATGCAGCCGGCTTCGGACTTGGGCTGCGGGAAGTCATCATCCAATGTCCACTATCGTCGGGTTGTTGCGCAGTGCTGAGTTCGTCGAGCGGAATCGAAGCCAGCGACGGATGCGAAAGTCCGTGAGAAAGCCCAGTTCGGTGCATTGATTTTTCCTGATCACCATCGACCTGCTGTCCATGTTGGTGATGTCCACATTGACGCTGTTGCTGTTGCTCCACACAAAGGGCGGTCACCTTTTCATCGACGAGAACGACGTCGTCGTCGTCAGCAGCTCCCGTCAGGGGAGGTGGCAGGACTGTGCGGCGTCGCCATACAACTGGGCATTCATTGCCGAAGCAGTGATGATCGTCCGTAGTAACATCCTCATCATCGGAAGCGGAATCAGCATCAGTACTGCAGATTGGAACTTCGCCTGTGGGCAACCGAAAACATCTCTTCTGCCAAACCAGTAACTGGACTCCAAATCCCCAGTTTGGCTGCGCTTGTGGCCGAACAATTCGTACTCTTTGGATTGCAGCCTGCAACGAAATGCGCTCCTTCCAAATCCAGTATGCCAGAATACACGACACAGACCGAGAAATCCCAGCAATGCAGTGCACAAGCACGCTTTTCCCGGAGTTGAGACCCTCTTCGATGAACCGCACAACCTGCGGAAGCAAATGCAAAATATTCGACGACACCTTGTCGTCGATGTCCAGCGACATGATCTGGATCTGCGGATCAAACAGCTGCAGGACGTCCGTGGGGTATCTCCTCGCAGCGTTTAGAATATAGAATATCGAATAATCTGAAATCAGCTTGGTGCGCAGTCTCGCGACACCAATCAGATCCGTCAGATAAAGCCGCGGCGACACCTGGACAATCGATCCACGGCCGCGAAGCAGCTCCGGCGTCGCATCCTCCAATCGCTTCATGTACGAAATCAGCGCCGCCGAAACCTCCGTGTTTGGCAACATTTTCCTTCCGTCCTCTTCTCAAGCGAGATGCCCCGTAATGCCAGTAATGTCAGTAATGAGGGGGATAACCTGATTTGTCGGGAATTACATGAACAGAAGGACTACAGCCACTGATGATGATAATGATGGTGATAATAAACGATGAACAATGAACAATGAACGATAAACGACAAGCGATAAACGATAAATGATAAACGATGATATGACGACTGGCGAGAAGACTAAGAGTGAAAGGATACCGTAGTTAGTGATGAGTAGAACGTCGATCGAGATTCACAAGACTGGGACTTTTGGACTGTTCGATCACCGAGTCTCAAGGTCTCAACTCGTGTGCGGGGGATTCTCTCCACACTACAGTAAGCATCAGATTTACCCCCCCGACAAAACAACGAAACGAGTCAGACGACGGAAAACGGGGAATCACTTGTACCTATACAACCTACCAGATTAACGGGGAACGCTCAGTCGTATTCCACGCCGCCACCGAACACACGACGATCGAGAAGGGAGAGAGAGAAGAGAAAGGGTTATTTATTCAATCCATCAATGAGACGCTCAGCGGTGGCTGATTGTGCAGGATTCTTCTTGTTTTTGTTGCTGGTAGTGGGTGGAGTTGGGGTGGTGCGGTCGTCGTTTTGGAACCCGTGGAAAGGAAATGCACCTGAATTTGCATCAGAGGGGCTGTATCCTGTGTCGGTCGCAAGCAGCGCACAGGGCCTCGTGCTTTCTTCCTTTGGAGACGTGAACTCGGACAAGTACACAGATGCATTTTGGATCAACCCGGAGCGGTCGTTGGTGCAAATTGCAAAGTGGGACCATGATTCGTTTGGGTTTTCGCTTTCCGAGAACCTCGATCTGGACTTCTCGGGGGAGCCAGGAGCGGTCCATAGTACGTATCCCTCGGATTTCAACGGTGACGGACGAATGGACCTGTTGGTGGTGCGGCGCCTGGAAAACTCGACGCTGACTGCGACCACATACTTGCTAGACTTTTTCTTCCAGGACGCCGACTTGAAACGGTGGCAGTATTCTGCTCGATCTGCCGCGCGGTCTTGTATGCTGCCCATGGTTTTCGATGCGACCGGAGACCTTGTTCCCGATGTTTTGATCCAAGACTGCGACTCGAAACAGCTGGTCGTTCTCGTTAATGATGCGCGTGGACCTGTGCATCCAAGGTTCCGAACGGCTGTCTTCTCACAGTTTTGCCCAGACTGCTTTCCAGAATCAATCCTCTCTCCTTCATTCCGCTTGGCTTTGCAGGAGTCCAACGCAGTGTTGGATTTAGATGGGGACTGTGCGGCGGACATCGTCTTGTTCTACGTGACCGGCGATCCATCCTCCACCGGACAGGCCGTCATGATGTTGGTCGCTCGGCATTCTGGAAACTCCAAATTCTCACCCGTAATGAGGATGCAGGTCCCGTTGAATGCATACTCGGTTTCTTTTGCAGACATCGATGCTGATGGTAACGTGGATATCATGGTTCCCACGTGCGAATCTGTGGATGCGACTTCGCCAACGGAGGGTGTTGTGCATCTCCATCAGTTGATCAACTTGCAAAAGGGAGTATGCACTTCCGAAACCGACTCCAACTGCAGATCGGAAAAGGCAATGTGTTCCGCTGCATCGTTTACGTTCACAGAAAAGCCAAAGGACTATGGCCATCGAGTGTTCTCTCTCGGTACCACCTGCTTGCTCCCCACCTCAAAATCGGATTTGGACAAGTCCTCTCCTGGCGGCTTCTTCACACCAAAGTTGCGGTTCGGCGATCTCGACTTGGACGGATTTCCAGACTCGGTGTTTGTGCATCAAGGCGGAGTGCTGCTTCTTCGAAACGACCGTGGTGACTCGTGGAGTTCAGGTTCGACGTTTGGTGGCCGTGTTTCGCACAGCATCTTCGCCCCGATTACCAATGCCATTTCTGCAGCATTTCTGGACCTTGATGAAAATGGGATACTGGATCTCGCCGTTATTTCATGGAACTCCGAGAAGAAGGCATTCGAAACGACGTTTCTGTACACGAATTTCTACCTCGATGCATTCTTCCTCAAGGTTCTCGGACTGAATGGCGTTTGCGCCTCGTGGTGCAGCGAAGGCTCGCGGTTCCCGAACCCGAAGCCGTTTGGTGTGAACA
The DNA here is from genome assembly GCA_009859145.1 of Andalucia godoyi. NCBI lineage: Eukaryota > Jakobea > Jakobida > Andaluciidae > Andalucia > Andalucia godoyi. The sequence goes on from VRVR01000009.1 coordinate 109,400, forward strand.
TGCCTGGGGTGTCCTCAAAGTTTGTAGTAACCCAGTTGGACGGAAGCAAGGTTCCTGCCTCGGGCTTCCAGCTCGCTCAACTTGGTTCTCAAAACCTCGAGATGCCGTACGCAGTCTACGGTCTTGGCCGCACTAACAACTACATCGAGTACTTTTACATGGGCTTTCCAAATGGGGTGCATCGTGACTGGAACGCCCTTATTCCCAACGCTCAAGTCATTGCAATCAACTATCCACCGTCCAGCCCCGACGAATGGCAGCTGGAAATGTTCATTAGCCCCGCAGCCATCATTCTATGGATGATCTTCACGCTCGGTCTCATCTTTCTTGCCCTTGGAATCCCCATTGCAGTTTACAAGTGGCGGGAGCTTAAAGAAGACAAGGAGGAAAAACAACGAACCGCACATCTATTCAGCTTTGATGCTCTATAAACAGAAAAACAGAATTTATCAACTAGTCGCAACGTACGCGGTTTTATTGTTTTGTGTCTTTTCTTTGTTATTGTTATTGTTATTGTTATTGTTGTTGTTTTAGTAACAACTTGGCACTGGTATATTCCGTTATGAGTTTCAATGCAGCGACCTGCGAGTGATCTTCTTGCTTTGCATATTGGTGGTTGTCAGGAATTGGGGTTTCCAAGTGCCGACGCTGGAATATCGTACTTGTACACGATGTTTTCAGCTGCGACGGCAGAAACCGCAAAGCAGATGTCCTGTCGCAAAGCATGCAGATCCGCAATCACTGTTTTTCGCAGCACATCTTCGAATATCGCGACGAGATGCTCGTATTCTTCTTGGTCCTCGATCATTAATATTCTCTCTCTCTCGCCTCTCCCTCTCTCTCGCCTCTCCCTCTCTCTCGCGGTCCGAGTGTGTCCGACAGTGTCCGCAGTAGAAGAAACGGCTGGCTTTGGAGAGACCTGTTTTATTGCCTAATGCTTTACAGCGTATTACAGTCGTTTGTCCATGACTAGGAAAAAACGGACAAAGATCGTGGAATTGGGCACTACCCTTGCCCCGTGTGCAGCAACAACGTGCGTGCCTTTTACTCATTTACGGAGGGAAAGCAAAACACTCCATGCCTGTTAGCATTGCATATTCAAGTATGCCATTCGAGTGTTTGCGTTCCTTGATTATTTTTCTTCAGGTTTTTGTTCTTTCTTTTATTATAATTTAAAGTGTTGACTAGTTGTTGTTGGTCGTTGGTTACGTACAAGGTTTGGCTGCGTGTCCAAAAGGGGGTGGAAAAGAAGAAGACGAAAAGTAATTTAAAAAATGGATGAGGAGTATGATGCAATTGTGCTTGGGACCGGGCTTTCGGAATGTGTGATTTCTGGGTTGCTGTCCGTGTCTGGATACAAGGTTCTGCATGTGGACCGCAACAACTTTTATGGCGGCGCGTGTGCGTCGCTGAATCTGCAGCAGCTGTACCAGCAAGTGCGTGGGAGTGAAGAGAAGCCTCCTGCGTCTCTTGGGTTGTCGCGCGAGTACTATGTCGATCTGGTTCCAAAGTTCATTGTGTCTGCAGGAAAGCTTGTCCGGCTGTTGGTGTACACAAAGGTGACTCGCTATCTGGAGTTCGTGCTTGTGGAGGGCTCGTTTGTGTATGACAAGAAGGGAAAGGTGCACAAGGTTCCTGCAACGGACGGAGAGGCGCTCAAGTCGCCGTTGATGGGCCTTTTTGAGAAGCGGCGATGTGCAAAGTTCTTGTCGTTTGTTGCAGACTACGACGAGGCGAATCCGTCGACTCAAAAGTACGACGCGAAGATGCAAATGTCGGAGCTGTACAAAAAATTCGATCTTTCGGAAGACACGCAGCAGTTCATTGGCCACTGCATTGCGCTGCATTTGAATGACGACTATCTGTCGGAACCTGCACTCGAGACAATTAAGAGAATCCAGCTGTATAATGACTCGTTGGAGCGCTTTGGAACATCGCCGTTCTTGTATGTTCCGTATGGCCTCGGAGAGCTTCCGCAGGCCTTTGCCCGTTTGTCGGCTGTGTACGGAGGAGTGTACATGCTGGATCGCCCGGTGGACGAGATCTTGTTCAACGAGGAGGGAAAGGCGTGCGGAATCAAGTCGAATGGAGAGTCTGCGCGCTGCAAGTTCATTGTCGGAGACCCTTCGTATTTCCAAAAGTACGACAAGGTGCGCCAGACAGGAAAGGTCGTTCGCTGCATTTGCATTTTGGACCACACAGTTGCAAACACAAACGATGCCAAGGCCTGCCAGATCATCATTCCGCAAAAGCAGGTTGGGCGACAGAATGATATCTACATTTCAGTCATTTCTTCCGAGTTCAAGGTTGCACCTGCTGGAAAGACTGTGGTGATTCTGTCCACCAAGGTGGAGACTGCGAATCCGGAAGCCGAGCTGCAGGCTGGATTCGATCTTTTGGGACCGATTCAGGAGAAGTTCACCGTCATTTCCGATGCATACGAGCCGTTGGACGATGGTAAGAAGGATGCATGCTTCATTTCAAAGACGTATGACGCGACTTCGCATTTGGAGACGACTGCAGACGATATCATTTCCCTGTGGTCGCGCATCACTGGAAAGGACCTCGACTGGGAGAAGCTTTCCGTTGCCGATGCTGAACAAGCACAATAGTACGGTAAAACACAACAACACAATACAACACCAAGTACTGTGCTGCTTTCTATTCCCGAACACATTGAACATGAGCTACCCGGCGTTGTCGTTTGTTTGTTGTTTGTACATTTTGCTTTTGAATTTTATGGGCCAGCACTGTAGGGACATTTTCATCGGTGTCGGCATCGTGGGCAGGATTTCCCACCAAGCAAATCGCAAAGTAAAGAAGCCCACTGTACTGCGTAAGAATTGAAATGGATTGCTCGCGTTGTCGTTGTTAATGCTCTTGTTAATGATGAAGATGACGCTGAGGCTGGCGATCATGGCGACGTTAGTATTCTTTGGACTCGAGAGCACCGATCCTGTCTTCCGTCATTGACACCCGCTCCTCAAGAATCGACACGGTTTGCGTCAGCATGTCGAGCTGCCTGACAATGTGCTCCAAGGTGGCCGCAAGATGCGACGGAATTCCTGCTGTCTCGAGCGACGGTGCTGAATACACTGGTATCTGCGTTTCCTCTGCCCCTGCGCCAGACCCAGATCCAGACCCAGTCCCCGGAGCAGCATCATCGCCGGTGATTCGAGAACTTCCTTGCACATCGACAATGTCTGCGGCCTCTTGCACTACAGTCTTTGGCGTCTTCTTCTCAAGCACTTTTTCCTTCTTTGCAGGAGCCTGCCTTTTTCCGCTACCCTCTGCAGACCCCGGCAAGGAGTGGTGCTTGCCTCTCACACTGCCACTGTTCTGCGCATCCTTGTCAATCACGTTTTCGGACTCGTCTGAGAGGTTCGACTGCCAGACCAGGACCGTGGCATCCTCCCCGCCTGTGGCAAAGTAGTCGCCGTTTTCCGAAAACGCACACGCGGTCACCGGACCCTCGTGTCCCTGGATGGTATACGCAAGCACGCCTTCCATGAGATCATAGACTTTGAGGTCGCCGTCCGCGCTCGAGGACGCCAGATAAGTGCCCATTGGATGGAATGCCAGTCCCGTCACTGTATCCGAATGGTGTGCATAATGTTGCAACAGAGCGTGTGATCTTAGATCCCACAACCGGACTGCGTGGTCTGCACCGCCAGCCGCAACGCACGTTCCGTCAGGGTGGAACGCAACGCAATGAACTGCGGCGGTTGGCTCACGGAACACATGAACACAAGTGGATGACACAACGTCCCACAGACGGACAGTCCTGTCGTCAGACGCAGTGACTGCCATTCGACCGTCTGGAGAAAACCGAGCCATACGAACCCAATTCGAGTGTCCAGCAAGCGTTGCACTGAATTTGCAGCTTGCATTTGGTCCAAGTGACCATATTTTGCACGTCTTGTCGTCCGAAGCAGTCAGCAAAAACTGGTTATCGGATGAAAACTCTGCGTACCTGGTGGGGCCCGAATGGCCTTTCAAGACAAGCGAGTCTGCGCGGACGGAGTCGGTCCAAATTCTGACTGTCCTGTCCCTAGACGTGGAGGCAATGTACTGACCATCCGGAGAAAAATGCACTGAATTGACTGCAGCTGTGTGTCCAACAAAGCGGAGTGCGCGCAGCGTGGGCTTGAAGTTCCAAACCATCACAGTCGAGTCGTGCGAACCCGATGCAATCTGCTTCGTCAACGGATGGAACGAAAGCGACGAAACAGTGTCTTTGTGCCCTCGAAACGTGCGCACAACTTCAGGATCGCCCGGCTAATCAATACGAAAATATTCCCAATCGTTAGATTCTCGATCTTTTGATACGCTACATATAAAGAAGAAGAAAAAGAAGAAGGAGAAGAACAAGCTAAAACGAAACATACCATTCCAATGTCGTTGTTTGGATATTGTTTGTTGCTTGTTTTGTATTCCTCTTTTTTTTTTTTTTGAAAACACCCCACGTCTCACAACACACAATGAGGCTAAATCAGATTTCGCTGAAATGAAGAAAAGCAGAAGAAGCAGAAATAGACGAAGCAGAAGAAAACGAAAAACAGAAGCAAAGAAGGACTATTAGCGTAAAGGTGGGAATGGTCAATTGGCATCAAAGACAACGGCGTGGCGGGAAAAAACACCTTTCTTGCATCAACTGATGCTGTCGCCAAAAAACAAAAACGCCAAGAAAACTAAAGGCCTAAACATTTTATCCTCAATATGCAAGCGATTTTCCCTTCATTGATTTTTCAAAAGAAATCTATATTTTTATTAAAAAAGCATCGTTTGGATAAAGTGGATCGCTAGATAGCTGAACAGACGGATAGATGCATGTATGTATATGTGTGTATGTATGTATGAATGAATGAATGAATGAATGAATGAATGAGTCAACGAATGCTGCGAATTGGGCTAGTACGAGCTCGTTCATCGTACTTCGAACCGCGTCGTTTCTGTCATTTTCAGCAGTATACAAGCTTATCCGAGTGAATAAGCATTTTCAACACGTTCTGGAAAACGATGCTGTATTATGGGCGCGCTTCTTTGAAAAGCTGTCGGGCCGTCCTGGCTTGTCGTCGGGGTCGTCGTTGTTTCTGTTTGAACTGGTACCTTGGAGACATTTGTGCAAGCTGTTTGTAGGAGAAATCAGCGCTCAGAAAAGCAGTCGATTGCACTCGCTCTTGTCTCGGTATCCGCTCCTTCGCATCTCGAAATCATCTCCACATCCGCAAATCATTGATGTCAAGAAGAGCAGCGTGAAGATTCCCTGCCCTGTGGCCGCGCCCTCGTCGTCGTTGTCGTCGCAGCCGGCGTGCCCGCCTCGTGGCGGCTGTAGTGGTGGCTGTGGCGCACGCTTCATGGAAATTAACCACGAGTTTGAAACGCACTTGTGGAGACATCTTGGAATGAAACCTCTGGCTTGTCCATTCTGCAAGGACACGTTCAGAAAGGCCGCTTCCCTCATGAAGCACTCTGAGAACTGCTGCGGAACGCACAATGCGACTGCATCTTCCGCACTCTTTCCTTCCACCAGTGCTGTTTCAAGACAGACGCCGAGGAAGAGAGTGCGGCCAAATAGAGATCAGCACCATGATGAGGATGGCGACGATGCTCGTAATCACCGATCGGTGAAAACGAGACGAGTCGCGAGTCGATCTGCTGTCCGTGCCCTCTCAGCCCATTTGCGATCGCAGTCGTAGATGCGTCGTCCCAACTACAGTAAACAGAAAAAACGCAGAATAATTGCATCGGCTTCGCGTGTCGCCTGCATCAAGAAACATCATCCTGCACAAACAATAACAAAAAAAACTCTGCAGACGGTGTGCAAGGTGCATTTGTCAAGGTAAGAGAGAGAAGGGGAAGGGGGGAAAGCAAAAAGTAGGACCAGTCGTGGTGGGACGGACATGCGGATTCATCATTCTCGCGGTGTTTTTCGATTGTTCTCGTCGAGTGGATCGAGTGGAGGAGTTCCTTCGTTTGCAGTTCGACCGCATTTAGACTACAAAGGTCTCCGTGCATCGTTGCCAGTGCTGCGCAAGACGTGCGAGGCCAAGAACATCCGGTGTGATTTAGACCGGTTTTCGGCCGTGTACGACGAGTCGTTCAATTTGAGCAGAAGGATTGAAGAGCTGCGCGCGGAGCGAAAGGCAAATGCGAGAATTGCTGGCGTTTCGAGAGGGAAGGAGATTAAAGAGCAGCTTTCGGAGCTTGAAACGCGTCATTCTGAGCTTTCTGTCGAGCTCGAAGGTCTCGGGCGGCTGATTCCGAACCTTGTGGATCCTTCTGTGCCAATCGGTGATGAATCTAGAAACGAAATTGTGTTTCAATCTGACGTCAGCTTTCCAGGATCGGGAGGAAAAGGAGAATCGGTGAAGAGGGACCATGTGGAGCTGGCAAGATTGTGTGACTTGATCGACACGGAAGCTGCATCTCGGGTTTCGGGTGCTCGCTTTTACTACTTGAAGAACGAAGCTGCGCTAATGGAGCTCGCGCTGGTGAACTATGCGGTGCACTTCATGGTTCAGAAAGGGTGGGTTCCGCACATCACGCCGGACCTCGTTCGGCTTGGGGTGGTCCAAGGTTGTGGATTCCAGCCTCGCGGAGAAGCAAAGCAACTGTATGAAGTGGCGGAAAGTGATCTCGTGCTGACAGCCACGGCCGAGATTCCGCTTTCCGGAATCCACATGGACTCCATCTTGACGGGCCCCGCACTTCCTCTCAAGTACGTTGCATTCGGGAGATGTTTTCGAACAGAAATTGGTCATGCCGGAAGCGAAAACCGCGGAATATATAGGGTTCATCAGTTCAGCAAGGTCGAAATGTTTGCGTTCTGCAGCCCGGACAGATCGGTCGAATTTCTGGAAAGCATCCGATCTGCCCAGATGGAGTTCTTTGAATCGCTGGATATCCCTTTCCGAGTGCTCAACATGGCTTCCGGGGAACTCGGTGCTCCTGCAACCAAGAAATACGACATTGAAGGATGGATGCCAGGTGCCGGCAAGTGGGGCGAGCTGTCTTCGGCATCCAACTGCACCGACTACCAAGCAAGAAGACTGAACATCCGTGTACGCGAATCTGCAAATGACAAGCCTGTGTTTGTGCACACGTTGAATGGAACCGTGTGTGCTGTTCCCAGAACACTCATTGCAATCTGGGAAAATGGACAAGATGATTCGGGCAACATCCGAGTCCCCAAGGTTCTGCATCCGTACATGATGAACATCGACTGCATCCGTCCTCGCGCTCAGGTATCTCCAAAGTAATAAATAAGAACCCCCGCCGTCTCCCACGATGAATAACGGACCTGTACGTCATCCCCGACGTCCGGCAGCCGAGCCGAAAACGAACCGAGTCTGACGAGTGCTCACTGCTGTACCGCTGTGCTAGTCATAGCACACACACAAAAAAAAAAATCGCACGAACACGACATTTTCTGGCCAAAAACAACAAGAGAAGATAAAAGACTATCATCTCTTTCATTCGTGCAATTGAAAGAAGAGGGAGAGGGGAAAGAAGGGAGATAGATTGTAAATGAAAGGAAAAGAGAGGAAGCGAGGAAGAAGTGAGTCGACGACGGCTGCTTCAGAGGCATTCCGAATAGCGACGCAGCGTCTGTCTTCTCGTGGAATTCGCACGAATGCGTCCATCGCACCCTTCGTGAATGGCAGTGTGTTTCCGCAACTGCGATCCAGCAAGGATATTGCGAGACGAGTATGCATTTGCATTGCGATTCAATCGGTTGCCTCTGCTGCAATCGAGGATTTGAAGTCTGCTCCAGAAGCAAGCAAGATCGTGATCAATTGGCTCAAGGAAGAGCGGCTGTGGGATGCCGTCGAAGAAGACGAGCAGTACTTTCTGGAATTTCCCCTTGAACAATCGCCGACGCAAGGCCCTGAAGAAGAACAAGAAGACCAGAACAGCGGTGTGAAGTTGCTCATCCGTGATTCCGAAGATGACGAGGAAGAAGAAGAAGGAGAAGAAGAAGAAGAAGAAGAAGAAGAAGGAGAAGGGCCATCCGAGTACGAACTTGCATCGCAGGAAATGCAAATGCGCACAGAGTCTGCAGTGTGTCTTTCGTGGCTTCTTGGGATTCCCATCATCACAGACGACAGCGATCACCGTGACGATCATGATGGTAGAAGTGAGTCAAAGGATGGACAGCAAACGTCGCTTCCGTTTCCAGTTCAGCCGCTTCCTCTGCTTCCACTGCTCAACTCGGGGTCGCTGCCATTCCCCGGATCAAGCACCAAGGAATTTGTTTCTCAAGCGTTCGCAAGCCAACGGTCGATTGATGATGCTTTGGTAGAACTCGAAACCGCCGCTGCTCTTGCACACATCATGCAGTCCTTTCCCGACGAGGAATCCGTGCAGGACTATGTGCTGGAAGCTGTGCAAGAACGCCAAAGATGTCTGGCTTGGGCATGTGGCCTTCGCGATATCATGTCCATCGAAGACGAAGACGACTGATCTACGTTTCATTTCATAAAGACAACACCCCTCCCCCCAGTGTGTATTTGTGTTTGTGTTTGCATTCTCGCCCACCACCGCTTCACCTTCTCTCATTGAAACAGAATGCGTCTTTTTATCTTGTTTGTACTGTACAATTCCGAAGCTACACCTACCACGTATCATCATCCCCCTTACTCCGCAGTCAGTTAGACTCCATTTTGCGCGAGCTTTTCAATGTGGATTTGCTGTTCGCGTTCGATGCTTAAAAGACACTGATATTCTGTGATCTTTCGGTCCAAGAGTGCTTTTCGCTCTGCAACCAAACTTTCCAGCTCGACAATTCGCTGCTTTCGAATCTCAGACTGTGACTCGACCTTGTTCCTCATTGCGATTGCCTTTATCTTTTCAGTCTCCAAGAGCCGCGCAGCATTGTTCACTTTCTGAATCGAACTGTGCGCAATCTCCACTGCCGTCCCAAGCTTCTCTGCAAACGATCGCGATTCATTATGAAGATCTTCCGTCCGCGCAAACACAATCGGATCAATCACACGAATCGAATAGTTCTCATCAAACGTTAAATCAGACATCCTCACCTTAATTTAAATCCCCCTTCGCACCCTCGGACCTCTCAGGAAGAAAAACGAAAACAACTACCAATAATTTAATTATTCCGTAATTCAATTTGATGTTCCGGTGATGCCGATATGCTCGGTAACGTTAATAAAAATCGTTGTCTTCGTGTTTGTTTGGTGTTGTTGTTGTTGTTGTTTTCATGTGACGATGATGGTTCAAGTGATGCCAGTGTTACACTTCTTCTTTGGTTGATCTTTCTTCAACTCGAAAATATGGATGGAATATTCAGTCTTCTTTTTATTATTATTATTATTGTTGTTGTTGTTGTTATTACTATTCATTTTCATTTTCCACTGTTTTTAGTGTTTGGTTGATTGAAGGTCAGAGAGAGAGAGAGAGAGAGAGAGAGAGAGAGAGAGAGAGAGGGAGGGGAGGGAGGAGAGAGAGAGAGAGAGAGAGAGGAGGGAGAGAGAGAGGGAGGGAGGGAGATGGTTCCTGTATTTTTCATTGTAGCTCTGCTTCTAGTCTCGGTGCTCGTTGGAGTGTTTCTATTTTATTTTACACGGAAAGCACGGCTTTCGATTGCAGACTATGTGATTGTGTCGACTTCAATCCTTGTTTGCTGTCTTCCGATTGCGGTTTTGCCCGCAGATGTAGACTCTGCGATGAAGAGTACGACGGATTCATTTGATGAGGACCGGGTGATGTGGAAAGACACGTGGACAGCAATCTTTTGGCTCATTCAGATATATTCGTGGATCATCATTCCTATGCATCAGTCGTATGTCACGGCCGGCGGGTTCTCGTTTTTACATAACATCCGACTTGCGCTTCGTGAAAATGTCATCTTGTATGGGATCATGGGCGCACTGGCTGTGGTTTCATTTATTTTCCTGGTGGCAGTTCGCGACGGAATTACAAGCTCCGAAGTGCTCGAGCTGTGCATCGCGCTGTCGAATGCACAGGGATTGATTTCGGTGTTGTTGCTTATGGGATACGGGCTTGTTGAATTCCCAAAGGCGTTTTGGAGACACGGAAACGAGACTAGAGAGAAGCACAGAATGGAGTACCTCGCGGTGTCACTGCACGATGATAAAGAAGAGGCGCAGCTTACGCTTTCGGATTCAAAACGAGAAATTGAGCAGCTCGTTTCTGGGCCCATTGAAGACATGGCTTCGTACTATAAGAAATCCGGGGACAAAACAGTCGTCAAGCTGAATGCCACGCACAAGAAGGCCTCCATTACAGTGACCAAGGCACACGTGCAATGGCAGCGGTTGGTCGATGCGTATTTCAAGAAACATCACCGATTCTACCATGGTCTTTTCAAAATCGGCGCACTGCTTATGGCTGTAATCTCCATAATCTTCTTGTACTCCGAATGCACCCTGGCAGGAGATGACAGATCAGCGTCTGTTGTTTACCATATTGTCAAAATTCAGCCAGCTTTGTTTTCGTTTTTGTGCTTGCTGTATGTTTGCGGCATTGGCTACGGAACGTTGCTGCGTGTTCGGGTGTTTTCATTTTATGAAATGGTTCCGTCCTACTCGGACACAAACACTCTGCAGTTCTTTTCTCTTTTCCTGTCTCGAGTGGTCATTCCAATCTGCAACAATGTCAACGAGCTGATGGGAGTGGAAGGAACGGCTTTTCAAGAGGTGTTTGATGTGGCGGTTCTTGGCACCAGAGCATTCAATTCATACGTTCCGATTATTCTGGTTCCGCTCGTGATTATTTCCATCTTTGACGCATGGTCCAGGCTTGCCGAATGGCTTGGCTTGTCTGCTCGTTTCGAACATGGAAGCAAGGACAAGTCCAAGGAAGAGGATCAGGCTATGGGCCGGACTCTGCTTTCTGCAGCGCAGCGAACACCCTCAACGATGGCCATGGTTGGAAGGGATCTCGAAAGCGGACGGAAGGGTCCAGCGCCCCCCGTTGCATCGGCTGCTCTGCGTGCTGCAGCAGAGAAGTCGGACAAATCAAAGTCGTCGGCAATTGCCAAGAAATATCTTGCGAAGCTCTCTGCGCCGACACAACCACCACCTGGCGGCTCTGCAAGTTCGAGCACCTCCAAGCCGCCTTCGTCCTTTGAAATGAGGGAAACAAAGTACTCTGCAGCTCGAGTGACCAGCACTGCTTCGTCCTCCTCCACAAATGGAGTAGAGCATGCTAGTTTGCTTCGAGACACGGATGATGTGTCGGATGTGGAGTCACGCCCGGCGGCTACTGCTCAGCCCCAGAAGAAACCACGCTTCGGGTTCTTCAACTAATTCGATTTTGCGCATTGGCTGACAGTTTTTGGTTGCTCTTCCTTTTGACTGTGATTGCGGCTATGAATTATTTTTGTTGTTGTTGTTGTTGTTGTTGTTGTTTATTTTATTTTATTTTATTTCTGTTCTCTTCTTTTGTTTTTTGTTTTCCGCTTTTGGAGAATTAATTAATGATTTTTATTGTTTGTGTTATTCTGCTCTTTCTTTGTTGCTACTGTTGTTGTTGCTGTTCCTGCTCTTGATGATTGGGTATGATTGTGGCCAGTTCGTGCGGCTTCATTCATTTTGGTCAAGTCAACAAGAAAAACATGCGCGCGGTGGGGCTAGGGAGTTCGTTTGCGATCGTGAGAATCTTATGTACATTAGGACTCCAAGTAGAAAACCAAAAAGGAGACCGAGAGATTGGCGCGCGAACGAGTGAAACTATGATTCCAAATGGCCACTTTGATAATATCGACCATCGGTGGACGTTAAAGGGGAATGTTCATACGACTGTGCAGCAGTCCTTCCGGCATTAACGGATAGTCGTGTCGCCAGGGAGGGTGGTCCTTGCGGTCCCCCCGATTGCAATGCTCCCCTGGAATCCAAGGCCCACAGCAACAGCCCCACCGGCAAGCATTCCAACACAATAAAATACAACGCAACGACTGCAACGTCTGTGGAAATTGAAACTACCCAAATTTGACTCAGAATCATAACTGCACGTGTCGTGAAACACGTGACAGACAGGAGCGTAACGACTCGCACACGAGATAGCATGGATAGTCTTCTGCCGGAAAGCACTGGAAACAGCCGAACTTTCGCATACAGCGCGAGTCCAAACAGTGCAAATCCAAGTGCCGTCAGCACAAACAACGCAGCAAGCACCGCGACAACAACCACTTGTGCAGTCTGCTGAGACTGAGACGATGGCGACCCTGACAAGTACAGCATCACATCAAGCCCAATCATGGTGAGTGAAACACACGAAACTATACCGATCAGCAGCGGCCTCAACGGAGGCAGAGGTCCCAGATTCCTCGCGTAATGGTTAAGTTGTGCATAAAAGATAATGATTGCAGACTCGGCGGCCACCAGTGCGAAAGCCGGAGCGGCTTCCAGCGCAGCAAGCCACCAAGGCTGTGTTCTAGATGGTGTATTATCATCCCCGTCGTGATCCTTTGACCCTCTCACTCCCATCCGTAATCCGAATGAGCCATGTAGTGAAACAGCACTTCCTACGCCAAAAAAACCGCATCCGCTTCCCGATGAAACGTCCATCGTCGCCAGTTCGCCAAGTGCAGGCAGTGCATTTGTACCGGAACCTACGTGAAAACCAGTCGAGTTGAAAAGAGCGGTAGTCTTGCTGCGTTCTTGTGAGCTGGACGAACTGGAAGAATCGGAGGCAGTTTGAGACACGTCAGCGGCAAGCATGGAGAGATACACCGTTCTTCCGAGTGCAGCAAATGCAAGCAGCGAAAGGCATATTCTTCGTGGAAACAGCGCATCGTCGGAAAAGAGCACATACTGGGAAGAATGGTGCTGAATAAGTCGCATGGAATCAAGAGATCGTTGCGATTTCATCCGGACGCAACACACGACAGGTTTGAATAACATCAGCAATGAAGCAGAAAACAGTATTCCATAAACAGACGCAACTGCAACAACCAATGAAAACGAACAATTAGAATCACACATTTTTTTTCCCCCTTCCTCTTCTTCTCTAACTACTATTTCTCCTGCGTCCTCTTGACTCTTAGCTCTCGGTCCTGGGCTCTGGAGGACGGAATATGAAGTACGCAGCACAGACTGCATTCGGATTCATCCATTCATCATTCCCGTTCAGACACGCTTCTCCTGTCTTTTCTTTTTCTTTTTCCCTTCGTTTCTAGCAGCTTGGACGCAGGTGCAAGCATCAAGGTCTCGTTTCTTCTTTGCGCAATGTCAAACTACAGTAAGGATGTCAGCGGGCTGCAGGACAGCGGATTCATCGTTTGGTTTCGCAGGAAATTCTTTGCTTCTTATTGGTGTCGTTTATTATTTTATTTTTATTAATCTTGGTTGCGGGGTAGTGGAGTTTCCATGCAGTTAGCTCTGCACGTTTTTTGGACATCTGAGAGAGAGCACGGGGGGCAAAATTGCGAGGGTTAGGTTCAGATGGAAGGAGCCCAAGTTCCGCCTTTTAGAGGAACTGTGGCCGCAGCTGCGATTTCGAATTTTACGGCCTCTGTGTTTCTGATCTTGTTCAACAAGCTGTTGTTTAGAGGAACTTCGTTTCCGTTTCCAACGCTGCTTTCATGCTTGCACTTTCTCTCGACGTCGCTGGGTCTGCGGGTTCTTCAGAGGTTTGGAATTGTCCATGTACAGCCTTCTCCAAGCTCCCCAAAGCAAAAGCGGCTGCTGCTTATCGTTGCATTTGCGTATGCAATGTCCATTCCGCTGAATAACGCTACGCTGCTGTACAACAACGTTGGTTTCTATCAGCTTTCAAAAGTCGCAATCGCTCCTGTGGCTGCATTTGCAGAGTTTTTCTTCCTTGAAAAACGGTTCAAGAAACCGGCGCTTGCTGGCCTGGTTCTCACATGTGCTGGAGTGAGCTTGTCGACTGTGGATGAAGTTGCTGTGAACCCAGTAGGTGTGGTCATCGCTGTCTTGTCAATTTTGTCCACTGTGGCTTATCAGTTTCTGATCCGGAAAGCTTCGTCGTCTTTGAAGCTAAGCGGCCTGGAACTCGTGTACCATGCGCTTCCGTATTCGATTGCGATCCTGTTGGTCCTGTGTCCGTTTGCAGACCCGCTGTTCTCTGCGCAGGTCGACTGGACTCCAAAGCTGGTTGCGCAGATTCTCACAACGTGCGTCCTGTCGGTTGTCCTTAATTGGTCTCTGTTTGCTCTTCTGGGATCGGTATCACCAGTAACGTTCAACGTCATGGGCCACGCGAAGACCGTTGCAGTATTGCTTGTGGCGTTCTTGTACTTTGGAGAAGCTTGGTCGCTGCAAAAGCTCTGTGGGCTGGTCATCGCTATCGCTGGAATGATTGTCTTCTCAAGATGAGCTGTTCTTCTTCAAGGTGTAATTTACTTGCTTTGTACTAACAGACCTGTCATCGGGCATCTGTCTTTTATTTTTCCCCCTTTAGACGGGCTGGTGAAGGGAGAAAGCAGCAGCTAGGCAGCGATAAACATTAACGAATAAGTATCAGCCTTATGTACAAAGATCCGCACAGAGAACTTCGGTCCGATAAAGGAGACGCTAAAAATAATAATATAAAAAAACTCATGAGAGATGATCATTCAGTCCTTCATCGAAGAAAAATCAAATGACACACCCTGCTCCACTTCATCATCCTCGTCGTCGTCATTGTCAGCACTGCGTCGATTTGGAACAGAGACAGGACGAGTTCTCGACGCTGCTGACGGTGTCACAGCGGCCGGCGTGGGCTCCGAGAAAGAATGGCTGTTCCCGTTGGACTTTGGATACGGGGTTCGAGACGGCGTCGCAGCCAAAGGGTTAATCTTTGTCGGGCTCTTTGTTGGAGTCTTTGGTGGGCTCCTGTCAAAGCGTGTGCTGGAAGATGGCGTCTTCAATGGAGGAAGTCTTGTGGGCTTGACAGCTTCGGCTTGGGAATCGCCGAGAGACTGAACCGCTGTCGGAGTCTTGGCGCGGGGTGATGAGGAACTGGCATCCACAGAAGCTCGAGTGATTGATGTCGCCGATCCACTTCGTTCAAGAGATGCCCTCGGTGTCCGCGGAGAAGACGACAAGCCGTCCAGCTTTCTGTTCGACGAAGAATGCTGCACAGGGATTGCAAACAGAGATTTCGGAACCTGTCCCTTTGCTGCGGCTCGCGTCTGTCCACTTTTCTCTGCGATGCTGCCCTTCGCACCACTTCTTGTCTCGTTTTCCTCGTCGCGATCGTCATCATTCTTCTTCGCAACGGACACAGAAGCGCGGTAGGAAATGAATCCGAGGATTCCGTATATGAAGAGACCAACGACGAGAGCAAGATATTGGAACCACGTCACAGTCAGTCCCATGACACCAACGCAAAAGAAGAATCCTCCGGCCAGCTCAAACTGCAGACTGACGGTTCTCAGCCACTTATTTCTGGAAAACACAGCATCCAAAGGAGGTCTAATCACAAACAACAAGAATAATACGCCAACACTCACGTAGACATCATAATTCAAATCAACTGGAATCGGTTCCTGCTGGAAATATCTTGCGAACCATGCGGCCGGAGCAAGCCCGATCCATTCGAGCAGGAGAGCATTTCTGACAGTTGTTGCAACATTTGTATTTGGTCCTGAAACAAGATTTGAGACGTGCAGTCTTGTTACGTGCACAAGTCTTGCAGCACATCCACACACGATTCCGTCCGTGGAAATCGAGAGAAATTCTCCGGATCCCGAGTACCAGAACAGGACAACACATCCCACAGAGAGCACGGACAAGCACGAGTATCTATTGATCCATCTCGACGGATCTCTGTTTTCAGGATTCTTTGAAAATAACGTTGACACAACGAGAGACAAGAATGGATCGAGCAGAAGCAGCACAATGACCCGCAGTGCATCGAGCTTCCACAGAGCCCACGCTGAAAGAAGAACTTCTGCGGCAGCGAACAGAACAATCAGCAGCCTGGAAAAAAGGAGTGTTGAAGGAACAGCCGTGGACTGCGATGTAGAAAACAAGTAGAGGTACGAAACGAGCGACAAAAGTCCCGTAGACCAAGTAACGGCCCAGAAAGGCTCCAGCGAAGACCCATACACCGGAGATATCGAATATGCCAGCGCAGCAAGCCTTAGTCCATCCATACCGAAACCTGCCAAGATGCGAAGCACTCGCCTTCTACTACTATTGCTATTACTACTACCGTTGCTGCTGCTAAAACTATGAATCAGAAGTTCCGACCAAAAACATGGACGAGTGATGCCGACAAAGAGTTCAACGAAAATCCTCTTTTCCGAATCAAAATTCGTCGATAACGGGAAATGGAAAGATGATTTCGCAACCGCTGGAAGAAAAGAAAAGGTAAGCAGCATCAATTGATCCATGGGGAAACGTGCTTTCTGAAATGCGAGGCACTGCTTCACACATTTAGGTGTTTGGGTTTGCTTTTTGTGTTTTGTTTGGCTTCGTTATGGGTGTTGCTGCGCAGGGAAGACGTGGAGAAAAATGAGCTCATCGGTACCCAAAGAGTCCAATTCGGAATTCTCGCTTATTGACTCCAACGATGCGGATTTCAAGCGACTGGAGCAACTTTCTCGGCGGTTAGTTGAAGAAGACTTTAGTCTTTCCAATTTCCTTTCGTCCTCCAGCACGAATAATAATAATAATGGTAGCGGTGGAAACAGTAATCGCGGAGAATCGATTGAGCAGGTAGAAGCGTCACTGCTTGAAGACTTTCGAGCGTTGGCGGAATCGCAGTCCACGGCTGTTCCAAAGAGCCGAGTCCGATCCTTGTATCTCGAGCTTTTGAAGTTTGGTGATGCTTTGCTGAACGACCGGTCGACTGTTGATGCATTCTTGGGGCGGCTGTCTCCTGCAGACCTTGATGCACTGCTGAATGTCATGCAGAAGGATCCCCAGGATATCGTCTCCTTTTTTGACGGCGACGCACAAATTGTGGACCAGATGCGGAAGGCAAAGTTGTTTCGGTTCGATGCACAGTCGAGGCTTTTGAGCATGCAGAATGCCGACAGTGGGAAAAGCGACTGGGAGTCAATCGAGAGAGAGATGATGCAGGTGATTTCCAAGAGGGTGCCTGGAGCGGAAAATCGCTCGGAAAGTGTGAGAAAAGCAATCGAGGTGTTCGAGGCCAACATGATGCTTTATGCGCAGGACCCAGAGCAGCTTATCCGACTTGCAAATTCGCTTCCAACTCCAGCGGAACAGAATGAATTTCTGGACATTCTTTTTGCAGAGTATACTCCGGATAAGATTCAAAAGCGAATTGCAACCACTTCTGCAAGCACAGCTGCTGCGGCGGCGTCGTCGTCGTCGTCTTCTGCCTCTGGGGCTCCGGGATCCGAGTCTGCTGCAATGAGTGTGAATCATCGATTAGTGGCGTTTGTATTTAGAGAACTCCTTACGCATCTCAAGGCATTCAAAACGAATCCGCGCAAGTTTGATCCACTGCTTGCAAGGCTTAATATTGCCGAACGGGCACAAGTGGATGCTCTGCTGGAAGCATTTTGGGACGTACCCAAAGATTCTCTTAAAATGTAAATTAGTATGATACAGTAGCTGGGAAGTGATGCTAATTGATGGTCGTTCACACCGCGCGCAACATCTATTTATCTGTAGGTTCTTCGAGAGGGAGGGATGGGGGAGTGGAAAGGAAGAAATCAAACTTAAAATCCAAGCGAAAAAGAATGTACAAGTAATCACGGAAGCCCCAAGCAGCAGAGGGATGCTACTTGCTTTTTGGAAGACGCCCCGCGCGCTCCTTGCTTTCGTCGACGAGTCTGTACGCAGGCAAGAACGAATCTTGAGTATCATCTGGAATCCGCAAATCCTCGTTTGGTCTTGTGTCGTCAACTCGTCCAATTGACGTGTACCCCTGGTCATAAAGAACACAATACGGCCGCACAGGCTCGTTATCCGGTCTCAGATACTTCCAGACCTGAGCATACGACCATTGCAAAATTGGGTTAATGCGCACCATGTCTGGCCACCCGTGATCAACATCCGTCCGCGTGAATGCCGACAGATGGGCGCAGTAAGGATCCGTGGACCGCGAACCAACGAAAACACCGCACGTGCCATGCTCCTGCTTCAGTTTGAACAATGCCTGCTTGAGAGACATGCCCGAGTACACATCCACGCAAAGTCCATGAGATCTCGCTGTCTTTGCCACAAAATCGTCAATCTCCGGAAAGCTCGGTTCTTCAATCAGATAGAAAAAGACAACTGAGCAAGGCGCGATATTGCGCTCTTTCAAAACATCTAGAAAAAGAAACAACAGGACTGTCGAATCCTTGCCGCCGTTGAACGAAAACGCAAGCTGTGAAACTGGAAACTTGTCCAGCGCTTCTCGGATCACCGACTTTGCATCAGAGACAAAATCTAGACTCATTCAACAGCACCCTTCCTGTTCGTTTGTCTGTTTGTTTGTTTGTTTGTTATTGTTGTTGTTTTTTTGGTATCCTACTCGTCTCCGGCCTTGCAAAAAAGGGACACGCGTCAAGGCTTCCCAGGCTCCAGACTCGTACTCTTTCCAAGTCACCCGAGAGGCCGACACTCGAGACAAACCAAAATAGCCATTCAACCACAATATGTCAAACTCTCGCTGTCGGGAATTCGGATGTAAGTGGCTTCTCATTCAAAAAAGATTCAGTAGTCTCAAGTGATGCTGGATTGTCAGAGGTTTGCGGCTATCGATCGAAAATGAGAAAGGGGGATTCGGCTCATTTCGACTCGATGAAACCTCGAGCAAAAAACACGTGAAAACGCCCCGTTTTGTGTGTGTGTGCTTCCTTTTGGATTTCTGTACAAGTATTTCTGGTTTTTTTTTTTTTCTCTTTCTCGCAAGCTTCTTCTTCCTTTACGACTCTCCTCTTTTTGCAGCACATACATAGAGGGTGGGGCAGCACACACTTTTTTTTCTCTTAATCGCATTTCATTTTCAACGAACAGCAAGAGAGAGCGCGCCCGATACACCCCTTCACAACTAGCCACCATGTCGTTCTTGTTTGGGAGGAAAAAGTCACCGAAAGAAGTTCTTCGTGAGAACAAGCGTTTGATTGACAAGTCTGTCCGAGAGTTGGAACGCGAAAGAATGAATCTACAACGCCAGGAACAGCGGTTGATTGGCGAAATTAAAAAGGCTGCGAAACAAAATCAGATGGGTGCGGTTGGAGTCATGGCAAAAGACCTTGTTCGAACCCGCAACCAAATTACAAAGTTTTATCGCATGAAGGCCCAAATGCAGGCTGTCGCACTTCAGATCCAGTCACTTTCTTCTACGCAACAGATGGCCCAAGCCATGCACTCGGTTACCGGTGCGCTTTCGCAGATGAACAAACAAGTCAATATGGCTTCGATCCAGAAGATCATGATGGAGTTTGAGAAGCAAAACGAAATGATGGATATGAAGGACGAGATGATGAACGATGCGATTGACGATGCGGTTGGCGATGCGGACGACGAAGAGGAAACGGAGGCCGTCGTGTCGCAGATTCTGGATGAAATTGGACTGGATACATCAAAGAACTTGTCGAGTGTGTCGTCTGCGAAGCTTGGTCAGAAGCAGCAAACGAGCGAGAAGGAGGAAGAGGAAGACACGGGATTGAACGACAGGCTCCAGAAACTTCGATCCGGAAAGTCATAACGCGTACTGATTTCCGTCCAGGACAGCTTATCTACTACCAATCTATTTCAATTCCTTTCCGCGTTTGTTTCCCCTCGCACCTTTCTTTCTTTCACACACACACACACACACGCATCTCCGCCCGCTTTTTCTGTTTGACTGTCTGTTACTAATGCATGTAAAGAAGTCTCTAGCCAGTTTCCATTGCTTTTCTGATCAGGAACACGCTTTGCAAGGCACGTAGGTACGACAAGAAGAAAAGAAAAGAAAATTAATAGACTTTATTGAGCCTAGTGACGATGCCCACGCGGATGCACTGATCAAACGCACCAAAAACACAGAGTCCTTCCTTGTCACGGGACCAGTCGAAGCAGTGCACGGGCTGCGTTCCGATGGACACGTTCTGAAGTCTCTTGCAGGTTCCGGCAACTCCCATGCTCAGTCCATTCTCGTCCTTCTTGGATCGCTCGGCCGGATATGAATAGTTCCACAAGGAGAGACCCCCTGATCCACCACATGACATCCACACATCTCTGTTCTGGGGAAGATGCCGTACGCACCAAATCGTCGAATCTCCGTGTCCCGTCTCTGTGCCCTTCACCGCCACGGACGCATAGCCTCGATCCGGATGCAACGTGCGCAAGTCAAAGACCCGCATGTGTCCCGACAGCCCAGAGACCACCATCTTATTCATTGCAATGCTTTGCCGATCAAACTCGATTCCACAAACGCCAACTCCAATATTTGACTCCCACCGCAATGCATTCATCCGCAGATCAAAGAGTTTAATGTCGCCGTTATCATAACCAGCAGCCACGCAACGATCTTCTCCACTAACACCGTTTCCAAATGCCACTGCCCAGCAATCTCGAACTGCAGAAGCACCGCTCGAGCTGCTGGAACTGCTCTGTGTATCGCTTGGAACTAGAGAAGCAACTGGTCGGTCGGGTTGACGGGGATCAAACACTCGGACACATCCATCGCGTGAGCCAGTAACAAATTCCGGGGCGCCTGGATTCGACATTCCGTCGATAGAGTTCACAATCGACGGAGCCGCACGCACGGAATAGATCGGATAATCAATTCGCTCTAAATCCCATTGCATGGCCCAGCCATCAAAGTCACCCGTTGTCAGAATTCTGCCAGCAGATCCAGGCGCCGAAGAAGAAGTGCCAAAGGTTCCACACTTGAATCCGGCCTTCTTTTCCGCCTCCAGATCAAGTGTGAGCTGGCCGTGCGAAAGAGAATATACTTGCAACGCACCGGTGCCTCGTGCATACTGACCAAGAGCTACAAACCGAGCAGAGGAAGGAATCCATCGAGTATCAAACACAGTCCATGCAATCGACTTGTTGATATGCTCAAGAATCTGAGGTTTTTCCGTTACAGTGGCCATCTAATAGGTGTGCTGTGTATGTTTCAACTTTCTGCTCTGTCCAAGCCAGAGAAAATAACAATCATAATCATAATAAGAGCAACGATAAGAAGGAAGCACAAAATAGTCAGCCACGGAGATCATTCCCAACTTGAAAGAATTGCGGGTTGGTGGTGTACAGCAGGGAACGACGATACCCGCATAAAGACGAAGTTCAAGGCTTGAGACTTGAGGCTACGGTTGAATCGCACCCGATAAAAAGTCCGACCATCACCTCGGTCATGAAGGGAACGCTTTTTTTGTGGACCGTGGACTGTGTGGACTGTGGAGTGCGGACTGGGTGGGAATACGGGAACAAGCATGCCTCCAAAACTTGCAGAAGTGCAGGTGACTGTCGATACTGCAGCTGAATTCGACTCTTTCATCCTGAATTCGCCTTTTGTGATTGCGGAGTTGTATTCTTCGTGGAGCGGATCGTGCAAGTCTGTGGTTCCAACGTTTCGCAAATGGGCTTCGGATAACGACGATGTCTCAATCACGTTTCTGACTGTTGATTCACAAAAGGTGTATGATGAAGCCTCCAAAAGGCTTGATCGGAATCCTCAGGAAAAATTTGCAGCACAGTGGCCAAAACATGCACTGAAGTACAAGGGCCGGTCCATGCCAGTGTTTCTCTTTTTTGTCAAGGGCACGCTCAAGGATTCCATCGAGTTGGTGGATATTCCCAAGCTCAACAAAACTTTCGAGTCGCTTGTCAAGGAATTCAAAGTTGCAAATCCACAAGCTGTCCAAAAGACAAGCCCCGTCAAACAACCAGGACAGAAGCTGGAAGAGGAACCGGAACTACAGCAACCGCAGCAGCAGCAACCAGAGCAACAGGAACTTCATCAACAAGCAGAATGACCGAAATATGTAACATAAATTAACATTTTGCACATTGGTCTTCTTGCGCCCCCACCCCCCCCTCCCCTCCCGTTCCCTTTTTTTTTTCTCTTTTCATTTTTTACGCAATCGACAGATCGTCGTTGAAATACACAAAGAGCTTTGGAACATGTCCAATGTCCCAATCTTCACCAAATGTCTGGTCATAAGGAATTCCATTTGCTTCCAAGCTCTTCGTCATGTCAAGCACCTTTCCGAGAAACTTGAAGGTGTAAGAATGGCCATGAGCATTGTGTGGAATGTACCGCAAAAGAATGTCGTGTAGCGTATCTTCTTCAGCACACGCAATCCGAACGCATTGCTTTGAGAGAGTGTTGAAAAGCTCAATATGTCGTTCACGAAGAGTAACGCACCCAACTTGCATGCTCGTCCACGCAGAGTCAAAGGGTATGTCGCGAGTCACGTCTTGACCGGCGAGTCGAAGCACAGTGGAGTTTACTGCGGAGGGATGAGACTCGTACCACGATGTCAAATCATAGACTTTTCCACTGTGAATTACCCATAGATCACTCTCCAGGCGATGTTGTGAAACATCTTGAAGCAGGAAATACCTCATGTTCTTGATTTGCGACCAGCCAGTAAAATCAACAACAGGGCTGCAGATCTTGGAAAACACGCGAGGAAATGCTCGTTAGAAACGGTTGACCGTTTTGCATATGAACATCAAACAACATCATACCGGAAGTTTGCATGTTTCAGCTAACCCGATATGGGGACGCGATGTGTTCCTACCGTAGTCAGGTCCAGAATGTCTTTTCGTTCTTCATTCTCTTCTTCTTCTTTCTGTTATTTTCTGTTTGCTCGTGTTTTACTATCGAACCCTCAAGCAGACAAAACGCCTCATGGCTCCAAAGAGGGATCTTCCCAGCAAACTCAAACCGGCCATGCCTGAAGACACCGAGAACCAAGGAACTCGTGGTTGCGATGACCCTTTGATGCAGAGCAATCTGCATTGAAGAGTTGGTGCTCGTCCCCAAATTGGATCTGTCGCTTAGCCGATGATGATCCATAATGATTCATGTTTTGGCGAGCGGATCGAAGTCATTCAACGTCCGTTCCACAAGTCTACAACAGGCACTTGAAATTATTGAAGTGTCTGTTGTCGCCATGGTTGAGAGTTCGCAGCTCGAACTCACTTCGTCAGAAGAGGGAGTGGTGGCGAGATAGGTACGTTTAATTTAACGGTGAACAACAGCATGAGAACCGAAAGATGATTGTCATCGAAAAGGAAAAAAGAAAAGCGAGTGCATCACAAAAAAAAAGCCCAAAAAAAAAACCTGCGAGACCTCGTCCTCAACGTGCTTTTCTTGGGGCACCACAAAGAATCTACGAACGTGCGTCCTTCTTCGCCTGCTTGAGAGATTTCTTGCGAATTCGACTCTGACCTTCCATGGCTTGCTTCCACTGGATGCTCATTTTCCTTGCTTGCTGCCTTCGTTCTGCTATCGACATCTCCTGCCGAGAACCAGACGCAGCAGCGCTCTCCAAATCTGCAGCGACAACATCGTCGTCGAGTGCATACGCAATGTTGGACGGTGCTTCTTCACTATTGCTACTGAACAAACCGCGGTTTCTGGAAAAGGAACCAGGTCCTGAAGACCAGTGCTGCCCTTGCGAAGATGTGTATCGAGAACCAGTACTGCGAGCCAGAGCCCCGGCCGGTGCAACGCTTGGTCGTGCGTTCGTTCTTCCCGTTGTCATCTCCTGGGACGTCTTTAGTAGAGAAACAAAATGTGACTGCTTACGCGCCTTTGTAACACCTTTGTTGAACTTCTTCGACAGCTTCTGCATCTTTTGCTGCGCAATCTCCATCTGATTCTTCTCATCAGCAAGTAGTTCATCGATCACAGGTTTTGCAGAGCGACTGGCAAGCTCTGCACCAAGAAGCAGAGGAAGCAAAATAATCAAGCACACGATGAGAAGGAGGGGTACAAGGAGAGACCAGCTGAAGCACGGTCCTCCCGGAGGGCCGATCAACCCTCCTTTACATCTGCAATCCTCAAGAGACTTTCCTGCCATATTCACAGTCTCAGTTCCAGAAGGGCACGCCACACACTTTCGAGGACCGCCTGAAGCCACGTATGTGTTTCTCTGGCAAGCGGTGCAGTGGTCAGATTTCGGGAGCGACACAGTTCCGGGTGGGCAGTCCACACAAAGGTGCGCACCACGAAAACGGGAAAACGTGCCGAGCGCACAGTCCGCACAAACTTCTGAGCCTTCGTTGGACGCCGCAGTTCCGAAATCGCAAGTAGAACATGTGGTAGAACCGAGAACGTCTGCGTAGTTACCTTTGGCACAACGCAAGCAGCTGGACTGTGAAGGTAGATCTTGGAAAAGGCCTTTTGGACACGGAGAACATTCTCTCAAAGAGTTCTCCGACTCCGAATACGAACCAGGCATGCACTGTGCACATGTTGCATACAAACTGGTTGTGAAAGATCCATCCGGACACCTGCATGTAGTCGTATTTCGAACTGATTCAAAAAGAGGGAGTGGACAGCGGAAGATGTTTGCCGTCAGGTCCACCTTGTACGTGACGTTCTCAAAAAACTGCGGAACAGATGCTGAGATGTTGTTGAACGAAAGATCCAAATATACAAGATTGTGCAACAATCCAATGTCCTCCGGAATGGACTCGTTGAAATAGTTGCTGCTAGCATCCAAATACAGAAGAGTCTGCAGTTGGGAAAACGATGCAGGAAACGGCTGGAAGATCTTATTCTCTTCCAATATAAGTTCCTCTATTTTTGGAAGAGCAAAGAAGGGAGAAGGAATCTTGAGCCTAATGGAATTGAATGAAAGGTCGAGATAACGCAGGTGCGGAAAGGTTGCAGAAGCCAGGTTGGGAGAAAAGACATCAAGTCCATTGTGCGACAAATCAGCGAACAACAGTGCATTGCTTCGAGCAATTCCAGAAGGAAAACTACCGCCGAGTTGGTTATGGGAGACGGAAAGGTACATCAAATCGGGGCTTAGGAATGTGTCTGGGACAACACCAGAAACGAGTCCACTGGATGAGACGACACCGCACAGATTTGGAGTGTGGAAATCAAAAACGTTGTCTGCAATGTCGCTGTCCGACAGCTTCAGCCATTCAATGTTTGGAAGAACGAGGCCAGGAGATCGAAAGGAATGAGAAGGAATGTTATTCTTCAGCACGGTGGAGCGAATTTGCGGGAAGTTCTGAAGGACTTCTCCAAGAGATTCCTCGAACAAGTTGTCCGCGATATTGATATCTCGCAGAAGGTGTTTTGGTCCAAGATTAAGGCTTGTGAAGCGATTCACCTCGACGGACAGCACTGTCAAATTCACGTACTTTTGAAGCGCAGCCAAGCTTCCGGTAAACGAATTTCTGGAAACATCAACATACCAGATTGGCGCAGTCCCATTGGAAGACGCGGATGCAGGAAGCGCTTCCGTAAACGCGTTTTGTGAGAGGTCCAAGTACTCGAGGTGGCGGAGTTTGAACAAAGAGTCGAGATCGCCGGAGAACAAATTCGAGTGGATATCAAGGATTGCAAGATTTGGAATTCCTTGAGCAAATGCAGTCGGGAATGACCCCCGAATGGAATTGTCGGCCAGGTCCAGTTCTCGGAGACTCGGTAAGCTGAATTTTTCATTCCACTGCGCACTCTCGATCAAGAAGTTGTTGGAACTTAACCACAGGTTTGTAAGAACTGGCATTTCAAACAGCTCAACAGGAAACGCGGTTCCAGTCAACAGGTTTTGGGAAATGTCGAGTTCTAAAAGGGTGGCTGCAAGATTGGAGACCGCAGGGAGGATTGGTCCAGAGAATCGATTCTGCTGCAGAAACAGGCGTTTCAAATCAAAGTTGTCGGTATACAGACTCTGCGGAACAGAACCCGATAGCTGCATGTTTGAAAAGTCCACATCCTCTAGACCGTACAGAGCTGAGAATGACTGAGGTATAGTGCCTGAGAAAAGGTTATTGGCGAGAGAGATTCGTACAAGGGAATTTGTTGCAAACTGTGCATGGATGGTCCCGTTCAAAACATTGTTTGCGAGGTCAATGGACTGCAATTGAGTGGCAACAAACTCTCTTTCGATTGTTCCAGAAATCAGATTGAAACCGCCCTGGAGCACCAGCAAACTGGTGGACGCCGACAAGAAATCCTGCGGAAAGGTGCCGTATATGTCATTATTGAAAACGACAAAATACTCTACGTTGGAGAAAAACTTGGAACCGCGGTCTGGAACTGGAAAAAATCCATTGCTACTGGACAGACGCCCCCGAAGACGGTTGTTCTGAATGATGCAGTTTTTGAGAGCATACTGCGAGACGAGAGCAGTGGAGAAGTTCCCGTAGAGCCGGTTGGACTGCAAATCGAGGTATTCCAGAGTTCTTGACAAATATCGGATGCTGTCTGGAATGCCTCCGTCAAGATTATTAAATGCCGCGTTCAGAGATCGCAGTTTTGTCGACCCAAGGTCGGCAGACAGAGGCCCTGAAATGAAGTTGTCTTCGAAGTGTAGATACTGGAGGCTAGAAGAAACGGACAAATGCAGTGGGAAGGTCCCGTTGAAGCGGTTGAAAGATATGAGCACTTTTCGTAGTCGAGGTCCAAGAGAAGAAGGCAGAGACCCTGTGAAGTCATTGTACTGCAGATTCACATACTCCAAAGAAGGCACCGCCCAGAAATCCTCGGAAATCTTTGCGCTTAGATAGTTGGATTCACAATTAAGCCTTTTCAGAGATTTCCATTCGTGAATGTTCGACGGAAGACTGCCGCGAATGAAGTTGCTACGGAAAGAAAAGTTCGTAATGTTCTGCTTCCAAAGTGTGAGACTTGACGGAAGCGCACCTGAGAATAAGTTATCGGATAAGTCGACATCGACAAGTGTTGACAAGGCACCAAGTGCGGCTGGCAGATTACCGGACAGCTGGTTGTGCTGGGCATGGAAGACCTTTAGTTTCCTGAGTCGTCCAAGTGTTTCCGAGAGTGGACCTGTTAGCCGGTTGTTGTTGATTCCCAAATCTATGAGCTCCGTATAGCTGTACAGGGATTCCGGAATTGGGCCGGAAATATCGTTTCCACCAATTCTCAGTTTCCGGATGACGGATGAATTCACAATAGGATCTGGGATTGGTCCAGAGAAGGCGTTATTCTCGATGTCGAAAACATCCAGTAGAGTGAGATTGTGAACCCAGTAAGGAACAAGTCCTGCAAGATGATTGTGCCCAAAGCCCAGTACCGTCAGATGTCGTAACGTAGATATTTCTGTTGGAATGTATCCGTCCAGGCTGTTGCCACTGAAATCCAGGAAGGTCAGATTTGTCATCACAGCAACGTCCGGGGGAATCGTTCCTGAAAACCTGTTCCAGGAAACATCGAGGTGAGTGACAGTAGGAAATTGTCGAAACAGAGAGGTCTCGGGGTTTCGAGATTTCCCGAGCAGTTGTCCGGAGAGATAGTTGTGACTGATATCAATCACGGACACATTCGTCGACAGCGCGTAAATCGATGGGAGCTCTCCTTCGAACTGATTGAACGATAAATCCAGTTTGTCGAGAGAAGAAAAAGACCAAATTCCCGGAGGAATCTCTTTCATGATCCCATTATGAGATAGATTGAGGTATATCAAACCTGCGAGGCCAGTGAAGGAATCTCGCAGCTGGCAGTCCGAGACACCGAAGCCGCTAAGATCAAGGGAGTACACTCGTGCACCTGCATCTGTGGAATTACAGATGACGCCATCCCATTGTGTTCCGTTTCGACAAGGGTCAGTACCTGGTGCCAGCCAGTTGGTGTCCCACTTTCCGCCCTGGCAGTCTGAATACAAATGCTCCAACGCATAACAATCTGCTTCGTGGATGATTTTGTCTTCTGTCCGACACAAAATGGAGTTGATCTGCAGGTAAAAGAACACAGTGTACTCGGTTTCCACGTATCCGTACATCATCAGGGTGTAGGTTCCATTGGTGAACATTTTCGTGCCGCCAACCGTCCGTGAATCATCATGCCTCAAAATGATCATTGGCTCAGATCCAAATAATTCACCCTTCCACTCGCAACAAGAATAGTCGACGCACCAGTTGGCCTCCATTTCATCATAATCTGCTTCTCCACGGGGAAACAATGATCTGCTGGATATGTACACATCCACATCTCCGTTCTCAGATGTCGCATTGACCGTCATGAAGACGTCCACCAGATCGTCAACAATATCGATGTATAAATACTGCAGCTCGCCTTCTCCGATTTTGCCAACATACTTTTCGTTCGGAACAATCTTCGTCCTCGGAGCATTCAAGTTCGGATAGTCGGATCCATAGGTATTTCTGCACACGGCAGCCGCAAACGGAAACAGCACACATGTCAGTGCGAGAGCCGCTAAGACAGAGGCTACGTGCATTTCACACTGGAAAAAAAAAAATAATTAAAAATTAAAAAATTAAAAAAGAATAAAGAGCAAGACAGGGAAAGCGGAGGGGAAAGACGGGGGCGGTAAAAACGAACGTCAGCCTCGTGTTCTCATCTGAAGGGTGCGCTACTTCAACAAAAAAATAAACAGAAAACAGAATGCAACGCTAACACGGAGAAGACGAAAGGCAGTGGACACTGGACAACGATCTGTTCCATGTTCATCTCCAATTGGGAGCACGCTTTCGACATCGTTGACGTCTCTTGCTGTTCGAAACCTCTGTAGATGCTGTGTGCATCCCCGATTC
Organism: Andalucia godoyi; assembly: GCA_009859145.1. Lineage (NCBI taxonomy): Eukaryota > Jakobea > Jakobida > Andaluciidae > Andalucia > Andalucia godoyi. Next base: position 137,992 of record VRVR01000009.1, read on the forward strand.
CTGCTGGTGGACCCCGACAGTCGGCAATCGTCGACTCGAAACCAGGAACAAAAAAAAACAGAACAAGAACGGCCGACTCGGGGCAATGTGGATCATGGTGCTTCTTCCTTTATTTTTTTATATTTTAATTGAAGCCTTTTCGATTTGCTCGTGTCCTCCTAGCCAAGCATCCTAGTTCCCGGTGGAATTGGATATTATGGAAAACGACTTCATCCTCGAAGATTGCGAGTTTCTGCGGGCATTACGAGACCGCTGTGCTCCATTGTACAAGAAGGCAACGGAAAGCAATTGGGTGATTGCAGTTCCCCAACAGGTTTCCTTGCAGTACATTTTGTTGTCCGTAAGCGTTTTGAAAGCGCATGTTTTGCAGCCATCAAAGTACTTGCAATCTTATTATGCCACTGGATCCGGGAAGCAGATCAAGATTGTTTCGGATGACAGTGGGCAGGGCTCGAGAGTTGTCACCGCGGAGGGGTTTTCTCTTCCCGACAGCATCCGGATTTTGCGTGATGAAAAATATTACACCAAAAATATGAAGCCGTACAGAATTTTGTTGCTAGAGCGACCAATAGAAGGTACTCCTGACCCTCAAGCAGTGGCGAGCGCCCCGCGGGCAGGTTCGCAACAACGGTCGAGTTCATCAACATCTTTGCTGTATGTGCCAAAAGATGGCTTTGAAACTGTGGGAAATTTGAAGCGATTTCTGATGACACATGTTCAGAATCCTCGATTTTACACGGAACTGGAAAACGAAATTGCGATGCTGCGAGACAGCTATGTGCTCGTGGAGAGTCACCATGAAGATCTCCGCTCGCGTGTGCTCGATCTCTATGAAGAGTTCTGCGAGCTGGCCCTTGAAGCCAGCCCGGAGCTGAATGAACACGTCAAAAGCCAGCCATTTGTTGGAGAAATGGTACGACATGCAGTGCACTGCTGGATCGTTGACGAGATTTATCCCAAAGTGATTTCTCATCTTCACCAGGTGTTCAAGGAACAAGACCAAAAATATGCTCAATGGTTCGACGACTTGAAGTTTCTTCGCCTTTCAAATTTTGACATGCCCTCCAAGTTTCATGCCTTTTCTTTGCCCCCTTCTATTGTTGATGAATTGCAGAATATCGATAGCAAGACCACTGTATACGAGAAGGTGCTGTGTCTGCGGAATTGCACAAGAGAGCTGTCCATGGCCGTCCATCTGTTCCAGAAATTTCGCAAGTATGATGATGGCTTGTCCGGCGAGAACCAAAAAGACGGTATTGAGCCATTGACTACTGAAGATCTGATACCGTTGTTGTCGTTTGCGATCGTTACCGCGCAACTACCCCATGCGCAGTCGACGGTGGAGTTTCTTCAACTTCTGCAGCTCCCTGAATTTTCAGTGAGTGAGCTGGGCTTTTACGTTGTTTCCTTTCGTGCTGCTCTGGAGTTCGTCAAATCGGTGCGAGACAAAAAGACAAAAGGTGATAAGACCAGAACAGTAATGGATGACAGTTCTTCTCAGCGGGATGAACCAAAACTCTACATGTCTTTGCTGAAGGAGGAAGAGCACGCGGATTTAACGGATGAATCCATAAGAAGATCCCGACGGCATACTTTATTGCCAACAAAAATGGATGGTGTGGATCAGCCAACTAAAAAAAACAATTCAAATTCCGGTTATTCTTTGAAGAGAAGCAGTGAGAATTTCCAAGCGCTTTCTTTGAAGGAACAGCTTCCGGTTCTATCGCAGGACTCCGAAGAAACTGAATGCCCTGCTCATTCTAGGCCACCGAGGAAGTCGTCGGATTACCGTGTCATCGTTCTGAATGAAAAACAGCAAGAGACTGACAGTGGACTGGGGGACTTTCTGTCATCGCTCGTTGATCCATAGAAGATCAAGAGTTTTTGTACGGAACAAGACCACGTGGAACTTGCGTTGTCCGCAGTCCAGCTGTTCTGGGCCGCTGCTTTTCTATAGGAGGGCGGTTCGCAGTCGATTGGTTTTGTGCATGCAACTTTGGGCGTCGATCGGACGACGCACTGGACATTGCATCTACCATGGAATCCGGCGTTGCAGATCGCGTTGCCACGAGCAATTCTTTTTGTTGCGGACTAGCATCATGCAAAAGCTTGACTTGAGATGTGCTCTTCAGTCTTAAATTCAGCATGGTAGTCGGCGAATGGGATCTGTGCCCTTCTCCCACCGGCACTCCTGACGCATCCGAACCAGAAACCTGAGTAATCCAGTGCTCAACAAATTGATTCTTCTGCGGGTCGACAGGCTCTATTTCGGGAATAAAATCTGTGTCATCATATCTAGGATGACCATGTCTTTTCTTTTCTCCAAGCGATGGGTGTTCAGACAACAAAAAGTTACGATTGGACACACCCGGAGTGAAGACTTCGCCGGGTGTTGCGCCAGCTTTAACAACACGAAAGCCGAATCCAAAATCGAACTGAGGGGCTGAATCGCGAACTTGCACGGTGAATGATGGTCTACGTTTCAAAGAATCAGTTCTGGAAGACTCTGTAACAGGAGACGGCAGTCTCATTTTCTTATCATAGACAGATTGTCCAACCACGACGTTGGAAGGATCATGGGGGGCACTGGAACTCTTCGTCGATAGTGCTGTGAAATCCTCCTTCGTATCCATGATTTGAATGTCTTTTGCAGAAGGACGATCAATACTATTGGATGATCTCACATCTCTCAATGATGCAGCGGAGGCCGTTCGAATACTCTTCATTGTTTCGTGGTATTCGTGGTACTTCCGAAACTCCAATTCTTCGGGCCTTGAGATTCGGGGGCCAATCCCAACTGTCTTGCTTTTGGGATTGAATCGGCAACGTTGAGGAGTCAAGCTTCCAGGTGAACGAGGACGAACAACAGTCTGCGATGATTGCGAGAGATTCAGTGTCTTCTCGATAACATCGATCACCTCTCTGTCTCGAATAATAGATGAGAAAGGTGATGACGGTCTAGTAGGAGAACGGGGACGGCCCAATGGCGCGGACTGCGGACGCAGCTTCTTGGGAGAGGATTCGTTAGCAGATGGTACTTGCGTATCTGGCACGACAGCTGTTTTCGGGCTCACGGGCGAATCCCGAGCAGGAGAGCGATCGCTAACAAATTCGCGTTTCTGCATTGAAACCTGTGGAGAACCAATAATCAGCTCAAATGCACTGGCAGGAGACGACGGTTTCACGAACTCCGAACTCCTAAGCGAGGAAACACCGCCTTTCGACGAGGAATCCAATGTCGAGGTTAATCGAGGAGAAAGACGAGAAGATGGGGTTCGAATGTTCGCTGGCTTCTGCACGTGAACCACAGCTTGGGCTGTGGTGTCTGAAGGCGGTGCACTGCGAACGAGCAAGCCTGCAGTGATGGGAATGTGAATTTTCGGACCCGAAACAACCTTCGGTTCGTGCGGAACTCCTTTGATAACAAGAAACGGCGTTATTGGAACATCAACTTTTTTCACAGACGAAGAATCATTACCAGCACCACTATCCATGGTCAGCTGACTGACTTTTGAGCGTCTAGAAATCGATGAATCATGCGATTTTGGAGGGTGGACGCGCGACTTTCGATTCAGCGGCTCATCGGACTCGGGGACAACAGCAGACGGATCCTTTTCGTCAGGAAGAACAGTAAGATCCTGAACAAGCGACTGCTGCGATAGCTTCATGGAACCAGATGCCGCACTGCTGGATGCAGAGGCAGCGCTGTCAGATCCGCGTCCGTTGGGAACATAAGAGATCACTCTTGTTTTTTGATTCTCCGGCCGCTTCTGCTGACCAGCCAGGATTTGCCGAGCAGACTCTGCATAGATTGACTCTTCTGAAGCCATGCTCTCATCCAAACCGTTCTTTGTTCAGGGTTAACGGATTCTTGTCAAAACGGAAAGTTGATTCCGGATATGGTGCTGGAAATGCCGACTTTCGAGGGCTTTTTGAGCGTCGTTTCGGTTGCCAAAAAAATCCAGCATTCACTACGGCTGTTATGTGACAGACCCCACGACGGATGATCGTTTTGGGTACCGTATGGACATCAAACAACATCATTCCGGAGGTTTTATCTCACCCATGGGGACGCGATGTTCTTATCGTAGGCCAGTCGAGAATTTCTCCACAGTTCACTTTTTTATGTTTCTGTTATTTTCCGTTGGTTTTTCCAATCGAAGCTCAAGCAGCACCTTTCATCAAGGACAAGACACATATTTCATGGCTCCAGAGAGCGGTCTTCCCAACAAACGCAAACCGGTCATGCCCGAAGCTAGCGAGAACCAAGAAACCCATTGATGCCCTCTCGTCGGAGGCGAAGAACAAGAAGAAGCGATGACCCTTTGATGCAGAGCAATCTGTATGGAAGAGGTGGTGCTCGTTCCCACTTAAAGAAGCAAAAAAAAACATGTGGCTTGGATCTGCCTTCGGTGACAACCTGGCCGATGACGATCAGTTATGATTCATGTTTTGGCCAGCGGCTGGCACCCAGCATTTCTTTTCATTTTCACTGTGCATATTAAACAAAGAAAATGTTTATGGATTAAGATGCACATGCTCAGGAGTGATGACAACCGGCACACAAAAACAAGCCAAAACAAAAACAAAACAAAAAAACACTTGTGAAACTCTTCAGCCACCCACTAACTCATGGTATGATCATAGCGCACTTGGGCTTATTCAGCAACACAAAAAACTGAAGCTCAAATTAACCTACCCAGGTAGACAGCACCTGTTCGTCGCCGCAACAGCTCGGGCCAAGAAACTACGAACAAGTCGCAGATTGGATACAGCAAAACTGCAGATAAACTGAGAGTTCTAACACGCGCAATACTCTCGACATACACGACAGATGTGTTGCGAGCGAAGACGGTGTTCAAAATGAAAGCAGCAACGCAAATTGGAACACACGTGCCCGGTCCATTACAAATCACAATGTGGGGTGATGTATGGAAGACAATTGAAAATGACACAAAAAGAGCTCTAACAGAAGACAGGAAGGTCGAAAAAACCCCTTGATGAACCGTCCGAGCACGCGGGATTGTAATTACATGATCCTCAAAGTCTGCGCTTGGAGGCGGTTTCACCACAGCAACATCTTCTTGAGCGACGATGAAATGCCGGACATCTTTTGCGACTCCCGCGTGTGGTGGGTGGACAGGTCGCAGACTCGAGAGCAGCTTCTTCATTTCGTGATAGTGTCCGCCAGATCCCAGAACAATCATCCAAGAGAACGGGCGACGAGCGCTGTGGCGTCGCCTGCTATCCGTTCTGAGTCTATTGATCCATGCAAAGGTACTGAACAGAAGCAGTCCAAGGACATAGTACGATAACATGAAAAGCTTATTGCGGGGTTACCGGTGAAGACCTCCGGTAAAAAAAAAACGTTCACGAATTGGGCTTGCTCAGCTGCTGGCTGCTCCTTTGGGAGAGGTGGTGGCTTTTGACTTTGGAAAGGAGTAGACGTTTGTCGATTCCCTACGAAGCACCAGGTGGGGAGAATCCTCGAAGGGTTTTCAGCGGGTTGCTTTTCGCTTGGCTGACGCGTCGTCAGCCTGCATGCATCTCAATATGTAAGCACGTCCTACGGTCTCTGAAAAACCCAATGAAACAGTACGTTGTGTCGCTTCTGCTGCTTGTAGCTTTCATCAATCTCGCACGTTCGCAGCGTGGAGGTTCTGCAGGGATAAAGTCGGATGGGTTTACACTGTCTGTGGCTGACGATGCCTCGAGTGTGTCCTTTCACGACGTGTGTGTGATCAGTGCGACCTCTGGGAAAGTAGTTTCAGGGGAGCTGTCTGCATCTTCCTTGCGTGTTGGATTGCATGTACGCCTCGGAAACGCCAGAAATACTGTGGGGGAGTGTGCTGTTTCCCAGCCATCGACGCTGTCTGTGTTCCTCAACCCTGAAAAGGACAATATTGCGTCCTTCAGTTTATGCATTTCTCCGAAGCCCACCAGTTCTAAAATCATCGTTCAGGTCAAGAGTTTTGATGCTGGACCTCGTTCAAATCGAGTTGGTTCGGCAACTGAAATTCTGTCCAGCGAACAACAGAGTGTGCAGGAAGGAAAGCAGAAAGAAGCTGCCGCGGAGGAGACTGGTCTGTGGCCCATGGCTAAGAAGTATTGGTACATTTCTGTTCCCATGGTCTTGATGCTGCTTTTGAACGCTGTGGCAGGGGCAACGGGGGTCGCGGAAGGGGGTGACGCACCTAAGACCGACTGAACATGTGTAGAAGCACTGAATGTTTATTGAGAGGTTCTTCGTGAGATCATTATGCGCAAAGAACAACCCCGTCTACTTCTTGGACGAAGATGATGATGCTAGATTGCATTGTAGCTATCGCTGGCTGTCGGCTCCCTTTCAGTAAAGAGATGATGAAGATAGCACTGACATTCGACCTCGAATTCACAAACCTGAAGTCGACAGAAAAGTTCACGACGAAGGTCCTTGGAGCTGCAAAGTCCTTCTAATCCATCGACTTGCGCTTGCATCCGAAACGCGAATTTTCTAAAGAACTTGCAATCACTGAAACTACATTAAACACTCTACGAGTTCCTCGAAAGGCAAGACCACGAAGTTTGGGATGCGTGATGTATTTGCGTTCCAGTTTACGAGTCAAACGATACGATCTCTTAACCCCATATACCAGCGACATCGACAGAAGGGCCAGCTCGGAAAGAACCATTTTGAACTGGTGCCCTTTCAATGTAACCCGACAAACATGGACAGATCCTGGAAACTTTTTCGCTGCTTTTTGTTGTTCGACCAGGGAGCACGTGTCCAAAGAGGCATCCTCCAAAATCTCTTTGAAACCTCAAATATCAGATCCTCAAAACGAGGGGGCTCAAGCTTGCGTAGCTCAGCTGGCTAGAGCGCGGGATTCATAACCCCGAGGTCGGCAGTTCGAGCCTGCCCACAGGCAAACAGATTTTTTTTTATGGGTTTTATGGTTTTTTCCTAGTATGGGCAGAGCGACTCGGAGCTGCAGTGTTTTTTACTGGTTTCTTTTTTCTTTCCAACAACGACTTGATTATATTCACAAAGCGAAAAATCATGTGCAGGGGAAGCAGAAGTTACTGCTTACGAACAGACTCCGGAGATGCAGCCTGTGGTCCCTTCGCAAACAGAGTCTTCATCTTTCGAATACCCTTCGAGAAGAATCCAGTCGTCTTGTCCTTGGCTTCAGAGAGACTGTTGGTCACCTTGTCAACAGTGGATACTTCTGCTGCATTGGTTGCGGCGTCTTCCGGATAATCATGTGTTCCAAGTCCTTGGACTGCGGGTGCGCTGGGACGAGGATCGATTCCGAGAACGGGTACAACTTCAGGATATCGTTGCTGATGGGTCGGTACTGCGGAGGAGATGTCTGCCATTTTGTCTTGGAGTTTTTGGTTCTACGAGGTGGGAGAGAATGTTTGAGAGCTCATTGTGTGGCCAACGCTTAAATGGGAGTCAGGACTTTCGGTGACATAAGATCCGGGTTTCTTGCGCTTCCAGTTGAATAGCAAGCGACATGAAACTGAACAAGGACCACTGTTTAACTTCAAGTGCACACGTCAAGGCCCTTCTACTGCCGCAGCTTGTATATTCGAGCATAGAGAATTTAACGAAGACGAAAAAACAACAAGACTTGCCAAACAGTTGTCAGACCAGAGAGTTTTTCTGCGGCATCCTTGCGTTTTTCCCTTTCTACAAAGTTTAATCGTTTGAATACCTTCAATTCGCCATGCCAACCTCAGTTTCTGCGTCACAGAAGTTTATACAAGGTCGAGATGGTGGCCGAGCAGCTGTCCAGAACTCCCGCGGTGTGGGTTCTGTTTTGAAATCCCTGTCAACTGTTTGGGGATTTTATGTCCTGTCAGTCGTGGTCGTTCTGGGAGGTGTCGCACTTGCACTCTCTGGTTCGAGTCCCATGCACATGAATCGGCCGAGCCCAGATCCTGTCGCAAGAGCGGGAGACTCCATTGATCCACTTATTGACTCAGCTTTCCAGGCAACAGGCGAGAGGATTGATCAACTTAAGGACAAAGCTGCCACGGTGGTGGAGGATGTCCGGGCTCAAGTTGGAGAATCAATCGGGCGCGTTCGTCAGGGAACCGCGAGACAAGTTGCGGACGCAGGTGAACGACTAGAGCTGCTGAAAGAAAAAGCCTTCGAGAAGGTCGATGACGCTCGGAATCGCGCTCAACAATCGAATGGTCAATTTCGTGACCACTCTGGGCCCAATCTCAACGTAGATGGTGAGATTGATCGCGACTCTGTGCTGTTTGACAAGAGCCGCAACGACATCCTTCGTGGTTCGCAAGAAGTATTGCACGGAACTGAAGATATCGCACACGGTGTTGCAGAAGGCGTCGATGCCGCTCGAATCCGAGCTGCGACGGCTGCTCGAGATGTCCAGGCAGGCCTGTTTGAGAAGGCTCAGAAGGTCAAGGAGTCCTTGAAGGACAATGCACAAGAAATCAACGCTGCTGTTCGTGAGAGAGTTGATCATGTCAAAACTGTGATCAAAGACAACTTCGATGGAGTTTCTGCTTCGGTCCACAATGCTGCCCATTCTGCCAAGGAAACGGTGAATCAGGCTTTCAAGAAAGGGGAAGCAGCCGTCCACAATTCTCAAAACAGGATTGAAGAAGTCGTGACAAGAGGAGAGAATTTTGTTGCCGGTCAAGTTGATGATGCTGCAAACAAAGCTCATCGAGCAGCCGAAGAGCTCCGAAGACAGGCTGAGTACTGAGTAACCCCCACTGGAATCTTCAATATCGCTGATGACATCCCGGGCCCGTTGATTACGGGGAAAGGCGGAAATAAACATAAACAAATGAGCACACACAGATCAGCAAATATCGTGAAGCGCGGGTGCCAAGGCGGCAAACACGGATCGCTGTTTACCTGTACACTAAAGAGAGTTCGTTTCCGATGAAAGTTGCACGTTTGCGAAAAGTGCGGCCAATTAGCGGCTACATGCATGCCAGAGGATAGAGGACCGAGATCGCAAACAGTCTTCGTTTCGGAAGGAGAGCCTATTAAAAACCCGTTTCCTATAGCAGCTCGACAAAGAACGAGGCCAACTCGCGGCTTATAGACTGCAGAATGTGCATTCCAACAGATCCGCATTTCGCAGGTGGAGAGCGAACCGGTGGACAGGATATCGGATGCATTGAAATTGAACAGTTGTTTTGGAAGGGGACCACTCGGAAACGCGGCAACCACCTCACGCCAATGTTCAGAAGTAATCACTGCGGGAGTTTGTGGATATTTTGGGAGAAGCCAAAGTTCCTGTTCTGAAATTCGGTGGCAGAACCGCATGCAATCTGACGGTGTTTAGACGTTTCGATGAATAGGAATTTTAGAATCAATTCTTGTCGAAGTCCAAGGAAACACTATGCCAAAACAAGCTGAAAATCCAACCAACGTCAGTTCGCAACTAAATTTCAACTTTTCCATCAGATGTTGGCGTTTACAATGGAGATGAAGCATTCCTGACTCCGTCGAAACATTCAATTGTTCAAGCAAAACGTGATTAGGCTGTCGACAGAAGGCGGAGGGACAAATAATCAACGTCTCGCCCGAAAAACAATCAACCGCAAGACGGACTAGACAAAGGAGCGCTAACGATACACAGATGAATTTGTGAGATCGCCTGCACACCGGTATCAAAGGCTTTGCAGGATTCAGGCCTGATCTAAGACAACATTATGCATCCTCCGACCCCGCCAACGGCGGGACGGTAAAACATTCAGATTTGCAGCCAAAGCAACCAGAGAATTGCACATGCCACAACAAGCATGTCAAGATTTGCTATGTATTCTGATCAGGCAACGTCGTAACAACACCAAAAAATTAAAAGCCGGACTGAATCATTTTGTGGCCACACAAAGGAGTTGGCATTTTCAAAACAAAAATTAGATGTCTTTAGAAAAGCTGGAGTGCGTTTTATGAGCAAGTCAATAGTCTGAGAAAAGTCGTCTACGTTTAATGTGCGCCGCGATTATCAGCATTCTGTGACTTTGCCATGAAGCTTCTATCAGTAACTCGTGTGAACAACATACTTCGTAGACAACGAATCCAGGTTCACTGATTCTCTTTCTTGGTTTCTTTGATTTTTTTGTTTTTGAAACATTGTTTTTCTAAGTTGTGATCGTCTTTGAATACAGAGTGGTACGATTTTGACTCGGTTTTGTCGGATGTCGCTACTCTCTACTGGCAGAAGCTGCTTCCTGTCCATATTTATTGGATGCTCCTGTTCAGAAAATGGGCGTGCCGCACCTGCTGGTAGCCAACCCCGGTTTCTCCACATTGTTCAGTGCATCAAGTTTCTTCACGTATGGAAGCGGCTTCTATCATCATTTGACTTTGTTATTCTGCGTCCGCATGCAAGTATCTCGCACTGGAATGTTGTTTCGTGATGTCGGCATTGTGCTTGTCGAGCCCGCCTCCATTTCACCCCCCAGCGTAAACGTCCCTCGCGTTTTTAGCACCCATTGTGTTCTTTGCTGTTGTGTTCATGTTTTTTTGTGTGAGACGACTGTGTCTTGCTTGTGTTCCGTTGTTATCGACACCTCTGCGCATAAATGCTTCCTGTAGGTGTTTTATTCTTCCGCAGTTTGACAGTGCCCTTACGGGTGAGCGTTTCACATACCGATTTCAGCGGCGTCCGTGTTTTCGAGAATTTTGCAGTTTCGTGCGGATGCATTATCGGATGGTGCATTTGCCTGACTGCTGCGGCTCGTTTCATTCAGTTTCTTGACGATATTTTGATTCACTGGCACTTGTTTGTTCGCTGTTCCGGAAATTTCTTGTCTCTCAGCTGTCGACGAGTCTTTGGGTTTGGTGAAATGGATGTTATCCATTTATTCTGGATACGGAGTGTGGTATCACGAACTTGGAACCTGACGATGGTCTTGCAAACGGGACGAAATGCTGCCAAGATCATGACGCCGCGCTCGCAGTTGTTTGACTATGATCGATTTCTTTTTTTAATTTTTTAACTATTATTATTTTTTGATTCCAGTTTGTTCTTCCTGACGGAGAATCGCAGCGCAGTGTATTTCACACTTGATTCCACAAGTTATCTGTCGTCGTACGGAAGATTCACAAACGGAGGAGGACAGAAAGCAAAGTAACACAACAGAAAGCTGAACGACACAAAGATTCGAACCCAAAAACGTCGTGAAACCCAGTTCACTAACCTCAACGCATTGCCGCATCTCGCATCACCGAGCTTTCGATCACTGACGGCGAGGTCATTGAACAAACCGACCACTGCGTTTATTTCGTTGGCCGTGTTCGATGAAAAAATGTTTCTGCGAACTTCAGGAGAGAGGTTTCTTAATGACAGCGTTCGAGACCGGCGACAACGAATTAACTTGATCGTTCCTGCAAGCAGCAGAGCAAAGAGCAGAAGTATCGCACCTTGAAATGAATTCACGAAAGCGGAAACAGTCTCGGAAAATAACTCCGAGAGCAAAGTAGCCAATAGCCATAACAAGGAAAACACTGCAGCAAAGCGCATCACACGGCCATTACAGCATGACGGCGAGGATCTCGATTTGCGCGATCGTTGCAATGAAAATCCATTTGGGCTGAGGAAAGTCTTTTCGGACAAAAAAGCAACGTCGAGGTCGCGCAAAATCTTTGACACTTTCTCTTGGCAACCAACACACAACACAGCATTTCTTTCCGCCTTTTCTCTCCCAAACGAGTCGTTTGGTCCCAGTATTGCGATTTCCCGAGCCCACGTTTCTTGACGCCGCAGGCACGTCTGACAAAGTAGTAAGGAGCCTTGGAACATCACCTGCAATATTTCAAATGGAAAACTCAAACATTATCATTCGAGAGATCCGCTAGTGCACAATAGTCCCTTTGCGATGCAGAAACAACGTCCACGCTTCTGATGCGGGAATTCCGCTCATGAAATCAACATGCATTACCAGCCACCAAAAGTGGATGAGGAGGGAAAAATATGAGCGGACCGATCGCAAGCTGTCGACGGCCCTAGCAAGACCGCAAACCAGAAAACAAAAAGTTCTGCGGCCCACATTTCTCTTCTCCTTCTGTGTTTTTCTTTCCTTGGGAGTTCATGTAGTATTGCTTTTTTATCTCTCCTATTCCACACACATCTTGGACCTTGCAAATATGTCCATCCTCTTGGATTTTGAATCGACTTCAACACCTGTTCGACAAACACCCTTCCGAGGTGACGACAGGAGTGATGACGAGGACGATTACTACGTATGTGTGCAGGGGTTTTCTTCTTTTTCTTCGTTCACCCTCTCTGTCTCTTTTTCTGTCGTGGTTTGTATTTAGACATTTCTCTAACCGCTTGTTCTTTCAGGATTCTGGAAACTCTTTCAACCGCACACCTCATTCAGGCGCAATTGCGTCCTCAGAACGTGACACAGAAGGCGAGAATGATGTTTTGCAGTTTCAAGTAATTCCTTTTGATTTTGACGAGGACATCCAGCAATACGACGGGATTCGATCCATGGCGATTGGAAATGAAATTCTGGTGATCGGCACGAACAAGTGCCGCATTTTTTACTATGACTTGGAATCGTCTAGTCCCTCTTTTTACGACATCCCCAGAAAAGGGACTGAAAGTGTGCATCGTGTTTTTGTCGATCCAACTGGCCACCATGTTCTTGTTTCTCTCAATAACGGAGATGCATATTATATTCATCCCAGCGCTTCCAAGCCGCGTAAAATGGATAAGCTGAAGGATCGGATGCTGTTCGAGTCCGTTGCGTTCGATCGTCGGAATACTGACCCGACTTCATCTGGTGCTGTGTTAATCGGAGGAGACAATGGCTGCCTTTATGAGGCAAGGTTCGACTCTAAAGAGGGAGTGAAGTCTTTCCGAATGGTGTATGATTTAAAAGAAAAATCTGGAGGTGAGCAGCGACCGATTACGGGTTGCGCTTTCGAGGTTTTCGGCGGCACGCAGGGTTCCATTAAGCAGATGTTCATTCTCGTCTCTACACAGTCTCGATTATATGAATTTGTTGGAGGCCCGTCCTTTGATGAAGTGTTTCAACTTTATCAAGGTGCTCCCTCGTTTGTTGAACTTCCGGGCACACCAACCACGGGGGATCTGTGTCTTTTTACTCGCCTGTCTGCCTCTCGAACTGGCGTTAGCAACCTTCCGCAATCTTTCGCCTGGAGGACGGGGGCTGGAGTTTTCCATGGTCAGTTGTTTTTTTCAACGCAGCTTAAGAAGGATTCGATTACCTCTGACTGCGGCTTGTATCCGTATGACCCCTCCTCAGCGAATCAGATTCCGGTATCGATTGAGATTACGGAATTTCATATTTTTGTTTTGTATGAGAATCTGTTGCAAGTCTTTGTTAATCCTCCCGGAAAAGATCCCTCGCGAATGTCTCTCGATGTGGAAGCATTGAGGTCGAGATTGGTTTTCGAGCACCGATTTGAGAAGCCAAGAGAAATCGGAGTTCCAATTGGCCTGCTTCGGGATCCGTCAACCAATAACTTGTGGCTGTTCACGGAAAAATCAATTTTTGAAGTTTCTATTCGAGATGAAGCGAGAAATGTGTGGAAAGTCTACCTGTTGCGAGCTACAGACTCTCGAAATCCCGCTCCAGAGAATTTCGAAATGGCTCTGAAGTATTGCGCTGATGATCCGGAGAAACGTGACATCGTGAATATTGCTCGTGCGGATCATTATTTTGACCATCTCAAGTCTTACGACCAGGCGGCAGCAATTTACGCGTCCACTGGTCTTCCGTTTGAAGAAGTGGCCCTCAAGTTTGTTGATGTTGGTCAAAAATCTGCTCTCAAGACGTTTCTGTTCAAGAAACTTGATTCTTTGCATCCAGAGCAACAGTTGACCCAACTTGCGTGCTTGTCTACGTGGCTTGTTGAAATATTTTTGGATGAAATGAATCAACTGCGAGAAAACAACACGGATGGAGGGAAGTCCTTCCAGAGTTGCGTGCAAGACTTTGAAAAGTTTCTTGAGGACTATCGCCGTTTCTTGAACAAGTCTACTACGTTCAACCTGATCATGTCGCATGGATTTCTAGATCAGCTCATCTTTTTCGCCACAATCATCGGAGATTTCGACAAGGTTGTTAGTCATTATCTTTCGTATGGGGCATATGCAAAAGCTTTGAAAGTTCTTTCCACGCAATGCTTGTCACCGGATTTAGAACACTTGTTTTATAAGTTCGGACCGACTGTTATCCAGAAGCATCCGAAGCAGCTGGTTGATATTTTCATTCGAGCGGGATTTCTCAAACCTGCGAAAGTTATTCCAGTGCTGCTGCGGTATGATGCTTTCTCGATGAATGAAGACGGTGATTACGAGAATCATGCGATTCGATATCTGGAACATGTGGTGACCAAGATGAAGAACAAGGATACTGCTGTGCATAATTACTTGTGTTCTTTGTATGTGAAGTCGGGAGATGACAACAAACTGATATCTTTTGTGAATCCGCGATCGGGAGAGCGCTATTTTGATACCAAGTATGTGCTTCGCTTATGCATTGAAGAGAAGAAGCTGATTCCGACGGTCCATTTGTATTTGGCTATGGGTCACTTTGATGAGGCTGTTGAAACTGCACTCAAGGCGAATGACGTCGAGTTTGCAAAAGTTTGTGCCAACTCAGCGGAAGACGATGAGACTTTGCGACGGAAGTTGTGGATGCGGATTGCTTGTTATGTTGTGGAAGAAAAACAGAACATCAAACAAGCGATGGAATTGATTCACGAATGCCGAATTTTGAGAATTGAGGATGTGCTTCCGTTTTTCCCCGATTTCGCACTCATTGATGACTTCAAAGAAGAAATCTGCAAGTCTCTTGAAGAGTACAATGCAGAAATTGCGTCTTTGAAGGAAGAAATGAACGACAGCATGCATCTTGCTGAGCAAATCCGGGCAGATATTCGAGAACTACGCAACAGACACGGGTATGTGTCCCTGCAGCAAAAATGTGGATTTTCCCATCAACCTCTTAATGGAAGGCCGTTTTACCTCTTCCCTTGCGGGCATGCCTTTCTGGAGGAGGTTCTTGTTCGGGAAGTTGCTCTACGGTTGACAAAGACTCAAAGAGCGAAAGTACAGGTTTTGCTTGACGCTCTCTCGAGACTTGACAGTGCACCACAGCAACAAGCGCAGACCAAGGAAGTCGGTAACGTGGACAAGTTTTCTCGAGTGGAGGAAAGTGAAAGAGACCGCGTCAAGCGGGAATTGGACGACGTCGTTGCAGGCGAGTGCCCTCTTTGCGGAGAAATGATGATTCGATTGGTAGACAAACCGTTTGTGTCTTTGGATGAGACATCTGTTGAAGCGTCCTGGAGGATTACATAATAGGTTAGCACTGTTTTTAAAAATTAGTTTTAAAAAAAAAGTATTGATATTGAACGATGCGCCTACATTGTACACTGGCCACGGACGATCATCGCTGATCACCCATAATCCATGTGGAAACCCAGCATGCATAGCATGATTGGGAAGGGGGGGTAGGTCCCAACACGCCCCCTCGGCATGAGAGACGTTCCTAAGATAAATGTAGATGTTGCGCGCGCCGTTTTGCATCGGATCCGCCGCTTTTTCCGCCGCGTCATCTGCGACGTCTGGAACGCGGGCAGCAAAATATGGTCGTACTCGCTGCACAGCCACTTCGCCAATCGTCGGTGCACGTCGGCCGTCAGGCTGCGCGCCTTTTCAAAGATGCGCAGCCGCTCAGTTGTCGCCTTGGCCATCTTCGACGTCTGCGAGGCAGTGGATGCGATGGGAGCCGGCGTGGATGCTGCGGATCGTTCCGGCGGCGGTAGAGATGTCACAGGTCTTGCGCAGCGTTGGGGGCGTGACGGACATGGTGCGTTGCATGGGCAATGAAAATAAGAAATGAGCGTCGCTGTGCGAGAATGCAACGCGGCGGCGTGTTTACATAAGGATTTCATGATCAAAATAGGGCGAAACGAATCGGGCATCGTGGGACGGAGTTGTCAAATAACCAACGCATGCGCATGGCAGTGTTTTTGTTTGCGTGCGCTTAAGATTGCTTCATTATATCGCAATAAGTGGTAACGGTCTGTGAAACTGCGGTATTGAAATCTGTCTGTTTTCCTTCTTCCTGTTTGGAATCACAGTCATAACTACCTTTTCTTCTTATCTGATCGGACGCCAACACGACGATTTCGAGAGGACCCTTTCACTTCCGCATCTATGGAGACGGCGGTTTCTTGTGATGCAGCTGCTTCTAGTGGACGAATGCCTCGCGAATACTTGGTAAGAGGCCAAAACACTTCACGAAAATTCGACAACCATCCTCGATCGTATGCATTTCGCAACTGCTGTTTGAGGACCGAGTCATGCGCAGTTGCTTTGTAAAGAGAGGACCACTTATATGTCTCGTTTGTAGTGGTCCCCGCACGGATTAGCCACATATGATAGGATGCAAACACAAAGAGAACAACCGAAAAAATGGCAAGAGCGAAAAACAAGAAGAAGGCCACGGCATTCTCAGACAGCACGTATTGCAAGACAATCAAGTTTGAAGATGGGATCGCTTCTCCCGTTGCTGCAGAAACAAATGACACGTCAAACAATCTGCGCTGGACGCAATTTCCATACAGCGCCATAAAAACAACATATGCCCCATACACACACAAGCCACTGTGAAAGTAGAGAAAGAGGATAAACCAACGAAGGTTGTTTTCACCAATTGTATTAAAAAACCAAGGGCAATAGTGGTCGTAACGAGACACGCACCGACCAATGAACTTGCAGTGCTTAGAACGGGCAGGCTTCGGCAGTTTGCAAGTCGGGCAGATCGCACCGGGACCGTACAGAATGCCGTCATAAGGGTAGTTCTTCATAATCCGAGAAACATTCTCCGCCGTTACTACGCCAGGGTTCGACATGACAATAAGAAGGAACAGATTGAAACCGACCGCACAAGCACAGGGAGTAAAGACGATGTGTAGCGACGAAATCGACGGATTGGGAATCAAGGGTTGTGCCGAATACACAAAAGCGAAATATCCAGTTGCAATGAGCATGTTATAGACAATTGCCATCAACGGATTTCTTCGATTCAGCACCCAGTCTTCAAGAGAATCATACCGCTTTGCTCCCCGTCTCCCCCCTAGACAACGAAAGGCAAACCGAAGTCCTGAAGATGGAATTCGATTCATCATGTCATATGCGGAGCCAACCCAGTCTCCATCGTGATCCTCAGAACCACCCACAAGGAGAATGTACACCAGAAATCCACCCGCTAAAAGAGTAAAGACGAAGAACAGCATTGCACCTTATATGCAGAATTGCTGGTTGTGCTAGTCTGCGTGGACAAGTTGAAAAACAAAAAATCAAATATCAAACAAGGACCTTTCAAGGATGTTGCTGTGCGCGCATTTGCAGCCCTTTTCGGATCATGCATCACTTGATACCAACAGTTGCACATTTCGTGCCTGCAGCACAAGTGGCAAATCCTTGCATCGACTCAGCTGCCGCCGAAGACACATCCAAGCCATATGTCTTTTTGTTTTTTAATTTGGAGGCGAGCACCAACTCTTCAATGCAGATTGCTTTGCATCAAAGGGCCATCGCAACCAACCTATTCCCCAATCGATTCAACATCCAAAAAATGAACGTTGGAGGAAAACAGAATCTGGTGGGCGCTGTCACACATCACGCCTGATGACGCTTTTGCCTTTGCTCCTTCTTGCTCTGTGACTTGAAAGCGCATTCCGAACGCAAATCGATCACTTCTTCGTGATTTGATGATCATCAGCTTGCTCAGCAAGTTGCGACGAGCGGGGAATCAACGGCTTCCTTGGTTCTCAGTGTCTTCGAGCATGGCCGCATTTGCATTCGTTGGGAAGATCCCACTTTGGAGTCATGAGATGTTTTGGCATTGATGAAAGGTGCTGCTTGATAGTTCGATTATAAAAAAACAAACTAACAGAACATAAGAGAACGAAAAAAAAGGGAAAGAATGAATGAAATTCTGGACTTGACTACGGTAAGAAGACCGCGTCTCTCATAGGGTTAGATAAAAAACCCTCCGGTATGATGTTGTTTGATGCTAATGCCCAAAACGGTCAACCGTTGTTTTTGCGTTTTCAAAAAATGCAGGGCAAATATGCCTATGGATTTCGTGGTCCGTTATCCGAACAAAAAAAATATTTCCGACTTTTAAAAAACAAGCAAACAAACATCGAAGCACACCGTCTTGTATTCCGCATAATTCTTAATCGCTGATCTCATCATGGAGGGTGGAGTATCTGAATATAACAGGATGTTTGACTTGTCAGACCGTCTGCGACGGTTGCAAGCAAACCTTGAAGAAGCGGAATCGATTCTGCACAAACCCACGACATCCGATGGATCGTCGTTTGCGCAATACGAGTCCTCGGGAGTCCCTTCTTCAACGAGTCACAATTTTGAGTCTCTGCCCTATACTCAGCAGGAGCACGAGCAAGCCCGGGATCGGCATCCTGGCAGCAACAGTGCGGTTGGCATCCAGTCTTTGGGGACGCATTCCAATGGGTACTCGGAAGGCAATTATGCTGCCGAAGCACTTCCCCAGGAACCTTTGCCCTCCGATCTTCCGACGTTCGATGCATCTGAAAGTTACGGCGCCGCCTTGCATGAGCGCCACGCTACATCGGACCGAAAGTTGACCGGCGGTACCGCCGAGAAGAATTTCAGTCAGAGTGGCCGCTCCATGAATTTTGATAGCCAATCCATGTTGCCGTTTCATGAGAGATTGCGGCTCTGGCAAGTCCAAAAGGATCGTCAGAGGGACCAGCGTCATCGAGATGTCCAGCAGCAAGAACTTGAAGGATGTACTTTTCGACCACGAATCAACCCGAATTCGCAAAGTCTTTTGCAAGAGAAGCGCGACCACGGCGAGAACATCGCGATGCAGATGTCTTCGAGGAAATCAAGGATCCAAGAAGAAATTCGAAGACAAGAAGAGGAAGAATTCCGGAAGTCCTGTACGTTTCGGCCTCATTTAGTGGAAACCAAGATTACAAAGCAAGCGAAGCCTCGTTACATGTCACCCGGAACGGGGCACGCTGACGGTCGTTCCTCCCAGTCTGCACGTTCTCCCCCGTCGTTGTTTGGAAGCCATCGGAGCGCGTCGTCGATGTTTGATGGAGATGGAAACGTTGACTTTGGAACCAGCTCCAGTTCTCGAAGTCGTTCCGGGGCGCGAGCCAGTGGAACGGACTGTACCTTCACTCCTCAAATCAATAAGCCGAAAGGAAAACATGTCTCGCAATATCTTGAGCAGCCAGCGTTTTTGCGTCTTTCCAGGCCTTCTTCTGCGCCACCAAAAAGACCAGTGCAAAATGAGGCTCGTGATGCCAATTGCGAAAGTCCAAGTGACCAGGATGGTTCTCCAAAACCGGCTTTCGAGGAATTCCTGGAGAGACAGCGTGCCCATACGAAGCACCAACAAGAGAAAGTTGAGCTTATGAGGTCTATGAAATCAGAAACATTCCAACCGTCAATTAGCAAAAAGAGTGTCGAGATCCTCCAGAAATCTGGTATGGGCGATTTCTTTCGTCGACAGCAAAGGAACGCGGAGTCAAAGGCCCCAGTTTCTGGGGTGCCAGAGAATTCTAGTGCCCCAGACATAACATTCCAACCCAGAATTAATCCACAGTCTGCCAAACTCAGGTCACGTACTGTGGACGAACTTTGCTATGGAGACATGATGCGAAAGCAAGCGCAGATGGAAGCCATGAAGATGATGGCGGAGCAGAAGGAGTTGGAGAATTTAACATTTCGACCAGCCTTAGCAAATTCCAAAGTGAACGAAAGAAGCAAAAGTCGTCTTCGAGTCCTGTCAGAGCCGGAGTCGTATACGCAACGACTCCGCGAAGAACAACGGGCTCGGCAACAAAAATTCGAAACTGCACAAAGAGAACGGGAATTGTCAGAATTGTCCAGCTGCACCTTTCGACCTGAGATTCATGACGCACCGGACTATGTGAAGCGCATCGCTCGTTCCATGGCGATTGTCAAAGGTCAGAAGTCAAAATCGCCGACCTCGGAAAAGGAATGGAGGTAATTCTGTAATGTTGCTTTTCTTCGCCCTTTCTATCTTATTGTCGCTACTACTACTACAAAGGTTCTATCACGACTGCTATAATGTATCTCGTGCAGATGGGCTGCAACGTAAATCTTTACAACCTTCGAAGGGTGATTCGACCAGGCAGCGCGCGATCAAAGCCAGCGTATACGCAGCATGCAGCAAAATATCGCAATCATTTCAGATGGCATTCGGTAACCCTGCAGGGGTCAGTGCGATGCTCCACAAACAATCACTGCACGTATTCACCAAAGGCATGCGGTGAGCAATATCGGTAAAAACGACACAGCACAACACCAACAACTCCTCTTACATGTGATACCAACCCTCAATTACCACTACAACCCAAGATCCCAGCAACAACGCACCTCTTGCAAGATCCATGGATGCGTAGTAGGACACATCGCTTTCCAACACAACGGAAGACTTAGATGAGCGATTTGCATATTCAACTTTCTCGACAATTTCCGATAGGGCAATTGTAATGCATAAAGGCACAGTAAGCAGTAAAATACAAATGCACCATCGCCAGCGGTTCTTGAAGAAATGCATGCAATGCAGAACGATGGTGTTGCAAGCCATCAAAAGGGACATGTAAATCATCTGCAATGTGTACGCAATCTTCACAAAGAACACCATGAACGATGCAAAATTCAATGTCCCGTATCGGACCAAGATTGAGAATATAGAAATCCCAGAAAGGGCTCCCAAAAATAGTACGAGACAGCAAAACAAAAGTCGTGTGCACAATTGCATGATCCGCGGATAAGATTCTACCGGAGTTCCAGTAATCTTATCCATATCTGCAGACGAATTGTTATTCATAGACGCTTTGAATTCGTCGTATTGCCCAGCGTCAAACTTGCGGAAATTCCCGTTCACCGGCTGTTCCACAAATACTGTATTTTGCTTCCGTGAAAGCGTGAAGGATTCCAGAGGATTGGAACTTCCTGCAGCCATTGTCGAAGATCGGATCGATTCACCAGACATTCCGCCAGAGCCAGACCCCGTGGCTTTTGCATTCACATTCAGTTGCGGTTCCTTCTCCTCATCCGAGTCGTTCACATGCATGTCCGCGCTGAGCTGTGGATCCGATTGCAGAGGCAAACTTGCGAGAACTGACACAGGACGCTCCCTTTCATTTCCACGACTCTCTCTCACATCTGCGGAGGCCTTGGCTCGAGGTTGCGCAGAGGGAGTTTCAGAGTCGTCAGACAGTACATTGCTCTCCGAATTTGGAGTCTCGACAGTTGCTGCGGGTTCCTTGACTACCTTTCTCTTCTTGACAATAATTTTCTTCCTTCTTGCCGGCTGCGCTTCACCACTAGAATTTTCAGTGATTCGAGGATCTCTATCGACTCGATCTGCGTCCCCACCCGAAGTCGAACTTGTTCCGGACACTGGAGCAGCCTGCGGATCCTCTTCAATCGGCGGCAGACGACTCGTTCGCCTCTTTTGCCCTGTATTAGAACTTAGGTTCGAATTCTCCATCATGCTGAATTAACTAAAAAGAAGGCAGTATTCAATCAAATCGCCGAGAGAAAAAAATAAATAAAAACGAGACGGGGAAAAAAGAAAAAAGAAAAAAGAAAAAAAGATCTAAAAGAAAAGAGGATTTGCCAATCTGGAGCTCGTTTCTGAGAGTCTTTCTGGCGTTTTTTTTCCAAAGTGAAATCTCATCAAAGAAAGAATTAGAAATAATAATAATAAAAATAATAACAATAACAATAAGAAAAAGAATTCGAAAATCGCCCGATTCTCCCAAACTTAACGACTTTGAACTTGAAATGCTCGACTCCCGTCCTATTTCTCACACTACGACCTGCTCAATGCTGTCCTCGGATCTTATTCTTTTTCTCTCCTTCCCGCCAGCCGTTCCTATTTGAACTTCGCGAACACGTTTCATGTGACGAGAATACATGCCTTGACAATCGAGATTAGGTTCTGATTTTGCCTTCTTGCTTGCATGGTTGCGCGTTCAGCAGAACAGCCGGTGTCGTGCAGGAGCAGTGGACAGCCACGCGCATTGTCAAGACGGGGAGCCATCGCTGCAGACAGTCCTACTGTGAGCACGATGCACATTGACGGCGCCATGGGGTGGTGATTTCTTGTTATTTCAAGGCAAGAGTTCCCTGTTCTTTACTTTCATCCGGTCGTGGAGAACAACATCATTCGTTATAAATACGCATTGAAATTGGAGCATAAACACGAAACACAAACATGAACGCAAGCAACAAAACAAGCAGAACACCGCCTAGATTTTGAACCGGTCATCCGAAATGTTAGACGGACCATTGAGAATACCAATGACGGTCATGTCTTGAATCAGTTCAAAATCATCCGGAATGAGCGAATCTAGAAGCTTGGGGGTAAAAATGAAATATTGCGGATTCAGTCCATCGCTCCGACACGATAGAAGGATCTGAACAAACACATTGCGCTCATTGTTCGGATCCATGCCTTGGTTGATCTCGTCGACAACTCGGATCGGCGACAGTGACAAGTTCTGCAGCGAAAGAAGGTACAGCATTGTCGACACAGACTTCTCTCCTCCAGATTGTTCGAAGGCAGAAAGAACGTGCAGCTCGTCCATTTTCCGAAATCCAACTCGCACCTCGACTCTCCACTGATCATAGTCTGCATGCTCAACCAAGGCGACTTCTCCAGCAAAACCCATGCCTTTTGCCAAGTTTCTAAAGGAAACATCGACTCTTTCGACTGCTCTTCTGAGAGGAACAGACCACCGTCGGCACAATTCTGCAACCTCGGTAAGTTTTCTTGCAACCTGCGTCTTGAAGCTCTCCACTGACGCTTGTAGTTCCGTTTGTCGAACGACCAATTTTTCGTAGTCCGCAAGAACCGATGAATGCACTAGAATAATGCTGGATTCCGACTCCTTGGCGGACAGCAGAGTCTCCAAATCAGGAAGAGAAGAGGGAAGTTCATCCAATCGTGCTTGAATTGTTTCCGGAGTCAATGCATGCAAAATACCAGACTCATGAAGCAATTCCGATTCCATCTTGTTCGCATCCTCGCTGACACGCCGAACTTCTCGCCGTTTTTCATCAATCTCAGACTGTACCTGTTGGACTTCCTGCTCCAGTCGACGGTGATCGTCGCGGCTACTCTCAATTGTCTTGACAAACTGCGTCGCACACGCAGTCGCAGATTTCCTCAAGATCGCAGATGATACCCAGTTAAACAAGCTGTAAGTTGCAGAATCGACAACAGACGATAAACTGCTCATGCTCGAATGATAGATCTGAAATGCATTGGGAATCCTGGCAAGAGCATCCTCCATCCTTCTATTAGACAACTCCAGCCTCTGCTCAGCACTCTGCTTCGTTCTCCGGAACTGGGAAATGGAGCGTTGTGTATCACTTACTTCTCGTGTTTCTCTTACAATGGAATCTCTCTGGGCCTGCAATCTACGCATCGACTCTCTATGATCCGCGATTTGCTGTTCAGCAGAATGACACGACGCTTCCAGATTTTGAATGTCTTGCTGAAGTGTCGCCTTTTCCCGTTCTTGTTCCGCCGTCTCAATCGGAGATTCTCCAGCAGGTTCTGGATCAAAAATTGTACGACTATTGAGATTCACCGTGGACTGCGAAACTGAGTTACTGCCGTATATCGAAGTTCGGAACGACACGTATTGGGTAGGCGTCAAGAAATCGAACGATAAATCGCCCCTGAATCGCTCGGTATCCCTGCTCCCGGCAGCAATGCGGAACAAACGCCCGTCATCACAAAGAAATGCCTTGACAAGCGGCGGTGCAGAAAACGTTTGGTCCATCCAGTGAGTCACTCCTTTCGGGTGAAGGGCTGAAATTTTAGCCGGGCGTCTTTCATAGTTGGCAGGGAAAATAGCTTCATCATCTCGCCCAAACGCTTCCAGTCGGTTCGTGGAAGCGAAAAAGGCATCTTCCTCTTGCGAAAGCTCGCGAAAATACACATCACAATTGAAATGCTGTGCAAGCGCTTCACGCACGATCATATCCTTATCTGCACGTACGGAACAAACAAAGGCGCCAAACACGGAGGAAGGCAAGACGTTGGACAAGTAAACGCCATGCAAAGGATTGAGACATTGGATCTCGAGTGGCGTCAGAAACACCTTTCCCACAAGAAGCCTTTTGTTGCGCAAATCATTGACCATGTCAAACACAGACCGCAAAAACGGTTTCCACTGAAACAAGCTGTTCAATCTTCTCGTCTGTGTGTCTTGTACCTGACGAGCCCGAGACGTAATGATTCCGATTCGACGACGCCTGTCAGACATTCTCTCGCGATTCTGGGTCACCGTTTCCTGAATGGAGCTGATTTGAGATTCCAAACTGCTGCACTCTTGGCTAATGCTGGCCAGGCGTGACGTAGACTCTTCCATTGTCAATACACTTTCTGATCGTTGCAACTGCGAGATGCGTGTTTCCAAACGAACGATGTTTTGAGATGCGTTGGTAATTTGTTGGGAGAGTTGTCGAATGGCAGCCTTTTCCGTTCCAAAGGCTTCTATTGCATTTTCACAATCCACAGCTTTCGTATCCAAGTTTCCTTGCCGGTCCCTGAAGGATACAAGGTCCGCTTCGAGAGCCTTTTCGCAATCCGAAAACTGCGTAGAAAAAGTACCGGCAAAACCTCGAACACACTCCAATCGATCTTGGAAAGGCCGCTCAGTCTGTCGACAAGATTCAAGATCTCGTACAAGTTTCTGCCGTTTTCTTCTCAATTCTTGTAAATCATCGGTTGTCTTCAAAACCGACAGCTTGAGAATTCGAAGTTGAATAAGCTTGCAGTCTCGCAACAAAGACTGCCTATGCAAAAATCGCTCCCGGTCTCGTTCTGCATCCGTCAGCCGCAGTAAGAGTTGTTCTAGTTCCTGGCTTTGCGATGCAAGTCGATGTTCCAATTCGTTTGTTTCCTTCTTTTTTGAAATCAAGTTTGCATGAAGTGCTGCATGTGCGTCTCCCATCACAGCAACCTGGGTTACGTCAAGAACCTCTCTCGGTGAGAGAGAGGCAAATTCTGCAACACGTTCCTGCGGGAGAAATTGAGTCAAGTTAGAAAGTTGAATTCCGTATGACGAAACAACTTCTTTAATCTTTTTCTGCGCAACTTTCTCTCCATTCAGCAAGAAAAAATGATCTGGCTTGGATGCGCCTTGTTTTGGAAGCGAGATCTGATGCCGAATTCGCGGACCGTCATGCAGCTCAACCTCTACAAAAGCGGAAGATTCCCCCTTTTTCACGTAGTCTTTCATATCGTCAGAGCGGTTCATGAGACTCATTGTACCGTCAAGAACAAAGCATATTGCAGCAACAATCGTAGACTTTCCGCAGCCATTAGGCGCCGCAACAAGATTCAATCTCGGACCCGGACAAAAGCTTGCATCATCGTACGTCATAAAGTTATGGAACGTGACCTTGCGAATTGCTCCGGGGGCGAATTGCGTCTCCATTTTCTCAAACAGAAGAATGCAGAGAAGAGCCTCAACAACAAGAACAACAGCAATGGATCCTGAAAATGGCAAAGCAAACAAAGCAAACAAAGCAACAAAAAAATAAATAAGACAAGCTCAATAAAAAAGCAGAGAAAAGCGAAAGGACGGAACGGAAGCGAAGCAAAAATACAGAATGAAAAAGAAAAAAAAGAAGAAAGAGAACGTTTACTGGCGGGAAAAAACAAAAGACAAGCATACAACGCAAATCACAAAGAGACTGAGTCGGCGACCCGCTCACAGACCTTTGCACTGAAAGCGTGGTCGAGTCTTTTTGGCGGGAATGAGGGGTCGTGTGAGTCACGAAAAAACGACCTTTTCCAGCCTTTCTTCCACGCGCGCTCACGGTCGTGTCTCAAAGCAAAAAAAGAAAAAGAAACCTTTTCTTTTGGTTCCCTCCCATGCATTCTTGCGATTTCGACATCTTTTTCTCTTGTCACCGACTTTCAGCATTCTCGACGCGGCAAAAAGATATTTACCGATGGCTCCCAAAAGGAACGTGAAGGATCAGGATTTTGAATCCTCGGACGGTGAAGATCCGACTGCAGCACTCGATCCTGCCGGCTCTGGAGACGAGTCTCTTTCTGACGATGCATACGAAGATTCAAGCGAGGAAGAGGAAGTGAAAGTGAAGAAAACCACTCCGAAAGCGTCGAAGCCAGCGGAAACCTCCAAGCCAGCCGCTGCCAAGCCGAAAGCAAAGGAGGAGAAAGCGGCGGCCCCTGCCAAGAAATCCGACACAAAGAAGTCCTCGGATGCAGATCCGGCGACTGTCATCGCAGATTATCTGTCGTCGACCAACCGCCCCTACAATGCACAGAACATCTTTGACAATCTGCATGGGTCATTCAAGAAGCCGCAGATTGAAAAGACCTTGAAGGCGTTGCTCGAATCGGGAAAAATCAGTTCGAAGGACATTGGCAAAAGCTCCATATACTGGGCCCCCCAGGGTGGCTTGGCAGTGTGCAGCGCGGAAGAAATGGCGGCCATGAACGCCGAGATAGTGGCGCTGCAGGAAGAGTTTCAGAAAACTGATTTTAAGGCAAAAGAATTACAAAACTTGCAATCAAGCTTGAATGTTGCGTTCGACAACGCCGCACTTGCCGATGAGATCGCTCGGCTTGAAAAAGAAAACCAAGCGTTTTCCAAGAGACTGGACAACATCGACACGGAGAGCGCTTCATTTGACCCGGAGGCTAAAAAGAAGATAGATGCCCTATTCTTGTTCGCGCAACAAGAGTACCGAAAACGTCGTCGACTGTGCAAGGAAAGCATCCAAACTGTGTGCGACATGGTAGGAGAAAAGGCCGATGCACTGATAGAAGATTGGGGCATCGAAACGGACGAGGCTGCCAACTTCATTGCTCCTTCCAGACCATCGCTTTCAGAGGCTCCACCACCAGCAAAGAGATCCCGAAAATAAGAGACAATAAAAAAAAAAAAGAACCCTTTTCACCGGTTCGCTGACGGTTTCCAAAAGCTGACTGACTTATCGAGAGATCCGACTGCGAGAACGGGGGATTTCGGCGCCCATCGCACAACGGTAATGGGGGAAGTGTGAACCTGTTCCAGCGACGATGAAGGAAGGACACCAAACGTCGAAAGATCATACACAATCGGAATGTTGCGGTCATCAACGGTCGCAAAATAACGTGAATCGTGCGACCACGAAATAGGAGAGCCAGAAACATGATCACCACGGAACACAGCGACAACCTGCATAGTCTTGTAGGACCATAAGCGCACAGCGTCCTTTCCGGCTGTAGCAAAGTACTCTCCGTTCGGAGAAAATAGGACCTTCGAAACGGGTGACGGAAACACGAGAACGTTCACAGAAGACCAGGATCGCGAATCGAGGAACAGCACCTTCCTGTCCAATCCAGAGGAAGCAAGGATATTGGAAGCCGCGTTCAGCTCGTAGCGCCAATCAAGAGACAATATAGCACCCTTATGATAATCAACGAATTGTTTGATACGACCGACACAAGAATCAAATAACACGATGCGAGAGTCTCCGCCGCCAGAAACCAGATTGTCGCCGGACCATGCAAGTGCAGCAATGTACGACACATGCGCTTTCAGTTTCTGTGTGTACTTCTGTCTGGACACATTCCAGATGAACACATACTGGTCGGAGCCACCGGATGCCAACAGTTCGGAAGTGGCATTAAAAACAACTGAGCCGACAGCAAGATTGTGCCCAATCAAACTGGTAGAGCTATACTTTGAATCAGAGCCATCAGGTACTGTGCACAGACCCAGTTGGCGTTGTCTGTCATACACAAAACACTCACCAGAAGGCGCGTATTCCAGAAACTGAGAGGAAGAGCCAGATTCAATTCGAAAATCTTCCCAAAGCCGACCATCATCCGTGCCGCTATCTAGTGAGGAAGTGTTCAAAACAGACACGAAAAACCCTCCAGAAACTGCAAGATTCGGGGCTTTTGGGTCCCAAGACAAGCATTTCACGGGGGCCTTGAGATTCACAAACGTACGGACGTGATGCAGTGAAAGGGGATCTGAGGCGGAATGCTTGTCAGACACAGCTGTACTCTGATTTGCGGACACGGATGACACGACATCTTGGCAGACTTCGTCCTTGACAAAAACAGAGGCGTATGCTGGACCGACATCCATAGGAACCGGAGGTGGTCGCAATGGCAGTCGATTCAATTCTGGATACATATCCCTCAGCATCGCCGATCGTCTCTGAATGTCTTTCGCTCTGGCAATCTGCTGAGGGTCAGAATGGGAAATGATCGATCGCGCTCTATATTTTTCGATCTGTATCTGGGTCTTTTGCCTCGCAACATTCCACAGAGATTCCGAGTCTTCCTGCCGATCCATGTCGGATGCTTCCACAATCGTAGCACGCTGAGGGGGTTTGATTGGAGTGTCTGAAGTTGAGATCGACTCGAAGACGATTCCTTTAAAGAACGGATGCTCACGAACTTCCTGAGAGAACCCCTTCTCAGCACTGCACCCAAGTCGCTTGCTGATGTCTGGGCTGAGAAGCTTGTCAATCAAATCTTTAGCATCCGGATGCATATCCCGAGGCCAATACACTTCTCGTGAAACAATTTTTTGATACGTCAAAGTAACAGAAGAAGCAAAGAACGGAGATGTCCCGACAAGAGCCTCGTAAACCACGCAGCCATATGCCCACCAATCGACTCCAAAATCATACGTTGAGTTCTTCAACACTTCTGGGGCAAGGTACTCGGCAGTCCCGCAAAACGTATGAAGTCCGGGTCCTTCAATCTTTTTGGCAATTCCGAAATCAACTAGCTTCAAATGGCCGGTGCCGTCCAGCAGCAGATTCTCCGGTTTAATGTCGCGGTGTACTACGCCTCGGCTATGGGTATACTCCAGTGCAAGAAGCAACTCCGCTGCATAGAATCGCACGACATCCAGCAACGGAATTGTAAACGACGAATCTCGGATATGCGAAAACAACTCTCCACCTGAGACCAGTTCCATGACAAGGTACAGCTTCTTAGAGTCTGCAAATGTGAAGAACAGTCTAGAAATGTTTGGATGGCTCAAAGTGGACAAGATAGATTTTTCCGACTTCACATATTTTGTCTGCTTTGCACGAATAAGCTGTTCCTTGCGCAAGATCTTCGCGGCATAAATGCATCCATTGTCCTTCTTCTTGCATAGCCGGACTTGTCCGAAAGCTCCTTCGCCAAGAATCTGTCCAAACTCAAACTGATCTTTTGAAATGCTCGACACAGAAGCAGTTCTTCCCCGCGAAGACTCTTCTCCCAGCTTTCCATTTCTGGCAGTTCCACTCGGGTTCAAATCCGGCTCAGGATCCATTATCCGCCTATGAAATGACAACAGATCAATGAATAACAACAGACTGCAGCGGAAGGAAACAGACACTGGAAAGAGGAAAGAGGAAAGAGGAAAGAGGAAAGAGGAAAGAGAAAAGAGAAGTGAGAAAGCATGAAGAAGGAAGACGATGGCTTTTTGCATGACGCAGGAATTGAAGAGGGGACGGGACTACTATTTTCTTACGACAGACAGACACGCACACTCCCGCACAGAAAAGAGAGAAGACTGTGAAAACAAAAAACCTTTAAAAATAAAATAAAATAAAAATGATCACAATAAGAGCACACGAATGGCATTTTTGAAACTCCGATGCAGTTGATAACGAGAAACTTTAAAACCTCCAATCCGCTGCGGTGTCCAGCGTCCATTTGAACTTCTTGAGCATGGTATTCGAGAACACTTTGTTGACAGGAACGTCATTCTTCTTGCACCATGCAATCGAAATGCGTGGATCCATGTAGTTGATCTTGGACGTTGTCAAAGACACAGCTTTCGTATCGTCCTTGATCGCCATCTGCGCCTTCTTATTCGACAGACTCTCTTCAGCACGCTTCACTGCACTCAGTAACGACTCTAAACTGGAAGGCATTGGCTTCGGTTTCCATTCAGCAGATTCCAGCTTCTGTTTGCGCTTGGTGTCTGCTTCCGTCCACGCTTGCAGACGTTCCAGATGGACAGCAGCCATCTGATCTTCCTTCTCCTTCATCTTGATCTCGAAATCTGCCCTCTCTGCGGCAAGCTGAGCCTCAAACATGGGCTTCTTGTGCTTCTCTTCGTAAGAGTCCCAGAGCTTGCTTGCAGCTTCTTTGCCAGACTGATCCCACACGCGAGCGCTCGATCGTAGCTGCTCCAACGAAATCTCATCCGCCGTGACTTTCGTTTGCATCTTCTCCATAACCTTTTGGTGCCCCTTTGGCAAGGATCGTTGATGGTTGCAGAGTATGGCAACATCTCGATTGGCAGCATTGTAAATCACGAGTTTTTCTGAAACTGTCAGAGACGAACAGACTTCGCGTTCATGCAGCAGCTTATCCAATAAAAAGGAGGCGTTAAACGTACGGAAAACCTTCGCCGTAAGCCCATCCATGAGCTCCTTCAGATAACTGTTGAGTTTTGCAGGGACCAACCTGTCAAAGACGTCCACTCCCACTTTCTTGCCCTTTTTAAAACGAGACAGATTTCTGTACACTTGCTCGTCAACCTTCACAGTATTCGTGTACTGAATCGAATCCTTACCCAGAAAATCAAATGTAACAGTGTTATTTCCTTCAAGAACGACGTGTTCCACGCGAAGAGAGCAGCAGCCAACAGTGTCTGCCTCGTCTTCACCCTTTTCATTTCCCACACGAAGCGCAAGCTTGTCAATTAGGTACAGAGCGGTGGCCCGTTGCCGGACTTCCTCATCCTTGTCGTGCAGCTCTTTGGTGTAGCCCTCGCGAATATCATCAATACAGTCCTTCAGTCTCCGAGCCTTTTCATATTTCTCGTAATCGGAAAGCGTCTTGAAAGTGGAATCCGCCGCCAAGAACACATACTTGAAAGAATCATTGATAGTGTCCTTCCAGAAAGCAAGCCAAGTTACAGTATTGTCGTGGATGACATTTGCCCAGGCATGTCCAGCAGGCGGCTTGGGAATTTGATCATTCTCTCCACAGTTGATAGTAACGTCTTCAGGCTGGATGCGCGGCTTCACCTTGCCCATATTCGGATGCTCACCGCGTCCGCGGAACAGACCTGGTGGTTCTACTCTAAAGTTTCCAACTCGCTCCTTCCTTCCATCAATCGTAGCGAATGCATACGGTTCTTCCATTTCATCCTTTTCCTTTTTCGCCTTTTGCTTCTCTTCTCGACTCAACAAGTTCTTCTTCGCTCGTTGCAGTGCCAAGAGTTCCGCAATCGGTCTGAAATCGCACTTATCCAGCGTGTCAATCACGTGGTCGGGACCAAGAACTTTGACAAAATCCGCCCAAAAGTTTTGATTAAACACAGGTTTCTGCGGGTAGTCGGAATTCAGACACGCAGCATACATTGTTGCGTATTCTTCCTGAGCGGCTGTCAAGTCAACGGGTCTTCCATCATACAGCATCTTCACTCCATGAGCCTCGTATGCCGGGGGAAACAGCACACCATTATGATGCAGTGACGTCCACTTTATGGTACCCTTTTTCATTGAAAGAGCATTGTCGTCTGCATTCCACCATTCCATTCCATCTTCTTTCTCCTCGTCTTCGTCAACGTCTTCAATTACCGCCTCTTTTCCCTTCCGCTTTTGTGGAGCAGCCGCCTCCTCTTTTCCCATCTGCTTTTGTGGAGCAGCCGCCGCCTCTTTTCCCTTCTGCTTTTGTGGAGCAGCTGCCGCCTCTTTTCCCTTATGCTTTTGTGGAGCAGCTGCCGCCTCTTTTCCTTTCACTGGAACAGCCTTTTCCTTTTGCTTTTCCGGTTCCTTTGTGTGAGTATGTGCAGCAGGCTTTGCTTTTTTCGAAGGTCTCACCGGAGACTGATCATCGTCGAGCACCCGTTTTGCTCGTGCGGCAGGAGGCTTTGAAGACAGAGGTTTTGCCGGTATTGGCTTCGCAGGTGTCGAGGCAGCTTTCCTGGCAGCGAGAACCGTCAGAGGAATGTCATCATCGCTGTCTGACATTTGTACAAGTTGTACCCCAAAAAGGACGACGAGATTGGAGTACTGAAGCAGGACACGAAGCGAAACAAAAAAAAGGAACAGAAAACTGAAAAGGAAAAGCAGCAAATCCAAAACAAAAAAAACCATAAAGAAAAAATAAAAAGGCAGTGAATCGCAGGCCTGGGGTTTTCTTATCACAGAAACTGTCGATCAGCGACTTTCTGTCTTTCTTTTTGGAGGGAAAACGCCGCAGAAAGACGATGAGTATCAAGTGATGCTGCCGTCGAGCGAAGTGGCCAAGTCGACGAAGTCATACAAACCTTTTGCAAAGCAATGCGACGCTGTTAGTTTCTGCTTCCTCGTCCGCCGTTCGCTCCGCGTCTTGGTAAGTAGGTAGTCCGCGAAAGTCTAGTTTTTAAAAAACAAACAACAACACCCAAAAATTAAAAACAAAAAACAGCAAACAGAAAAAAAAAAAGGAATTTTAAAAAAAGTGGAAAAATGGAAGAACTTAAAGCGCTGGGGAACAAGCTTTTTGAGAAAAAAGAGTATGAAGAAGCCGTCGAAGTATATTCACAGGCCTTGGATTTGGCTGCGGACAATGTTGCGCTTCTTTGCAACCGCGCACTGTGCTTCATTCGGCTAGGTATGTGTTTGCATTTTTGCTTCTGTCGGATGTGTTTTGCTCTTCTTATTGAGCAATGGGCATCACCTCCTTCCACCACACACACACACACACACACTCCCCACTTTTTTTGAATTTTTATTGCTTATTTCACTTTTTGTTTGCAAAATGGTGTATAGAAAAGTATGGCGGTGCATTGGAGGATGCGAATGCAGCGCTGGTTGCGGATCCGATGAGTGCAAAAGCACATTATCGACGAGGCGCCGCTCTTATGGGGCTGCTGAAGTACAAAGACGCTCTTGAGGATTTCCGCGCGGTAATGCGAATGAATCCGTCTGACCCGATTGCAAAGCAAAAGTTCACTCTTTGTGAAAAGGAGGTTCGTCGGATTGCGTTTGAAGAAGCGATTGAGAGTGAAGCAACGAAGGCATTGTGGCAGACACTGGACATCTCCAGCATGTCGATTGAGTCTACGTATGACGGCCCACAGGTTTGCCAGACACTGGAGGACGTTCGCCAGATTGCAGAGTTCATGCGGGGAGAAAAGAGAGTTCATAAGAGAATGATGTGCGACATTCTCGTTCGAGCACGCAAGATTTTCATGGATCTGCCCTCACTTGTGGACATCAGTGTTCCGGAAGGCAACAAGATCACGGTGTGCGGTGACACTCATGGCCAGTACTACGACCTGTTGAATATTTTCCAACGGAATGGATGGCCGTCATCGTCGAATCCGTATGTGTTCAACGGAGACTTTGTCGATCGCGGTTCCTTTTCTGTTGAAGTGATCTCTTTGTTGTTGGCATTCAAAGTTGTGGATCCTACCTGCATCCATTTGACACGTGGAAATCATGAAAGCCGCTCGCTGAACCGTGTGTATGGATTTGAAGGAGAGGTGCACCACAAATACAACGGTACCGTCTACACCCTCTTTCAGGAGGTGTTTGCGGTCTTGCCGCTTACGGTTATTCTGAACAAACGAGTGATGGTTGTGCATGGAGGCATTCCAGCCGATGAAAACGTCACCCTCGATGACATTCGAGCCATTTCACGAGAGGGCGATATTCCGGAATCGGGGGTCATGACAGAACTTTTGTGGGCTGACCCGCACCCTGGCCGAGGAAAGATTCCTTCGAAGAGAGGTGTTGGCACTCAATTTGGATCTGACATCACTGCAGCTTTCCTGGCACGCAACGGACTTGACCTCTTGGTTCGGTCGCACGAAGTGAAGGAAAACGGATACGAAGAAATGCATCATGGAAAGTGCATTACCATCTTTTCTGCTCCAAATTATTGCGACCAAATGGGGAATAACGGGGCGTACATTGTGTTTACTGCAAATGCAGGGGGCGCGCTCACTAAGGAGTATGTCCAATTCCAGGCAGTGCCCCATCCGACCGTTCGTCCCATGCAATACTCTTCTATGGGCTCTTTCATGTAATTTTGAACACAATAGTGAAATGAACTAGAAAAAGGCAAAACCTTTCAGCTGCTGCTCTCATCCTCCTCGTCATCCTCTTCTCTCTTGCTGTACTATCCTCCAACCCAAACGTCTTGTGGACAGTCACAATTTCATCGGATAGTATGACTGAGCTGACAGCCGTCGACCTCCGACGAAAAATGGATTGTTTCTGTATGGATGCTCAGACCCCGCAGATGTCCCACTCCAAAGTACACATTTGATGGGTGCTCGTGCTGATCTGAAAAGTCATCATGTTTCATAAAATTTGTCCGAGGCGCAGCATGCGAGCCCAAAATGCTTGGAGAGGTATGCGTTTGAGGATAGTAGCTAACCAGAGGAGGTTGATGCTTCGTGATGGCATAGTTGATGGTACAATCCCGGCATTTGAAACGGGTCCTTCCAATCTTTCCATCATCGATTCACAGTCATCAGTCTCTCTGTCTTTTATTGTCATCATTATTTTATTTTATTCATTTCCCCTTCTTTTCATTTCCCCCTTCTTCGTCTTCGTCACCTTTTCTGACTTTTGCCGTCATACAAAGACTGCTGCTGCGATCGCAATAGACAAGAAGGAGCGTAGTCAGGATCAATCATGGTGCTTTTCTCAGTTGTTTCGTACGTTTCTCTATACTTGCTGCTTGCATTCTGTGCTCTGTGCATTGCAACCGGATTGTATTATCTTTCTGAAATCGCAGAGGAATATACAGTTTTCACCAAGAAAAGCATTTCGTATGCCATTAAAGGCATCTGTGGAATTTATGGGTTGCTCTGGCTGTTTGGTGATCTGCCGTTCACATATGCGGCTTTTGGAGCAATCAGCCACGCTGTGTATGGGACATTGCTTCACGGGTTCCCGTTTTTCCAGGTTCGTCAGATCAAGTTCATTGCGTCAGTTGCGGTGTTCGTTCTGAGCCAGTGGGTCTGGTGGAGATACTTCACCTCGCCGTATGTGGAGGACTACTCTTCTATCCAGGTGCTCGCATTTTGCTTTGCAATGGTTTGGTCAACTCCATTCGCCTTCTTTATTTCATTGTCATTGTACGATTTCGGCATGCCAATTGATGGATTTGGACCTAAGGGTGGCGCGGCAAACATTGATAAAAACGGCCCGCTGATGACCGGAAAGAAGCGCACCAGTTTGATGTCCATCGCGAAGAACAAGATTTCTTCGGTCGTGGACTCTGTGAAATCTTTGCGTCCTTGAAAAAAAAATGAAGTCTCTTTTTCTGTAAAGTTATGTCAAATCAACTTCTAGAAAATTAATTAAAAAATAAAATAAAATTGAAAAGTGCGTAGGTTTTGGTAGATAAATTACTGGTTTGGTGCGGCATCATCAATGCTCACAACTACATCCGCACCAATGTAACAGTCGGATACCACATGAGCAACCAAGTTTCCGGAATGCTCTTCAAGGGCAAATGACACTTCAACCGGTTCTTGCAAATTTCCTAACAGATACTGAACCCCGAGTACCTTGCGAGCCGTCGAATCAACAACCAACACCCACCACCCCTCGTGAAGCTTCGGGCAGACGCGAGAAAGCGGCTGATGTACAATGGGGACGATGGGTGCGGTTTCATCCGAATCCAGAGAGCGAACCAGCCGCAAGGCAACCTGCGTCGTCTCGGTAGTGGAAACCTCATGACTCACAGAAATGGACGGAAATGAATTGCAGAATTCAGC
Source organism: Andalucia godoyi (assembly GCA_009859145.1). Lineage (NCBI taxonomy): Eukaryota > Jakobea > Jakobida > Andaluciidae > Andalucia > Andalucia godoyi. The sequence goes on from VRVR01000009.1 coordinate 173,780, forward strand.
AATGTCCAGTTGCTGACTCTCCGTCAGTTCGGCAAAGAGCTGTGCTCGTGTGTCGTCTTCGCAGTCTGCCAAGTCCAAAGGGGTCTGAATGGAATGCGATTCACACAACTTGATCAAGTCTTTTGAGAAGTGCGGAACCTGCAACAGCGCTTGATACGCAGACTTCATCACCCACGTTCCCTGACAAAAGTATTGACTAAGCCGCATGGCAGTCAAACACGTGTCCGGAAGATTGAGAAGAGCGCAAACGTCAACACTGGCACGCAACAACGGCAGCAAACGACCAACTATCTCGCACAGCACTGTCGTCAGCAGCGGTCTAGAGTCGAGCAATTCATGGCGATCAAGATAGAGACACATCATGAGGAAAACCCGAGAAACAGACGCATCTGACGGCACACGAAGTGGTAGATGACGAGATGCCAAGTCAAGAACATGTTTCTGGACGTGCTCCGGACTGTCGGCATCAAAGGCAATAAACTCAAGTCTGGAGACCATCGCTTGGATCTCCCCCGAATGAGAAATGAGATCCAGAAGCGTTCTTACCCCGCTCTGAGAGTCCAACTTGTCCCACAACAGCTTACCGGTCATTGGAGATACCGCATGAGAAGAGCAGATGGTGCCAAGCGGCGTCGCAGTGAGTTCTCCCTTTTCCTCAAAGGCGTCGCCCAGAATGCACGAATTTTCTGACAAAAGAGCACAATAAGAGTCAACAACTCCGGACAAATATTCTTTCATTCCGCGATTGAGATCATCGTCAGAAATGTGAGACACCAATTTTGGAGATAGAAATCCATAAAACGAAGGATTCAACCAGAATCTGCGATACGCAAAGGACCATGTAAACAATTCCAATACGTCCGGAACACTCGACACAGATGCCAACGCCACCTCTGAATTCAGCACGTTCAGGTACGGCGAGACTTGCATGGAGGCGTCCAGAAGACGCGATTCGAGGATAGGAAGATCCAGAAAACTACTCGAAAGAACATTCTCGTGCACATTCCTGCAAAATACGTGCACAGAGTGGAAGGGACCATAAAATAGTCTGCGAAGAACAGCGAAATCAGGAGCGCTGCGGTTAAAGGGAGACAACGCCACGACACAGCGATCAAAGCCCGATAGGGAAAACGAAACTTCAGTCAAATTCGCGACGTACATCACAGCATGCGGGTGTGATTTCGCAGACAAACTCGCAACGTCTTCCACAAACTGGATGTTCTCCATAGCCCGTAGTTTCATCTTCAACAAGAAGGAGTCTGTTATAATCAAGCACGGATCAGGGGCCAAGTTCAACTGTGCAGCAATGGACGACAACAGAGCATCTTCCGTCTGAATTCCAACAACGTGAACACGTGGGTGCTGTTGATCAGCAGAAAACATGTCCACCACTCGATTTTCCTGAACTCCAATCCATTCCAGCAGATTCCGAATATTTGCCACTGGAAGAAGTGAGCAATACATGGACACGGGACGCTGAGTGAGAGAAGATATGTACCGGGCTCTCGAAACCACAATTTCCAATGCAGGGGACAAGACCTCAAGACAGTCAATGGCATAGACATCAATTTCTCGAACAGCCCGCCTCTTGCGCCACCGCCTCTGCACAATCTCCCACACATCGCATGTAGAAAGCAAGATCAAATTCTCCTTGGGATCGATGGAGACCGTGGCAGAGGACACCTTCAACACACGCAAATCACTTGATATCTCAGCCTCCACAAACGCCTCAGCGGCAGCAAGATCGTTTTCTGAATGGACCAGAAAGACACATCGGAACGGCGATGCGGATTCTGATTTCCGAAGAGAAAAACACTGCAGGACAGAAACAACAAAAATTTTCCACACTGACCGGAAATGGGCAGAAGAGAGGAGTAGAAATGAGTCTCCTGGAGAAGTCGAGGTCAGCTGAAGCGCTCCTTCAACAGCTCCAACAACCTGATCTACGCTCAAGGAAGCGGACATGCGCGGAGGGACAATCATATCAAATGTGATGGGAAGCAACGAATCCGCAGACAAGAACCTGTCCGAGCTCAATCTGATGAAGCACTGAAAAGGCCATTTTGGAGTGGAAACGTACATCTCCAAAATAAGAGACGACGACTGCTTGCCTGAACTGCGTCGAAACACACCCAAAGACACCACGTCTGTCCACAAAATATCTCCTCCAGAGCCAGACTCGACGTTCACGAGCACAGCATGTCTGCCAGGGACAGCATCCATCAGAGATCCGATGTCAAAATCGCATTGCACGCTAAGCAGAAACTTGAAGAAATTGTAAGAAAGTGGTTGCACAGCTGCGGTCAAACGGAACCTTGGAAGAAGCTGGATAGCCGAGTGGATGTCGTGGCAAACATCAGAGGGGGCATTCAGAACATCCATCAGATCGGCCTCGGAAAGATGAAACAAGGACGCAGCCGGGACGCCTTTCTTTTCAATGGCCGACAAGGCATTTCTAACATCCACACTGGACAGCGGAAACTGTCGAAGCGGGCACTGGCAAGCCCACAGTCTATGCTCTACCTGAACCGCCCATCTTAGCGTGCACAGGGCAGCCGGGCCATTTCGGAAAGCCACAGACAGAGAATGAAGGGCACGAAGCAGCCTTCCAGCCGATGCAGACACGTACGCCATATCGGCAGAAAGCGAAAATCCGGTGAGGGGAATGCGGGATAGATAGCATTGTAGAAGGCAGCTCACCTTCATAACATTCTGCATCGGCAAGTCATGGACAGGAATAGGCACTATTTGTGACAGACGCAGCAATTCCGGCCGTTCTTCCTCGCGAACAATAATCTGACGGAACTCATAAGACGAGCCAAACACACTGAGCAAATCCCGATCCGAACTCCGAAGCTTCCGCAAAGCGGCGGTGTACTCTCGTACATTCTCATGTCGAAGATAAAAATCAGAAGCAATTCGACCGATGGCTGAAGGCTTCACCATTCCACTCGCCGAATTGAATTCCACCATTCCACATTCATCCAAATCTCGAAAAATGGAACGAACAAGAGATGACCGAAGCGTAATAGATGCCTCTGGAGAGCTGATAAACTCGCTCCCGATACCATATCTCAACGGTTCTCTCGTGCTTCTAGTCGACCAGTATGTGAACGAAAGGAATCGCACAGCGTCCGCAACAGATGCAACGCGCTCACTTGCAACCTCTCCACTCAACGTATCATGCAAACTTGCCATTAATCGCGACTCCACGGGCATTTGAGAATGAGCCACTGCTGCATGGTGCAGCATAGAGGACACAGAATCCGCGATCACAACTCCAAGCCCCGAAGTGTCGAACTGCGGTCGTCCCGCACGACCCATCATTTGCACAAGGTCCAGCCAAGACATTTCCACCCAATCTCCAGCGCTCGCATCGTACACACGTGTTCCTTTGATGATCACCGTGTGTGCGGGCAGGTTGACTCCCCAGGCCAAAGTGGCGGTGGAGACTAGAACGGAAATTCTGCCATCCGCAAACAAGTCTTCGACCAGAGCACGATCCGCGCGAGTCATTCCTGCATGATGTATTCCAATGCCATATCGTAAAAGCTCGCGCAAGTCTACAGATTGAATGTCGTTTCCCGCACAAAGAGAAGCAAGAATTTGATTCGAATCTTGGGACATAAACCCCATCAGCAACGCCAACTTGTCTTCATTATCCAAACAGGTTCTGAGCACTGTTCTTCCAAATCTGGAGGTTTCCTTCCTAGAATGCACAAAGACCAGCGTCTGGTGCTTCTCTTGCATCGAAGCAAACACCTTCTGAAGAGCGATGTCATTTAGCAAAGCCGCTTTCCTGCCTGCTTTCTTCTCTGACAATCCAATGAACCGCATGGCCAGCGGGCACGGCCGAAACGAAGGATCAAAAACAAAAGAATCCGCTTTCAAAAACGTCGCAACATCGTCGTGGTTCGGCAGTGTCGCAGACAGGCCAACCAGACGTGTGTCAAAGCCTAAAAAGCTGACACGGCCCACCAGAGACTCGATAACCGCACCTCTCGTATCATGAAGCAGATGAACTTCGTCAAAGATTATGGTAGTCACGCGCTCCAGAGGAAATCCCTGTTTTCTGGTTACGACGTCCCACTTTTCCGGCGTGGTTATGATGATATGCGAGTTCAAGATGGTGCTGCGATCCAGAGGGACATCGCCAGAAAGTTCGAATATACGCAGATTGAAACTCTCCAATCGTTTCTTGAGATTGCTGCAAACCTCAGACACCAGTGCTTTCATCGGTGCGACATACACAGCCAGAAAGGGCCGGCGTTGATGAATCTGCAAGCCAAGGTCATGCAGAATGCACAACAACGCAACAATGGTCTTTCCGGAGCCCGTTGGCGAACAGAGCAAGATGTTTCGGTTCCCAAAAAGAGCAGCGCTATAAACAGCGCTTTGAATTCGGTTCAAATGGGTTACGCCTTCAAAAGCCGGCCACGCCCATTCAGGGATGTCCGAAACAGCGACAATTTCCAGCTGCTTCGCCGCAGCGGTCTGGGGATTTGGAAGCGGGAACGATAACTCCTCATAATCCTCGTAAAACTCTCGAACTGCACCATCGGGAACAGCAAATCGCTTCAACTGATGCGGAACGATTGTCTGCAAGCTTGAAACATTCCTGCTGATGGCAATATCTGCCTGGCTCGAAATTGAAGAAAATGCGGCAGACGGCGTCACGAGATTTCCCGAAGGACTACCAACGCCCTGCAAATCCTTCAGCAATCTGTCACGGTTATCTACAAGAAATTGGATGACATGCAAATGCTCATACCCCAACAGCTCGGCGAGAGTGTTTCCCAATTCGTGCAAGTCCTCCACCGAAGAGAGCAAGAAGATGACCTTGCTCGCAATGTTTTCATTGTCTTCGTCTGATGCTTCGTCCTGTTTAACGAGTGCCGAAATGAATTTGAAATCAACATGGCGTGGATACTGGATGATGACGGCATCATCATCATGATCGTTCCCAGCACTATTATCATGAGCATCCATTCCTTCGGCTGGAAAAGTGGCGGTGTCTGCGAATGTCGAATCCTGTCCTGCTGCTAATTCCTGTTCAATAACAAGCGCAGTGTCAAATTCACCATCTTCACGCTCGGCATCGCTCTTCCAACTGTCATAATCGTTCAGTTCTTGAGCCAAGGAAAGCAGGCCGTCGAAGACTTCACGGTCCGATTTGAAAGCATAGCCGACCAAATCCGTCAAGCTCTGTACTTTGGCAGGATCGGAAACGGACTTGCTTCTCAGAATTCCAATGATCTCAAAACATACGTCGACCAACGCAGCATGTGTCACATCATCTCCCACAATTCCAGAAACCGCCAGCAGAAATTGCTCATAAACAGCAGAGGAATGCCGAGATAGCGGTTTGTATAATCTTGACATTCAGTGAACAGCAGATCGTATGCCCACCAATGCCCACAGCCGACTACACACAATTAAAAACAAACAAGTAAAAAGGAGCACACAAAAACGCACACACAAACAGAAACGAACCAAGACTTTTCGAGTCTCGCCTTAAACAATTGAAATGTGCGATTTGAAGGAAAATGCAAGAAATTCTTCAACGACGGCTGTAGTCAGTAGCCCATGCTCCCGTCAAAATCAGCACGATTATCGTCATCATCATCGTGGTCGTCGTCATCATCGTCCACAACAGCAACAAACAGAATCCGTAGCAGCAGCATTAGAAAGAAGAAGAAGAAGAAGAAGAAGAAGAAGAAGAAGAAGAAGAAGAAGAAGAAGAAGAAGAAGAAGACAAACACGGCAAAAGACTGTGAAGGCATGGATCCCCAAGCCTCGATATATTTTAATGAAATCGAGTACGTTGTGCGAAAGCGGACACAACACTTGTCTTATCTGAAGCGGTTGTTTTCTCTGCACTCATCACCCGTCGGCGCGCCGATCTTCTGGATGAATTCTTGTCGCATCACCCCTTCGCTCCTTGACTCGCTGGTTCGGTCACACGCGCTGTCTCGAAAATGGCCCGTTTGGCATGTTATGGGGATTTCGCTGGGCGATTTGCTTACGGATTCTCGAATGTCCGATGTATCCTCGCTGTCTTTTCTGCGTGCTTGCGTCTTGATCTGCGAAGAAGCAGAGTTTCACATTGCTGGCTCGCTGTCCCAAAACTTCAAGACACTACGTGCGTCTGTTCTGGATGCCACTTCGTCGGTTTCGGCGTCGGTTTCCAACGCCTTCTCTGACTCGACGGAGGTGACACGCGCGTCGTCCAATTCCAATGCTGCTCCGTTCCAATCGCCTTCCGGATCAGAATGGAAAGCCAAGCTGCAAAAAGCAAATGGACAAGTTGTCTATTCTGTGCTGAAGGCTCATCATGTGCCGTACTCCACGTCTCCGTTCGAGGCGATCTTGTCTTTGTGCGATGTGTTATTGCTGACGTATCGAAGATTTCTAGACGATGCATCGGCCGCATTTGAAGACAGCGTGCGAGGTATAGAGACAATCGAGTGGATGCACCGAGTCGTCGTGTTTCGACTGGACAAATTTTACAAACATCATTTCTTCGGTCTGGTTTCTCGGGAAATTACGCGAACTGTTCTGGCGCCGTCTCCCATTTGTGGGTTCAACAAGCAGAAAATAGCGGGAGATGAGACGATGGCCGAATTGCTTGCGTCGCCGCAGTCCGCGTTCGACTCTGGGTGGGGTTTCAAGACGGATTTGCGTCTCATCACACATGTTGCGGAGCGAGTGTGTCTCGGTGAATCCGTCGACGCTGCATATGCGGCCGTTTCTGGAGCAGAAGTTGTCACCCATTCGATTGACGGTGACCTTTCTGGCTCAGACGATGATTGAAGCGCGGATGCAGATTCGCCGTTTATAATTTGATATTTTAATTTTTCCCCGGGCATGTTTTGATCTTGGTTGTCATGGAGGGATGGAGGGATGGAGGAAAAAACGAATATGCTTGCAGTTTAACCAGTTCGGTCTGACGCCTCCTCCTTCGTAGAGGGCTCTGGATTTGTAAGTGTTGCTGCGAACCGATGGTCCGCAGAACTTTCATGGCTGTCGAATTTGCGTGCCGCATCATGATAAAGAGAAATCAACATCACATTTTTAAAACGCGCAACTTAATGCACGGAGGAAGGCGGGCGGGGGAGAATTTAATTTTTGTTTTGCTGAGACGCACCAACTTCAATTTCGAGAAGGCTCATCGAAGCGGAATCGTTTGGGAGCTGGCTGACGGACATTGAACGTTGAAGCACTTGCGTGCTGAAGTGGGTCGAACTGAAAATCATCTGTACCCGACCGACCGAACGGTGTTGCACTGTGTTGTGGACCAGACTGAAGAGACCCCGCCGCTGATGACGACAATGATGAGGACGAGCTGGAGGAAGCGTCATTTCCAATTGGCAAGTCTCCAAATGAAAAGAAATCCGGAAATTCAGACGTGCTCTGATTTCTGGGAAGACCCGAGAATGCATTGCCGTTCTGAGCAGACACGGAGAACGAGTGGGCCAGGTCGCTGGAGAAGGAGTCAAATTCTACAGGAATATGAATATCTGAGAGCAAGAATGAAGGACGAACAGCGGCGGTCTCTTCAGACTGTGCAGCGTTTGGTTCGATGGCTTTCCTCCACAGACGCCAGAACATCTCGGTGTACTTACCGACCTCCGAGGAATCAAAGTACCACTTTGCGTCCATTTTGTAGTCCTTTTCAAACTTGAATCTCTCGTTCAACTCCAAACGCTGGCAAAACGCATTGTCAATGATCATTGTGTCCTTCAGGCATTCGTTGTCTTCGGTGTCCAAATCTTCCGGCACAACAAAACGAATGAGGATGCCATTGCAACTCATCTCTCGAGCAACCGTCTCGAGCGCAAACTTCTTTTGATCATCCATGAATTCTGCTTTCGGAATGACCCATATTCTTTTGATGTTCACGCCTTCTCGGACCAACGCAACTTCGGCATCAAACAACGATTTGGCGTTTTGCAGGCTCTCGGTGATCTGTTCAGAGTTCTTGAGCAGTTCCACAGCGGTCTGAGCTGGGGAATCTGACTGAATGGCCAATATCTGCTGGATGCACGTTGCTGCTTTCATCGCACCGTCAAATCGGAAGCGGCGTCTCTTATAAGACCTGTGCACCAACTCTTGGGTCACATGGATCTTTCCAACATCCGTGATGGTTTCGGTACATCGATCAATGGCCTGCTCCAAAGCAATCAAATGCGGCAGCGTGGACTTGCAAGATTTGTAAGACTGCGAGAGTGCATCGTAAAACGCCTTCAATCTTCTTACCATGGTCACTTCGGCTTGTGCACGCAAACGAGATTCTCTGGGAGCCGTCGACGACAAGGAAAAATCCGTCAACGTACCAAACGACGATGACGACGTCGACCCACCCAGTTCCTGTGACGAAACATGCAGCGGTTGTTGTTGTTGTTGTTGCTGCTGCTGCTGCGGTTGCTGTTGCTGTTGCGATTGTTGCTGCTGTTGCATCTGATAATTGTGCATCATTGCTCTCGCAGCAGTCGCACATCTTGAACGCGCAGCATGCAACAGGGATTCGATCTGTCGATGTTGCATGCTCAGCAGATTGACGTCCGTTTCAGAATCCATTCTCGTTGCAACAGCATTCAGCAAATCTGCAACGTCATACTCTCGTGCTAACCGTGTAATTCTGTTCAGAACCTCGATGTGGACCGTAGGCTTGTTCGAAGTATTCGTTTTCGCATCTCGGAATCCCATGTGAATTGACACTTTGAAATCGTGGTTCTCCACAGATACCGAGTATCTGAGCCCGTCTGTCCGCGGGCACTTGAGGGACCCCACGTCAGAAACAAACAGCAAGGGAGTTCGCGTCGAGCAGCGCGTTTCAAACTTTCGAAGTTCTTCGGGATCGATTTTCACTGCGCCGTGATCCGTAACGTGAATGTGCCAAAATGTGACCCTTGCTCTGTGGACAGGCACAATGAGAAGCTTCAGAGTCGGAGCACTCGTTGGAAGATACCCGCCATAGTCTCCAAACGAAGGAGGAACAAGCACATCAAAACATCCTCGGTATTCATCGGCTTGGGGAATCACAGAAGCAAAACGCAGCGCGGGAATTTCGGAATCCGGAATTTCCGACACGGAACACTCTGTCTTGTTGCTCATGAAACCTCAAAACAAAATGAAAAAAAAGAAAGGAAAATGATTATATCGAGCACACACGCGTCACACCCACACACACCCACACACACACACTCACTCACCCCTCTCTCTCTCTCTCTCTCTCTCTCTCTCTCTCTCAGATACACTCACACGCACATACGAAATATAAAAAGAAATCTAATCTCACTTTTCATCTGGAAAAATAACCCAAATCCCCTTTTCCTTTGGCTCATATTGTGGGAACCGAAATGCAAATGGTGCAAACAGAGAGGACGGAAAAAGAAAAGGGCCACCCCATATCTACAGGCGCGCAATTCTTGAGAGGGGGTCGGTTACGGCAGGCTAGACGAAATGCTTTTTTTTTTTTTTGACAGCCTGTTCATTCTAGAGCTCATGAGGCCTACATGTCCGCTGCCGTTTTTTCGATTGCAGCTATTGGCAATGTGGCAGATGATTCCTCATCTGCATGTTTTTTTGTTTGTTTTTTGGAAGAGATAATGAGCAAGCCGAGAGGGACAAAACACAACGAAAAAACAAGAAATAAATAAGAGCTGTCGATTGGCGTCAGCCACTGCATATCAGCCTTGAACCGCTGCGTTTGCTTGCATCTGCGTAGAAGCAGCGAGTCGCTGTTTGAACTGTCGTGGTGACTTGTGAGCGGTGGGTGGTGGTTTTGCGAGATCTTTTGTCATCGGAGAGGAGACGGGGAAAATGCCAGTTTGAAAGAGCAAAGGGAGGGCTTCGCAACGATGTTCATTTGTCGTCTTGTTTCTTTTCCGTTTTTTTTTTTTTTGACGCGCGCGTGTGTGTGTGTGTGTGTGTGAGAGAGAGAGAGAGAGAGAGAGAGAGAGTGTGTGTGTGTGTGAGTGAGTAAGTGAGAGTAAGTGAGAGTGAGTGAGGAGTGAGTTTGTTTTTGCTGTTCTCCTTACATCATCAACTCTTTTGTTTGCATTTGCTCAATCAAGCATTCTGCTTGCTTGTACCCTGTTGAAGAAGAATGGCAACGACAGCCGAGTCTCCCGTTCAACCTGCGCATGAATACTCTCCGTCGATTTCTGATTTTGATGAGGAAGAGCACCGCGAGAGCTCCTTGTTTCTTCAGAACGGCGGTGGGAACTACGCTGGATCTGATGCTGGAAACGGCTCCGCAAGTCAAAACATATCCAAACCGCCGTCGTTTGCGGACTTTGCAGTTCAGTCCGGTGCGCTTCCTGATTGGAAACAGCTGTCTGCGCCCATTTCTCCGAACATCATGATGCCCTTGGAGCCGGCTTCTGCGTCCTCTTCTGGTGCTTCGTGTTCTGCCGAACTGCAAAGTCGTTCGTCGTCGTTCGTTGGTGCGTCCGATTACGATTCCAGATCTCCAAAGCAAAGCTATGGCTCGTCGCAGCAGCAGAAGAGACCGACGACGGCGAATGACTTGACGCTTTCACAGTCACGAGCGCTCCGAGACTCGTATCCTGGCCATCAGACATTGTCGCCCTCCTCGTCTCCCAAGAGTTCTGCAGCGGCGAGGCGAACCGGAAAGCCAACATCCATCGACGTTGCCTCTTCATCACCCGCTGGCGCGTCGTCCAATTCTTCGAGAAGATCACCGGTTGGAAGTCCACTGTTGCAGAGAAAATCGTCGGCATATAGCTCCACGAGTACTGCAGCAGAAAGCACAAAATCAGATGCTTGTTCGTCGTACTCCCCAATGTCGCCGCAACGCCGAGCAGAGATCCATCAGCGATATACAAAGCTGAGTTCGTCCCCGAAGCACCTGCAGCCAGGATCGCTGAACCCGCGTGCATCTTCGGATGTCTCAAGACCCACCAAGATGATCCCCGTGCGCTCTGCCTGCGGTTCATTTCAATCGTACTATGCCCACTTGCAGTCCTTGGGAAGATCCATGACGGATGACGCCCGCAAGGCACTTCATCGGCACATTGCCATGGATGCAAAGTGGGATTCTTCTGTTGTGGTCCCCCGTTTTTTCCACTGTGCATTGATGTGCACCACCGGTATCCGGGAAAATATTTCGAGCTGTGGACTGGTGTATGATTCCACATTCCAAATGACAGCGACAGAGAAGGCGCGGGAACTTTCTGCACGATCTCCGACTGCCGAGGAGAAGAGACCGCGGTTGAATCGAAGTGACACAATGGCGCTGATGCAGTACAACAATGTTCCACAGTTCTTGACAATTGTTTCTGATGCTTCTTCGTTGACCGCCCGCAACATTGAGAAGTCCGGTGTCCTGTCCCTGACTGTATGCTCGGCCGCCCATTTGCTGGTCTACAAGTTGTGCCTTGATTACCCAGGATCGAAAATCGACAAGGCTGCCGTTATCCGCGAACTTGGATATCACACGTTTATGGGCGCTGCTGTCCGCGTTCCGGTGCTGGAGGGCGGTGTACAATCCATGGAATGTGAGGTTGTTCAATCTGTGCCTCCTGCGAACGGGGACAAGACAATCATGTTCCTTGTGCGTGTCGTTGCATTCACCCCGGCTTCGAGTCGTGTGGAACCGCTCTTTTGCGGAAGGGGTCTTTTCTTTTCGGATCGCATGGGAACCAAGGTCCCCTTCATGTCCAAAGGTTTCATGAGATTTGTACACGATATCCTTGCGCAGCATCGTGTTGATGGGGTGTTCCTGTCGGATGAGAAGCCGATTGCTGTCGTTGAACCGCAAAAGTTGCAGGATGTCGGATCTTCAGAAAGGCGCGTCAAGTTCTCGGATGATGAAGGGACTGGTGAAGGAATGCGCCGTACCGCAAGTCTGCGGAAAGACAAGACTTCGGAAGAGCACAAGTCGTATTCGGACGCCAAGCACCTTGGAGAGCAGCGTGGACAGCGAGAGCGGCACGAAAACATGCGCCAGGTGTTTCAGGATTCCATTCGACGGCAGTCGTTAGCGAACAACTCGCTTGCTCGCGCACTCAGCAGTCAATCCCTCCTGACGTTGCCTGCATTTCATGACACGGCGTCATCCGATCGTGGAAGTACGATGACCTCGGAAACAGATGGTGGATATGTGATTGTGGATGATGTGGATGGGACAATGGCGAAGCTTGCCATCCGAAATGGAGACGGCGATGAACACTACTTGCATCCTTCTGAAATATGCCAGTCTGCTTCCGTGATTGATCGATTGCGACACCGGAAAACAGTATCCATCAACAAAGAGTTCTTGTCAGTCGACTTGGAATGGTCGCACTGCAGTCCGAAACCCGACGGCCATTCTGGAGTGGTCTCTTCTGTTAATTTCAATCCGGAAGACCAGATATTCCTAGCGTCTGCTGGCACGGATGAAACGGTCAAGCTGTGGAACATATCGAAGCACGATGGAGTGCTGCTCCGGACAATGACTGGGCATCGCGGCGCGATCCGCCAGTGCCAATTCCACCCCACGGGCATGTATCTCGCGTCGACATCGGACGATGGAGCAATCGGCATCTGGAGCATGCAAGGCCGGAACGAGATGATGAAGTCTTGGATGGAGCTGGCAGATGAGCCGCAGCGATGTCTGAGCTTCAATGTGGATGGAACTCATCTTGCGACTGCCGGGTACAAACGAGCCCATATCTGGGACGCTGAACGGGGCCAGGTTATCACCTCGTTCGATGCCCATGCGCTTCAAGTGTATGGAATTCACTTCCATCCGACGTTCAACGTCGCCGTTACGTGCGGTGATGATCATGCAGTGAAAGTGTGGGATCTTGATTCCGGGAAGTGCGTGCATCGATTTGAAGGCCATCGTTCCTGGGTCCACTCCGCACGCTTTTCGGAAGATGGAATGCTCCTGGGTTCCGCTTCCAATGATACGACTGTCCAGGTTCGCGACTGGAGAGTCAACACAACTCTGTTTTCGCTTACGCAACACAGAGCTCCGGTTACGTGCGTAGACTTTGGCGGCGGCTTTGTGTTTTCTGGATGCCGCGATACGTGTGTGCGCGTCTTCAGTGCTTCTACGGGCGACATGGTGCTCGATTTTGCGGCACATTCCGGCAGCATCTTCTCAATGGCTTATGCCTCCAATCTTGGTTTGCTTGCCACCTCCGGAAGTGATGGTTTCGTGCGTTTATGGAACATGCGCTGGAAGAAATTGAAGAACGCTATCTAATGCTTACGAATTTTTGAGTTTTCAATTTTGAATCTGTTCACCGTTGCTGTTTATAGTAGATCCCAATTGTTTCGTGTCAGCCCTTCATCGTTCGTGTACTAGAGTGCCGATCATGAGCAAGAGCATTACGCCTGAACTCTTTCGATAATATTGAATGTTGTAAAACTGTGTTTTGTTTCAGTTTTTCCGGCGGGGGAGGAGGGGACGCATCTCGTCTTGTCCGTTGTGCTGTCATTTGTGCTGGTTGCTGTCGCACTGCACTGTTTCGCACAAAGGCGACAACAAAGCAACATGCATGAACGAACGTAAAAAACAGCAGGCATTCGAAATAAGAATCCGGATTTTTGTTCGCTGAGCAACCCAAGGCTCGAGGCTGTGTATGTGAAATGCTCCAAATTGTTCAGGCGCTATGCCGGATTGATCGCAATTGGAATGGCGCGCGCAAAAACATTTATCTGAAGAACGCCGGCAAAGCGTGTTAGGGCCTATCCCCCCCTCCCGTCCATGGCGACAGGGCTCGGGTTGCAACATTTGATTACGGCATGACTAGCGATCGTCATGCATACTCAGTGTACAATGTAGGCGTTGGCAACTTTTCTTTCTTTCGTTTTAGCTAAAATGCTTGAAACTCTGACGTAGGGTTTTCGGCCATCCGGATAGAACTAAATAAAAACCAGCTTCCGTCTTTCTTCTTTTATGTTCTTATGTCGCATTGGTTGAGTTGTCATTGTCCACAATTCGGATTTGTTGAAACGTTGCCGTTACAATAGTACCAACTAGAAACCAATTCGTATTGGATTTCAGCGTGTCCCGTAGAAAAACGTGCGTAGTCCACAAGAGCCTTCTTTTTCTCATTTCTGCGCCTACACTATACACTGAACATGCGTATCTATGAACAGACATGCATCTTCAATCTTGCATCCCGTTGCCGCGAAGGGGATAGGCCCCAACACGCCTCACGGCGTTCTTCAGATAGATGTTCCGCGCTCCGTTCCCAATCTCGATCAATCTGCGAGCTACACGCGGGACATGCAAACACTTTTTTGCTGCCGCCTCGACGTGCATGGATCTCACCGCAGCGCCCGCACGATTTGGACGTGCACTCCTCCGCCGCTTTCTCAGCGTGACACGTTGCTCCTGAGAAGGGTGCATTTTGATTCTGACGGCCCTAGCAGCAGGCGCTTTCGTGTCCTCAGTTGCAGCGATTGGTGCAGCTGGAGATACGAGAGGAAGAGGCGGTAGGCGTAGTGACACGTGGTCTCTTAGGAGGTCTGCGGGACCTAGGAGGCCCTGCATCGAGCGGCGTAGGCGTAGGCGAATGCATCATCCCAGCGCACTCACGCCCATATTTGAATAAAAACGTGAAACCAAAAAACAAACCAACGAATGACAGAATAGATGGCTACAGATGGTGCGTTAAAGAGTATCGAAAATGCGGAGCCTGTGTCACCGGCTGAATTCTGGCCGAGCGTGCGTAAGCACGAATTCCTATGAAACAAACGTGCTTCTGTCGGCCAGTATTGACTGTGTCTGTTTATGCATACTTCCGTATGCATGACAATGACGTGTCATTATTCAGCGGTGCTCCGCGAATCTTCGCTTTCCCGCTTTGCGTACACATATTTTCCCTTCATTGGTCTTTGAGCACTGCGACATGTTGCTTACGCTGGCTTGTTTTTTCTTCCCATTTTATTGTAAAGATTCATACACTGCAGAAACAAAAGGAGAAAAGAAGAAAAAGAAAGAAAGAAGGGATTTGAGCAGCGTTTTGTTTTGAAAGCGTGCATTTGACGACAATATGGGATCTTCGAGCGTGCCCGTGATGAGAGCGGCTGGATGGCGCTGGGCGCTTCCGAACTTGACGACGCTACTTGGCCTTGGGACTGGACTTACGAGTGTACGATTTGCAATGGCTGGAGATTTTCACCGGTCGCTTTTAATGATTGTTCTTGCGACGTTTATCGATGCCCTTGATGGGAAAATTGCTCGAGTTCTGAAAGCTACATCGCATTTCGGTGCGGAGCTGGACTCGTTATCTGATTTTGTCTGTTTTGGAGCATCTCCTGCTTTTGTTTTGTATATTTTCACGCTTTCTGAACTTGGGATTTATGGATGGTATATTGTACTTTGGCTCTGTGCGTGCGCAGCTTACCGACTTGCAAGGTTCAATACTACGGAATTGAGCCCGGGTGAGTTTGACCAGGTCGTTCCAGAAGGCTTCTTCACAGGTGTTCCGGCTCCTGCGGCCGCGGTTCTGACGCTCTTCCCAATGATTGTGAAGTTGGAGCTTGCGCATTTTCTGCCGTTTGTCACGCCACAACTGTGCGCGGTCAATGGATTTGTGGTTGGCTTGCTCATGGTCAGCAGGCTTCCCACTCCGTCAATCAAACATATCCGATTCGATTTCAAGCTTTCCGCTCTGATGCTCGTCTCATTTTCGTCATTTGCGCTCTTCCCGTACGAAACAACCTGCGTCGTTTGTTTTTTGTATCTGTTGCTGCTCCCGGTGTGCTTCTACAAGGCTTACTACGCCCCGGGTTCCAAGAGTCGTTGTCCAAAGTCACACTAGTCCATCCCTCCCAAAGCATGGCACCAACAATAGTTTTATATTCCTCTCTCCTCCCCACCTCGGTTGCTTTTCTTGATTTCTTTGTTCGGGATGGTTGTCGACTGTAAAGCCTTGGAATCGCACTTCAACCCTCTCTTCCCCCAATGCTTTTCTTCCTGCACGCGTCGATTCCGAAAATTCCCAGTGGTTGTTGCATTCATTTTTATTATTATTTCTCTTTGTATTACTTTCCATTCCATTCTTCATTTATTTCTCTTTGCTCTATTTTTGCGCTTCCTCTCCGTCATCCCCCCTTTCCTTCTAATTGGTGTGGTCTGTCGGGTTTCCAACAACGTTTCAACTGTGGTCTCCTTTTTTTTTTCCTTCTTTTTTTTGTTTCTTTGTGTGTGTGTGTGTGTGTGTTTTGATGTACGGAAACAGGCTTGCCCTCCCAGCGAGAAAGTCGCTTGCAAAAGCGGTTTCTCGTCTTTCTTTTGCGACAATTCCGTCTGAACTGGTGTCGAAGCAGCCTGCCCATTCGCAGAATCCATCCAGTGTGTCATCTACCAGCAAGGGCTCTGAAAACAACGCCAGCAACTCCAGCAGTAACATGAGCGGCAACAACAACAACAGCAATAGCAATAGTAATAACAGCAGCAACAACCGCAATAACAGCGGAAATAAAAAGGAAAGCGGCTCGGTTGGGAAGTGGCTGTTGTTGGCGTCGTTGACCCCCGTTGCTGCGGTTGCACTCAAGATGCAGACGGACCCAACGTTTGAGAAGCAGGTTCGCGAGTATGTGAAGGATAAGTTCGGGGTGACGCTCCCATTTTCGAATAGTGTAAAGCCGCCTATTGGCGAGCTGGAGCTGGAGCAGGCTCGCAAAGTCCGTGATGAACTGGCAGAGCATGCACAGGAACTGGAGCAAAAGAAGATTCAAGTTCAGATGCAGCACGCCGAGGCAGAACAAGTAGCTCTTGAAAATGAGAAAGCTGCCATCCAAGAACTCGAAAGAGAGATTCAAAAGGACGAGGATGCGGTTTCGGCGCTTGCAATGAAGAGCGAGGAGATCAAGACTCTTATTGAGCATGTTGCGGAGGATTTGCGCAAGGAAAGCCTCAACCGACTGAATGAAGTTGCAGATTCCCATGCCGATGCCGATGCCAGCCAGCAGGATGCATCGTCCGGAACCGACAACACCGGCAGTGCATCTGAATCAAGAAAGGAAGTGCGTGACCAGCACCTGTTGTTCATGAGTGGGCAGCAGGATACCTCGGATGAACCCGTCGCCGTTTCTGACGAGGATTCTGACGACAACGCGTCGTCTTCGTCTTTTGCGCTTTCCAGCGGTGCAAACCCGGACTTCAGCGACTCGTTGCCGCACTTGACCAACGCTGTTTTGGTCCCTACCAATGACGGCGTTCGAAAGAGTGAGGTTGGTCAGGATGCGCGCGAAACGGTCGACACCACCGGTCCTATTGTTGAGAATGTTGCCAACGCGGATCGTGCATCAGACACCGCAACACAGTCCAGCAGTGTTCCTGCGGAAGTGGAAGATACTCGCATCAAATTGACTCAGGAAGAGTTGGATGCTCTGGTCGCAAACAAAGTGAAGGAAGCCGTCGAGACCGTTGAGCAGCAAATGACAGAATCGACAGATTTCAAGCTTCGGGAGCAGGCAGACAGACTGGTATCTCAGTATGCCAACAAACTTCATTCTCTAGAAGCCTCCTTGACGATGAAATACAATGATGAAAGAGACTCGCGCCTTTCGGAACTCGCGCATCTCCGAGATCGTGCGTCGCATGCATTCTCTGTTGTCGATGCTCTGAATGTGTTCCGTGCAGAGGCATCCGCCTTTCATGTATTGGAACAGTCATGCGTGTCTCTGATTCGCCAGCTGGAATCCAATGCCCCGTTTGCGAAGGAGCTGTCAATCGTCAAGAGCGCTGCTTCCCAGGTGCGACCATTCTTGTCGGATGTTTTGTCGACGCTGGATGGTGTTTCAAAGAACGGAATTCCGACTGTTGGGGAGTTGGCGTCCAGGTTCGAGGCTTCCGTCTACCCAGAGGCCCGTCGTGCGTGTTTCATCCCATATCATTCGGGGCTCTTTGGATTTGTCTACGGTTCCATTGCGTCCTCCCTGATCTCCGATAAGGTCCAGCCTCGTGCAGACGACGCATCCGGATATGCAAATCTCTGGAAAGCTCGAGAGCATCTCAGAAAAGGGCACCTTTTGGCAGCCGTCGAGCAGGTCCGAAACGTTCAAGGCCTCCCAGGAAAGCTCGCTCGCGACTGGCTCAAACAGGCCATGGCTCGAATTGCTGCCGAGCAAGCTGCAGATGTTCTTCGTGCTGAAATTGTTCTGTATGCGACATCATTCGAGGAATCCGACGTTTAACGCCTCTCGACCCACCAGCCCTCTCTTCCATACTTCCACATTCCCACATGCACTTCATAATAATTAAAGAAATGAAAAAAATAATAAAAAGGATGCGCTGAACACAGCTTGTTCTCCCCGTCGCCCCGGACACGCGTGCTTTTCTTGTCTAAGTTTTCAGCGTATTGAAGCAGCGATCGTAAATTTAAAATTGAAAAAAGCTTTCTGTGAAAGCTTGCTCTTCCGATTTGCCTTGGCTTTTCTTCGTTCTTCGTTCTTCGTTCTTCGTTCTTCGGTAATAATATTTTTTTTCTTTTTCTTTTCTTTTTTCTTTTGTTTGTTTTGTCTGAATATGTTTTTGATTTCCAAGTAGAGGAAACGTCTCGAGACTGCTTGCAGAGACTTTGGGTCGCGGTCTATCCCTACGGAGCTTGAATGTCGTTTGCGGGTGATGGAGAAGACGATGACGACTTTGGCGACTTTGTGTCGGCGCCCGTACAGCCGGTGGCAATTGCACAGAATCCGTCTTCTTCTTCTCATGCTGCTGCGATAAGGAGCGGTACGGTCCCCCCTGCGGCTCCGGTTCCATCGCATGCAGCTGTTGCGGAGCCACACATGCCGCCGCAGTCCGCTGCGCCAAAACCGTCGACAACGTCCATTGTTGCGTCTGTGTCGTCTGTTTTGGCGAAGAAACAGTCGAATGCATCCGATGTAGACAAGCTGCTGGATTCCGCCTTTGTTGGATTTGCGACGGCGCTCAAGAACGATTGGGCGAAGAAGCCGCTGCTTGGTACTCAGAATGGGGCAGCTGCTTCTGAACAGTCATCTGTTTCCGCGACCGCGACTGCGGCTGCAGAGTTCAGTGAGTCGGAGGCATCTCGAAAAACATCCGGCAACGTTCGTTCGAAATCTATATTGAAGGTTCCTGGATCTGCTCGCGAAAAACCGAGAAGAAAACTGCAGTTTTCCAATGATGTGCAAGTTCAATTGTACTACAAAGACACCGTCCGAAGCGTGGATGACTTTTCAACAATGGAGGATGATTTTCAGTTTGGGGACGATGATTTCGGTGCTGCCGGGTTCATGGGCAAATCGGTGACAACGTTGTCGCCGTCGCACACCAATTCCAAGGGAGCGTCCATCGTGCTTCCAACCACGCCACTGGTGTTTAAGCGCAAGAACAAGGTGCTGGTACAAGTACACGACATTCCGAGTCCACCGCACTCGCCAACTTCGTCGCCTCCGGATAGGAAGAATACCTCTTCGTCGCTTCCGCTTTCATCTGCGCCTTTGCAACCAGCAGAGACGTCTTCTCAGGTTCCTTTGACGCCTTATTACGCGCCTCCAGTGCCTCCTCCAATGCCACCCCCAGTGCCTATTTTCGACGCTCCCCCAGTACCAATTATGTTCAATTCGAGCCCATACGGTCTTTCCACGGCAATTCCGGCAACCAATGCGGAGCCCGTTTCGATCGCAGTTCGGACGGGAGCGACAAGCGAATTAGTAGAGCAAACCGAGGACGACTGGGGTGATTTTCAATCGAGTTCATTAATCGATCCGGCGCTTGAAAAACAACAAGAGACTTTGACATTTCAAGCAAGCAATGCGGCGTCTCTATCACATTCAACGTCGTTCTCGTTGAATCAACCACTTGCACCGGTACCGCAGCCTTCAGAGGCGAATGACAGCGGTTTTCTTTCTGGTACTGATTCCACGTTGTCGGCATCAGGTTTGGAAGACAATGGCTGGTCTTCTTTTGAGTCTGGTCCGTCCAGCGACGTTTCGACGTTTAGTATGCAAGAAAAAGAACCCGATCTTTCGTGGGCTCCGACCTCTTTCAGTTCGACTGCAGCAACGCCATCTGCGGTGTCATTCTCTTGGGATGTTGTGCCAGCATCCGCAATGTCTGCGCTGCTGCATCCTCCTCTTCCTTCCTCCTCCTCCTCCTCCCTTCCTCCTCCTCCTCTTCTTCTTCTTCTTTGTCGCTTGGCGTTTTCCCGGTTTCTGCGGCAGCTGAAGAGCCAAAGCGCTTTGCTGTTCATTCGGATGACCCGTTTGCTTGGACAACGTCGACTAGCTCGATGTCGTCATTTAGTTTCTCCTCCGGTGACAACAACCCTGCAATGGTTTCCCAGAACCGCAAGGACCGCCAGGACCGCCAGTACGATGTCAGTGTTCCCAATTCCGCAGGATCGCCGCTTCTTTCTGAACGCACCTCGTCGTCAGTGTCTGTATCCGTTGAAACTCCTGCATCTACACCTGCACCAGTACCTGTACCTGTGGAGCACAGCCCATCTTCGCGAAATCCAACTTCGCACGATTTCTGTAGCTCGACTGGATCTTCACAATTGTCGTCGCCGCAAATCCCCGCAAATCCGGATGCACAACATTCATGTGCATCGTCGGACGGCACCGCCGCGTCTGTCTGGAGCCAGACCAACTCTTCAACTGTCGAGACATTGAGGAACTCGTGGAATTCCGTTTCAGTAACACATGATCAAGGTACTCCAGTGTCAAAACATGAAACCCCGTCGATCGCTGTTCCTGGCGCTGCAACACCATCATCCACAAGCCTGTCGATAGCGCCTGCTGCTGTTGCAGCGACCATCACGAAGCCATTGACGCTTGAGCAATGCGCCCAGTTGTTGGAGAACAAGTGTTATTTCTACGATTCTCATTTGCTGCGCAACCATCTGTCTTCGCAAACGATGCTGGCTACGCTCTCTGCGGAATACCGCATTTTCAAAGAGAACGACCAGCTTGAGGAAGCCCTGGATGTTCGGAAGAAGATGAATAATGCACAGTCCTCTGTTCTTTCCGAGTCTGTTATTGTGAATCTCAGACAGAAAGCGACAGGGGATACTAAGCAGCCAACGGAAGCAGCAATCCTCGAGTTATTAGAACGTGGTGTGGACAATATCGCCAAGGAGAAGATGGTCGTGTTTGCACAACCGCTACTGTTATTCCTTCAAGAGCTAGGCGGAATGGCGGATCCAAAGTCGATGCACAGAGTGTTGCGGATTCCGAAGGTGCTAGATTTGATTCGATATTTTGATTCGATGAACACAAAGTTCCCTTCAAAGCCAAGCTTCGTGGCAAGTCTTCATTCAGACATCGCCTTTTGGGTTGCCAAGATTGCAGGGAATGGCACAATCAGATAGTCGGATAAATCGAAACTGCACTAAAAACATGCACTGTTCTATACATACGTAGTATTTTTAATTAATGGCTCCTTTATATACTAATCATCGTCCTCTTCATCCGAAGAGGCGTCGCTCGAATCAGCATCCTCTTCGTCTTCATCGCCACTATCCACATCGTCGTCGTCATCGTTCTCTTCAGCATCCTCATCCTCATCCTCCTCATCCTCATCACCAGACATATCCTCGTCTTCGGCATCTTCATTGTACGTGCGCTGGTTGACAATTTCTCGAACAACATCCTTTTGCAGGGAAGTGGCGTCGAGGGACACCTCGAGAGCCTCCTCTTCTTCTTCAGGAGCAGCCTGGTGAGACTGGGACAGAATAAGGTCCAGGCGGCCGGATAGACGTACCATCCGCGGACAGTTTTTCATTCGTTGTTCAACAACACACAGCAAGCGAGATAGCTCCAGAGACGACGAAGTCGATGAGCTCAAGAAGGAAGCATAGAGAGAAAGAGTAGACCTGAGCCACGGCACGAGCATTCTTGCTCTCGTCGGCTTGTCCGAAAAACGGGCAACAATTTGCTGCAACAGCAGCGGGACCATTGTGACCGGAATTCTGCGAATGGATGCCGTGATGGTCTTGCTGTCCGAGCGCGCAGAAGCAACGACCTGATCAAACAATGCTGCGTCTCCAGACTGCAGAGCTTGCATTAATGCCGCTGACAGAGATGATGCGGTTGGAATGGAAGAAGATCGAGCAGATCCTTCCTTTCGCTGGTCCATCGTCGACAGTGCACGAAGCTGCTCTTCAAGAGTCAGAGAAGCACGATCCACGGCATTGCAAGACGCCAGTTCCTTTGCTCGCATCTCTGACAACTTTGAACGCTTCGAGGACGGCGCAGGCACGACTTGGACTTCACCATGAGAAGGCTGCGATTCTCCAGATCGCCCGACTTTCGTATCTGCTTTCACAGAACTCTCCTCCGACTTGTGCTGTTGCAAGGGCTTCCCGACGAAATCCGAAAACTGCAAAACACCAACGTTTCCTTTGCTGCTCGGGTCAATCTTGACAAACAGTGGCCGAATCGATTCTCCATAAGCCACAAGGACATCCGTAGCCGACGTGGAGCAAACAGCGCGGGCACCCGCTCCTTTCAGGACGAGGCTGGCGGTCTGCGACCCTTTCTTATTCAAATCTGCGAACGCAACGGATCCATCCTCGAGCACGACACTCAGCAGCCCCGAGGGCTCATGGACGGAAAGTTCCACGGGGACAGATGGAAAGGAGATCACAGAAACTGGTGTGTCCAAATCCTCATCCAGAGACCAAACCTGTACCGAACGGTCTTCAGATGCACACGACACAGCGCTTCTGTTCCAGACCGCCAGTCTTTTGATTGCATTTGCATGGCCTGATTTCTTTGCAGTAAATGTTCCAGAAACAGTGTTGTAAACATGGATGCTCGAGCTCGCAACCAGCAGGCCCGGAAGAAGCTTCTCTCTGCTCTTTTTCTTTGTGGAAGGCGCAGCAATGTCCACTGCACAGACGCAAGAGCACTTTTGATCCTCCAATCTATACACCTCCGACTGATTTGCAATGTCGTAGCACACCACAGGGCCTTTGCCCGCCCCGGCCACAAGTCTTCCAAGCGAATCAAATGCCACACTGACGACTTTAGCCTTTGAAGACGATGATGCAGTCATGCTGAACGACGCAATCTGAGAAGACTTTGCAACATCAAAAACGACGACTGATCCATTTGGAAACCCAGCAGCCAGTTGAGAGCCTGATGCAGAGAATGAAATCGACGAAACCTCATTGGTGCGACGATTGGAAGAGTCACTCGCAAGCTCACAGACCAGAGTCTTGGAAATCGTCGACAACACAGACACCTTCCCTTCTGATCCAGACGTCGCAAACAACGACCCGTCTTTTGAAAACACTGAACACACCATCCTGCCTTTTCCCCTTGACGAATTAAAGCCCAAATCAACTCACACTCGAAGAAAAACAAACACTGAAAGGGAGAAAATAACCAAGAATGAAGCGCAGAAAAAGAGCGAAAAAAAAAAACCTGATTCCTCTTTTTGTGCTGGAGTTGGCGCAAAAAGCGCTACTTGGAGAAGTCCTTATTGCTTCTTCACGAAAGGGTCGATTACAACAGAAGCATCCGAAACCGGCAGGTCAGGGTTGATGCTTGATGGTAGAAGTTGGGGGGGGACAGACGAAAAACATAAAAGCTCTCGGGAAAAAAGGCGTTTTTAAATCACCCATCATCAAGCACAGCTTTCCATAGTCCGTCATCGTTTCTCATTGTCACACAGCTTGTATTTGTACTGTCATTATATTAACATTATTATTATTATTATTATTGTTGTTGTTGTTGTTGTTGTGGGTGTATATTATTTGATTGTTGCAGAATGGGAGCGTCTTCGTCATCACTGCGTCCCGAGGAGGTTGAGGAGCTGCAATCCGGGACAAACTTCACGTCAAAGGAAATCAAGCGCTTGTATAAGCGATTCAAGAAGCTTGATCGAGACGGGTCCGGCACGATTACTGCGGATGAATTTCTCATGATTCCAGAACTTGCGGTGAATCCTCTGCGGGCGCGAGTGATCTCAATCTTTGACACAGACAAGGACGAAACGGTGAACTTTAAAGAGTTCATTTCTGCGCTGTCTGTGTTTTCGGCAAAGGGCGACAAAGAGTCCAAGCTGGCGTTTGCCTTCAAGATCTACGATCTGGATGGAGACGGATTTATTACAAACTTCGAGCTGTTTACTGTCCTGAAGATGATGGTTGGAAACAATCTTTCGGACGTGCAGCTGCAGCAAATCGTCGACAAGACTATCGCAGAGGCTGATCTTGACAAGGACGGACGCATTTCAATGCAAGAATTCGGAAACACGCTTTCCATGTCCGATTTGGACTCCAAGATGACGATCCGTTTCTAACACCGCTCGTTTCCACGATCTGCTCTTCTTCCACGTGTTCTTCTTGGTCTGGTTGCTGTTGGTGGTCGTGACGATTTCTGTGTTGTCGTTGAGAGGTATTTTTGATTTGATGCTTGTGTGTGTGCGCGCGCGGGGGAAAAAAAAGAAAAAAGAAAAACAAATAGTCTTATTGCATGTTGAGGGGCATAAGTGATGAAAACGAACCTTGTTGTCCATGGTGTAAAAAACCTGTAAGTACGTATGTCCATATAACGTTTGTTGATATCGAATAAAATAACGTTGCTGCTATGCACACAACTGGTTGAAAATGGCGAGGTCGTTTGCAAGTTTTCCCAGCCCGGCTCCTTGAAACCACGCCTGGAAACCAAGAAGTGGACCGCCTTTGAAACGAACAAATGCATAGAGGCATCGTATGCTCTCGGTGTCAGATGCAAGAGACGCTTCTCTCAGCTCCTGGGTCTTGAAGTGCTCGTCTTCGGCCTTCATTCTGACGAGATCCTCGCGCATGGACTTCATTCTGTTGGCCTCCGCGGAAGTATACTTGCCCTCCAGTACGAGCTCGTCCTTCCTTGCTTCCTCTACAAGTGAATAGGTGGACACGAGTCTCTTCGTCAACCGCTCGGCATCAAGGAACAGCTCATCAAATTGCCGAAACGCAATGGACGTGCAAAACCGGACAATCGCATCGCTCTTCATGTTTCGCGTCTTCGGTTTCTCTGTTGGATCGGCATCAGGAGTGCCGCCATCGTCATTGCCACCGGGTACGATCTCGGACTTTCTTCTTGTAGGATGGCGCTCGACTTTCACTAAACTATTCTCCGCAGAATCGATAAATTCCAAAATAGACTTTGCACAATGCAATGCAACGTCCCGCATGGTGGTTCTCAAAAACACAAAAGCATCGTATAATGCACTGAGCGACTGCATATCTGCTGCATAATCGGTTGCATTCAGATTCATGCACTCCAGCAGGTTCTTCACGATACGAATTGCATGCGAATGACGAAAGTCCCCGGGACACAGCTTCAGCTTTCGACTTGTAATCTTTGGTGGCGCAGCCGCGCTTCGTACGTCTCGCTTTCTCGAAGCCACAGCCGTGGAAGCAGATGATGATGATGATGATGATGATGATGATTGGTCTGGAATCGACAGCTCGGGAAAGAGATAGATGGGGACAAACATCGCTGCAAACCCAGCAGCAAAATCTGAATTTTTCGAATCAATTTCAGAAGGAATCGGCGCAGCATTCTTCAGCATTTGAAGGAACGTTTCACCCGAGTGAATGATCCTCCCAACAGACCGAGACGGGCTTGAAAAGTCGTGATCCATGTCTGCAACTGTCTTTGAAGAAGGAGTAACTGAGGATGATTTGCGAACTCCATGGAAGTTATGTGAATCAATGGCAATCGGACGACGCTTAGCATTCTGCAGATGCGGACTGTCCAGAATGTTGTCAGAGGACCACGTGATGTCGAAAATTCTTCTTGGCGTAGCAGCAGGAGTGCGATGATTGGAGTCCTGCTTCGGAGACAGCGTCCCCAAAAGCTTCTTCATTCTGCACTCTGATTCTCGTGCTCTGTACAGCTACTCTGATCGCTTTCTTTTTGGAGAATGAATGAATGCGTGGATGCAGAAAGTTAATTTAAAAATAAATTAAAATTAAAAATTAAAAATTTAAAAAAAAAAACACGTACGAGTGACCGTTTTGTGTATCAACATTGAACATCAAACAAACACTATCATGCTGAAGGTTTTATTTACATCTAACTCTACGGAGACGCGATCTTCTTACCGTAGTCAAGCCCAATATTTCTTCATTCTTCACTCTTCACTTTTTATTCATTCTATAATTATCTGTTTGTGTTTTTTATAATCGAACCCTCAAGCAGCACCTTTCATCAGGGACAAAGCATCTCGTGGCTCCAAAGAGGGATCTTCCCAACAAACCCAGACCGACCATGCCCGACGGTGCCGAGAACCAAGAAACTCGTGGTTGCGATGACCCTCTGATGTAGAGCAATCTGCATTGAAGAGTTGGCACTCGTCCCAAATAAATAAAAACAAAAAACAAAGTGGCTTGGATCTGTTTTCGGTGACAGCTTAGCCCGATGATCAAGAAAATGATTCATGTTTTGGCGGGCGGAAGCAAGAACAGAAAACGGAGTTCGGGCGCCAAAAGAACAAAACAGGCTTCCGAAGTCTCAATTCTCCAGCATCAAAGCCTCCTCATTATTATTTATTTTTTTTGTGTTCGCTTTTTTCCCGTTCTTTTTTAGCTGTCCCATTTGCATTCGACGTTTCGAAATTTTGTGAGTTTTTCTTGTTCTTGTTCTTGTCTTGTCCTTCTTCTTCTTTGGTATCATTTATCCTTTTGAATAAAAACCTGTGGGTCACAAGGATAGTGATGTTCCGTCGTTTTCTGTCCTCGGCGTCGTCCGATGCGTTCCATTCGACGAGGGTCGACCGTCGAGTGCGGTCTGTAGCGCGTCACTATGGGATCTTTGATGATGTGGTACCGTGCTTTACTCCGTCGTTCGCAATGGAAGTGTCTTTTGGGCAAGGCTCTTCGGCGTCGTCGCCGTCTTCTGTGCGTTACGGAAACCGGCTGGACGACACTGTGCTTTCGAGCAAGCCGTCGGCAGTGAGCCTGCATGGAGATTGCGATGTAGTTCTTGCATTGGATGCTGGCCCGGCAACTCTTGGAAAGTCATTTTCGTATGCTTCCGCCGGAGATGTCGTAAATGCAAGTCCAATGCTGAAGCGGATTATCAAGGCGGGTGGAATTCACTACTCTGCGCATGTTGCATCGACGGTTTTCAATGCGTCGTTGGAGAAGTCAAAGCTTCTGGAGGAAGGAAAGCATCTGAGGCTGTTGTGGGGCGTGCTTGCGAATGACTCAAAGGACGAATTTGCAGAGTACCAAGCATTGAAAGTTGTTCCTGCATCTCTTGAAACCCGTAGAGTCGTCTTTGCTGCGTTCAAAGGGAAGCATGAGACTGCGCAGAAGCCGCAACTAAGCAAACTGAAGGAATTTGCACAGACTATGAGATCACAAGAAAAATTTGATGTTCCTGCGTTTACAAGTGCGTTTGCATTAGAGCCTGTTTCAATTGCGTTTTCGTTGGTTTCTGCTTCCAAGGACGCGGAAAAGGAGGCCATCGACGAGTTTGCCAGACAGATCCATGAATCGCAGCTTGCATCAAAGCCCCAATCAGGAGGAAAGAGACTGAGGTGGATCGATGCGTAAGGATCTTCTCATGCTGTTCTGCGTGCGTGTGTGTGTGTGTGTGTATTTGTTACATATGATTAAACAATGAATTATAAAGCACTGACGTTTGGATTGAGTGGGATTCTGCAACGTCTGTCCGGACGGAATACGCGGCATCGGATGCTCGACCACGTGTTGTGAAAATGGGTCGTCGAGACCGATGACGGCGTTGTCATTCTCATGCAGAGGCAGCAGCGACCATGGATTCCAGTACGTGCTCGGAGGCGGCCATCGCGTCGTCCGCCGAGCCAACTGCAGAGAGTTCAAATTCGGCCATTTCTCTAGGAAAAGCACCCAGCAAGCAGCAGCTGTGCTGCAAACTGTCCAAGAACGTGATAAACCAAGACTCGGCCTGGACTGGAGACTATGCAGCGCAGCATGGAGCTCGGTCGCTCCGGAAATCTGAACTGCTGTACGCTGTCCCCAGTGAGTTCGTTGCACGATAGCAGTTGCACTGAACTTTCTCTCCTATCCCATTTCGCCATCGAGAAGCCAAGACACTTCTGATCCCACGCATTCTCCAGCCTTCTCTCTCTGGCTCTGTTGGTCTGCTGAAGTTTTCCAGGAAAAAAGAAAAAAGAAAAAAGAAAAAAGAAAAAAGAAAAAAGAAAAAACCCTGCACTGCATCTAGGCTTCTTAGATTAGCGACTAGGATTCCACGATGGACTTACTCAAAGAGTTTACGCTCTGCATTTCAAACAGTCATACAGCGCTTGATCCGGCGCCTGAAACGCCGCATTTTGCTGTTTTCAAGTCTGTTGTCGACTCGCTGCATGGTTCACGTTCGCTCGAATCTCTCGCTGCATGCCTGGAATCGATTGCATTGTTCGTCAAAACGACGGATTCCGTGAGTGAAAAGTCTCGAGGACTATCTCTTTTGCATGATTTTCTAAAATCACACATGGATCTGCAGTTTGAGGCATTTGCAGCCAACCAGGACACGATTGCTGCAGCAGTCTTGCAGAGCATTCTCAATGCATCATCATACGTGTCTTCATCGCTGCGCGCCGAATCCGTCAAGGTTGTGGCCGATTTTATGGAAGCGAGGTTAGCTGCGGTGCACAATATAGCTGTTCAGGAATGGGCTGGAATCACGGACTTCGTCTCTCTGGTGGGCTTGCTCCGTGCTCTGGATCATTTCGCGACCGTGTCTCCACAGCATCTGGACTTGGGCATCAAGCCAATTGCAGACATTGTATTGCAGATTGTTTTACAGCTCGATTCAAAGATAGTTGCGCAATCTGTCGGCACTGCGAGTACGACCGGCACTAAAGCCGCGCCATCTCCAGCCTTCGCTGAAGAGGAAACCACTACACCGAAGACTGCCAGCAGCAGCACCCGAAAGCCGAAAGCTGCGGGTCGTAGCACCACCACAGGCATTCGGAATAAGGGCCTTGGAGACGAAAAACGAGCGGGCTCTTCTCTGTCACCCAATCAGGGTTCCCTTCCTGCTGGCGCAGATTCATCTCGTAGAGCACGCTCCTCTGAGAACGTGCGTGAAGCAACAACTCCAGAACCCGTCGACGTTTCAAAGCAAACGTCTGTGTCGCCGGATGCTGCAAATATGTCGAGCATCCCGACGTCTGCATCGTCAACTACGTTGCTGGAGAAGCTGACGAATCCAAAGTTCAAGCATTTCGCGACGCTCTTGTCTGATGCACGGATTCATTCTTTTGGAATATTGGCTGCTGTTGCCCGCGCAATTGGAGACGAAAAGATGCTCGACCCTGTCCGCCCGCTAACTGCAAAGTACATGACGGAAGACTATGCTCGAAAGGCTTGCGGATTTGTTGGAGAATTCTCCAAATCCAAGTTTGATTCCTCGAAGCGTTACATCAATCTGACGGCCCGCAGTATTACATTGTCTGTAGTGCACGCGGCCTTGAAATCTGCCGAGAAGAATGAGTTTTTCTTCTCCATCCGCGAGTATTTGTTCGGCTTGATCCTCCCATCTCGCTGCCCATCGTTCCTGAAAAACAACATTCCCACTTCTGGTGGAAGCTATTTGCTGAGGCATTGCATTGAAAGCTTGTCCTTGCTCTACTCCATTGCTGAGAATCAAAATGCTTCAAAAGCGATTGATGTGCTCTTCCATTTCCTGACGGATGCCGGCTCCTTTTTGATCAATCATTCGCAGGAGTATCTGTTGCGGGATGCTGCGTTGGATTGCATGGCACAGTTATGCCGCAGAGAGGTGGGCAGAACAGGCTCCACGGCGTCGATCAGCCATTTGCTGGGCGATTTCAATATCTTATTGCAAGGCATGACGTCGAGTCTCAATTCGGCGCTGAAGATTGGTGCGGACTCGATGACTGTGGAGTCTGAGAATGGTAGATTGACGAACCTCATTTTAGCGCTCGGTCGGGTTGGCACGTTCTGTCAAGAAGTCGCATTCGTTGATCTCGTCATCCCGTCACTCATCGATACGTTTTCTCTGTTACCGTACCCGAACCCAATCTACTTGATTGTTTGGGAGCAGCTGGTGGACCTTGCTTCTTCGAGAGTCGGGTCCAACTCTTTTCGTGAAGTTATTGATCTTCTCTTCTCAATTTTCGAAAAGTTTGAAGAATCCAATGCCGAAGCACTGAGCAGTTTGTTTGCTTGCTTGCTTAGTCTTGCAAAGCGAATTTCAAATCCAGATAATGCCTGGATGTTGTTCTTGCGGACACTTAAGCACACACATCGCCTGGCTTTTCTTGCGTTCGGAAAGGAGTCCGATGCGTTTGCGTCCAGGAGCGGACTGATTCGCCAGTTTGGCGATTTTCTCCCAGCAATCTCTGTCTTATTGGATCGGAGCAGCATTCGAGATCATTTGGAGGTTGATGAACCGAGCATGAAACTTTTCCGCCGGTTCTGGTTCTATTTTGTCCTCTCAGGGTTCGGCAGCAGTGGTTCTTGGATCGACGAGTGGCGTGATGCGCTTGTCAACATTCCTGCCAAATCACCGCCTCTGGCCTTGAGAAATGCCTATAATTACGTGGAAGTTGAGGCAGAAATCAATGCACTCGTCCGCGGGAAGCCGGACGCGTCTCTTCAAGAACGATTGAGACTTGAGGTTGCTGCCTTGCATTCGACTTGCCGAACCGTGGCATCCAAGCTCTCCTTTGCAGACTGTCTTTATCTCCTGTCCGTTTATCATTTGGAGCGAATCAGGACGATGTCGGTCCGAAACTATCGGGTTTTGGTGTACCTCGAAGATATTTCTCTTACCGAGAAGGGCGACCTATATCGTTGTTTTGAAGTTATCTGTGATACGCTGTTTACTGGACTGTTGGAAATTCTTACGGATGCAGAAGCGTCGTTATTGGCACAGCTCTTCATTTTGAATTTTTGCCACAGCATGCGCAATGTGCGGAGACTATCAAGAAATTTGTTGGTTCAGCTTTCCCGAAAGTACGCCAGCGTTCTGTGGAACGTGGAGTGCGTCGGAGTCATGCTCTCGCTGCTGCAGTTGGTCGCAGACGCGGTGGACAACAACGATGCAGGCCCGTTGTCGTACAACGCGCGCTCTCTTAATATGACCGTCAACATCTCAGAATCTGTCCTGGAGCGGAAAGACTTGCTTGAGCGGTTGTCCACTCTAGCCTTGCGCTGGATTTCTTCTGCAGCGACTCTGGCCCCGCTGTCCATTCAGAACGTTGTCGATTCTTACTTGCTGCGCTGTTCTGATTTTTCGACGGTGACGTCCACCGCTGCGTTTTCAGTGGCTTTACGAGCATTGGACCGTCGGCCCGCATCGACTGGCTCGCCGCAAAACCAAGTGCTCGATGCCCCTGCATCTCCAACGCACGAGGACGCAATTGGTAGGCAGCGCATTCAGTCGCTCTTTTCAAAGATGCATTTATCTGGCGAGTTCCTTCACTCGTTGGATTTGAGCCAAGGGACGTACTACCGCGAATCGATTTTGCCGAACATTCGTCAATGTTTGATCGGTGCCACTAGCCCATACCAATTGGGTGCTGCCATCAATCGAGCAGCTTCCTACATCATGAATGTCCAGTTAGATTGGGAGCTTTTGAAGTTGATGACGGTTCGTGTTTTCAACATGCCATGTGCAGAAGTCGCCAAGTCTGCAGTGGTTGCGTGGGGCTGGTTGCTGACGAGCGCAAATGGTGACCTTGAAGGAGGACTGCTGGGGACAATGTTGCTTTGTTGGGAAAATTCGATCGCCAATCGAGTTGGACTATTTGGACCATCACAGCCGAGCTCGGAGTTGACGTTCCACGATCGATTCGTGAACTTTGTGTACGAGAGGTTTATTGTTGCCGCCGAAAAAGATGAGGAATTCTGCCGTCTGTTCTTCCATTTTGTATCCGTATCCCTCGCGGATGAGGTCATTGAAAACATGTGCACGAAAGTGTACTCCAGGCCTTGTCGCTTCCGGCTCCTGTCTATGGCGCTGCGAGTCATGCACTCAAAGTTTGTGCAGCAAGGATCGGTTCTGTTGCGTCAAATTATTCGCTGTGCTTTGCTGTGGTTCAGAGCGCCTCCTGCATGGCTGGACATCTTGAATGCCGATAATGTTTACGAACAAGCGATGCTCTTGCGCTCTGTCACTCATCAATTTGAAGTTGAGCAGTCTGTTCTCCGGAAACAATTCGCGAAGACTGTTTCAACGGGAGCCAAGAATGTTTCTGGACGGCAGGTTTTGAGTACAGACCAGGATGATGTCCGATCCACTTCGTCCCAGCAAACACGCGCGCTGTCGGCGAGTGGTAGCCTCAAAGAGCAACGTGTTGACACGGCGACGTTGACGTCCGTGAACACCCTGAGCTTTGCGGAAGGCGAACTGCGCGAATTGATGGGACGTCTGGACGTCGTGATTCTCCTTCTCAGTCATGAGTCGGAACGAATTAATGTGTGGTGGAACCCGCAAAGCGAAAAGAACAAGGATCTGAACACTCTCTCCGTTCCTTCGACGTCTGCTGGTGTTACGGTGTCCAGTCCGACAATTGGTGTCAGCGGTGTTTCTGTGGTGCGCACAACTGCGACGTTTACTCGCGAGTCTTGGCGCTCTCATCTGGAGTATGCGTGGAGTTTGTCGCCGCAAATCGCGTACAATCTCTATTCCCGGTTTAGATCCCCTCTTCTGAGGACTGAGCTGGAGGAAATGACCAGACGTTTCGCACCGCAGTTGACTCACGTTTCTGAGGCAGTTCCGTTTTTGATCATCCAACGTGCAGTGGATGAGGATTATTCTGAATTGACCCTGCTTTCGCACTGGATATCCGTGAGTTTGGAGATTGTGATTCCCATGTTTTCCGAGTCGTTTATGCAGCACCCAAATGTTCGGCGGTACGTTCTGCGTTGCCTATCGGATAGTTCTCCCGATGACATTGTGTTTTTCCTGCCGCAGATTATCCAGTCTTTGAGATACGAAGTCGAGCATGAGGTATCCAATGTTCTGCGACTTCTGGCGAGACGAGATCGGTACTTTTGCCACCAACTGCTGTGGGCTCTTCGAACGGAAATCCGTGATTCTCCAATGTCTGCGGCTCGCATGGCACGCGACGTGCAGGTGGACATGACGCTCTCGAACATTTGCAAAGCGCTCTTTGAGTCCATCATCTATGCATTTACGGGGGATGAACTGAGTTTTTATGAAAGTGAGTTTGGATTCTTCGACGATTTAATCCAGATTTCGGGTCGTCTTCGCGAATTTGAGAAGCCTCAACGACGGCAAGTGCTACTGGATGAGGTTGCACGTGTTCCCATGCGCCCCAAGATTTACCTTCCCTCCAACCCCAAAGTGCGTGTCGTCGGTATTCGCAAGGAGAAGTGTATGCCCATGCAGTCCGCTGCCAAGTCACCGATTCTTGTTCCGTTCGAGGTGGTCGAAGAAGGAGAATTGACAAGCATTCCTGGTTCGAATGCTGCAGCCGGTTCATTGCCAAGAGACAAGGAGGAATCGAACAACGAGTCGAAAGGCGAAGACGCCCTTGTGCGTAGCCAGGGTGCGGCGTCTTCGACAATCAAGGCGTGTATCCTGAAAATGGGTGATGATTGCCGGCAAGACCAGCTTGCGCTTCAGATCATTTCGCTGTTCAAGCGGATCTTTGATGACGCCGGCCTTCCATTGTACCTGTTCCCGTACCGAGTAATTACTGTCGCCCACGGTTGCGGAATTATCGAATGTGTGCCCAATACTACATCTCGCGACCAACTTGGCCACCAAGTGGAAGGATCGCTTTACGATTACTTTGTTCAAAAGCATGGTCACAAGGATTCCATTGCGTTCCAACGAGCCCGCCGGAATTTTGTGCAGTCAATGGCCGCGTATTCTGTGATTTCGTTCATTCTGAATATCAAGGATCGTCACAACGGCAACATTCTCATTTCTGAAGAAGGCCATGTAATCCACATCGATTTTGGCTTCATTTATGACATCTCTCCCGGCGGGGACATCAATTTCGAATCGTCTCCGTTCAAACTGACGACAGAAATGGTTGCAGTTCTCGGGATGGGGATCGAAGAAAAGAAGAAGAGAGTGTACTCGGAACCGTACTCCGACTTTGTTGATGGCGTGATCCGTGGTTTCCTTTCGGCACGTCGACACATGGACATCTTTGTTGCTCTCACAGCACTCATGCTGAACTCGGGCCTTCCTTGTTTCAAACCGGACACTATGAAAAACTTGCGAGCACGTTTTGCACCCGAGCTGAGCGAGCGTGATGCAGCCATGTTCATGGCCAACAAGGTCGATGAATCGTTTGAGAACATTCGTACTGTTCTCTACGATCAGTTCCAGCGTCTCGCAGAAGGTATCCAGTGCTAGGGAAAACGCTTTTTTTTTTTAATAATTAAATTCAAATACAAACATAAAATAATCATTATCATGACTAATTGCATGTCAATGAGTGTTCGTTGGCGACGGAAATACTGCTGATTTCCATCAAGACAGTAGCGACAACGACTGCGACGAAGAGGGCGGTGCCCGAGGAACACCAATTCAACTTGCACGCGTTTTCCTGGCAAGCAATAAAAACGCAGTACGCATAATAAGAAGGGGAAAAAAAGGAGAGCAAGGGAGGGAAGAAAATATTCACACGCCCAGTCTACATTCAAGACGTGGTCGCCGGACGATCTGCACCTGAGATAATGTCGAACTGCCTGCCTCGGTGAATCTGATATGCGATTCTTTCCGATCGAAGCGTACCTGCAGGTCTGTATTCCACTCCAGTTCCAAGAAGGACATTCGTTCCCGTCATCCTTTCCGGGAAGCTTCGTTTTCCCGCCGTCCGTGACAGCCGATGTTGTCCTTGTTCGGTCCCATCCAGCGAGTCTACCAAGCACGCACTGACCAGGTCCGGCTTCACCACCCGGGAGGCCACAGCGAATTCCAGCCTTTCCTCCTTCCCAAGCAGCCGTTGTGCCCGGCTTCCATACACCGAGCTACTCGGGTCCGTCGCATCCTCTGAGCCCAAGACGCCTCTCGGATACTGCGTCTCCATAATCTTTTGCAGCCGTTTCTTCTCTGCAAATGCCTTTCCAATCGCCTTTCGCGCCGCCGACGCCAGCACTTCCTCCTCTAAAATCTCTCTCCTGCGAGACGGACACAACAGGTACTTGTCCCCGTCCTTTACAAAATCTGCGGAAACGCTCTTGACAGCAGAAGGCTGCACCGCACCGCAACGAAACGCACTTGGAGTCTTTAGGAATGCAGTTTCGCCCTGCGTCTGCGTCTGCGTCTGCGTCTTGTCAACACTATTTGCGACACCCTCCAGAGCATGTTCACTTCCAAACTCCACAACAAGTCTACTTTTCCATATTTCCTCTGCAGACAACCTGTGGTCGCTTCCAAACAGCGTCGGTTCTGACCGCCGTTGGTGGGCCGGGTAGTCCCCAATCGACGCAACCAGATTCGACGATCGCAAGCCCTTGATGTCCGAGTTCAGAGGCACCGTCCGGACAACATGTTGTGAATAAGGAGCATTCATCGTGGAGCGTATCTGCCGCTCAGAAATCTCAAGCGGACGAAGCGAATCCGGTCCACTCAGCCGAAGAGATATTGGCACCGCACTCACTGTGTTCACGATATGCGGTCGATCAAGAAACTTGTCCAAACTCTTGGCTTGCTTCGCTCTGTTCTGCGTCATCTTCATGCTCAAAACCCTCACTCCAAAATCACCAAAACTCCAACAAACACCCACACGCCCACTTTCCTCTTTCCCTTTCCCTTTTCTCACACTACTCTGCACGTCAAAAAATAATAATAAATGACTTGACTAATTAAATATTATTGAAGAAAAAACCAATATAATCATCATCATAGCAACCAAAAATACAACAACAACAACGACAAAAAACAAGAGAGAAGTAAAGAAAAGGAATAGACTCGTTTGGGAATAGGAAAAGTAAAACTCGTTGGGATTTGCAATGAAGCACCGGCCTTTTCAGCGTGGAAAGCAACCACCACCAAAATGAGACTACGACAGCTGGGTAGCATCAAGGAGGATTGGCAAAGGAACGATGAAAAGAGTCTGCTGGAGGCTTTGGTTTTCTGTGGATCGTCACGGACTTTTTGGGAGAGACCAAACCGAGTTTTTGAGTAAATTAGAGCAGACAAAGACAGGAGACAGAGGCAAAGACAAAGACAAAGACAAAGACAAAAACAAGAGACAAGAGAGGGAGAAGAAAAGACAAATGGCGTTTACATTGCTTCATCTGTTTCAATCTGTGCTGCTTTTCGCGAATGCAGTCGTCATTCTACACGAAGGACGATTCCTAAAGAAATGCATGTTTTCTTTTCTCCCCCTTATTCGTTTATTCTTTTTGCGTGTAACGTTGACGAATTTGCTCACCGTGTTTCTTTCTCCTATTTCTTTTCTCTCGATACTTCTTGTTCTTTCTGTTGCCGGTCATGTGTAGTTGGTCTTCATTATGCTGCGGATCGGTATCCGGGTGAAAATCCCGCAAAACAGCAAATAAGAAACTTCATTCATGCGTGCAGACTTTTGCTTCGAAGTATGTGTTGTTCGTTTGTTAGTTGTGTTTTTCCATATGGTTTTGTGTTTTGCTTTTATACATGAGCGTTTTGTTGCAGTTCTCTGACAAGTCCGGTTTTGTTGTTTTTATTTTTTTTGAGATAATATCATATTTAATTGATGAATAAGTAGTTCCGCTGATTGGAATCAACATTATCTGCATCATCTTTCTCATTCTGTTTGGCTGACACGCACGCACACAGACAGACAGACAGACAGACAGACAGACAGATGGAGAGAAAGAAAGAAGGAAAGAAGGAGAGAGAGAGAGAGAGAGAGGCGTATTGCTCTTTGAAAGAAAGTGTCCTTTTATAACAATTTGTAAATACTGAAAGAATGTCATCGATGTGTGAGTGAGTGAGTGAGTGAGCGAGTGAGTGTATGGCAACATGTACGGGGTTTATGTAATATACACCTTTCGGCATTCGGCAAACGGAGTGCTGAGACCAGTTCGTCGATCAAAGACGGCGGTTGTTCGCGGATCCATCAGCGATTCTCGGATTGCAGAAGCAGAGTACACAGAGCCGCCAGGCATCACTGCGATTGGAAGGTTGTCTTCGTCCATAACAGACTGGTTTTCTCGGCAGATCAGAATCGAGTGGTCGAATCGTGGACAAGGAAACTGCGCAGAGACGCTCTTAAACGACGCTGAGCATATCGGACATCGAGAAGAATCGCAAGACGCATCTCCACATTTTCTGCATACGTCCGTACATACATCCACAAACAGTAAGTAAACAACCCTGTTCATAACATAGAGAATAAGAGAGAATGAAAAAGAGAACAAAAAAGGAGACAGAATTGAAAAACATACGGAGTTTTTAGACCACAGATGCCAGAGGCGAGAACCATGTTGAATGCCGAGGAAGGCGAAAGTGAGAGTAGTGAGCAATGATCTTCTTCGAACAACTTGACGAGCGTGTCCCACCGGTCTGCGCTCAAAAGCGCCTGGTACTCTCCAACGAACGCCGTAGCATCCGAGAATGCAGCATTTCTCATCAATTTTGCAAACACCAACAGCCCCATTGCAGACTGGATGAGGTGCAGATCGACATCAACAAACTGGGGAAAGTACTCCTTTGCATGAGCCACGGCTGCAGAGACCTGCGCCTTCCTGACCAACTCAATAAACTGTTGCATACGAAGCTCCAATTCCAGCCGTGAATGGATGGACCGTAGCCGAACCCTGTTTTCTGCGCACCACTCCAGCGCCGAAGCACAATCTCCGGCGCGCAAATCCTCCAAAACATGCTTGAGAGATGCAAACACATCGAGATCCACCAGCTGTGTAATCGCCGCATCCTGCGCCAGCTGACGCGCAGTCTCATAGTACCCTTGTCGCAGAAGATGATCCGAAAGCAGCCTATTTACTCGGATGCGTACCATGTCGGCTCTTTGAAGCTCAGCCCATTGCAACTGCTGATACTGGCTCGCAGCACGACTGCCACTCGCACCATCACCACCAGTGCTGCCGCTGCTGCTGTCTTTGCTCTTGCCGCCGTCACCGCCACTGCTGTAGAACAGACGAGGTTTTCCACGAAGAGCGCAAAACTGCGAAAGCTCGCTGAACGTGGAGTGGATGACCGAGTGCTCGAATCCACGTTTGAGCATCGATACTCGCGCCGAAATGTCAGAGACAACGCGATTTTCGTCTTCGACAGCCGACGAAAACTTGGAGCGAAGATCTCGGAGTCGCACCAGGATCTTGTCGATCGAAGCAATCGTCGTTTGCTCATTCGTATCTTGCTTCTTCAAAAGCGCATCAAGCGCCTTCTCCAGCGTCTGAACTTCCTTGTCGAACAGCTTTGACGAATGCCGAGCATCTCGATTCAAATGATCTAAAGGCACTCGGAACAGCGACCGCTCAAAATCCATCCTTCCCCGCTGTCTGTGTGTCTCTCTCTCTCTGTGTGTGTGTGTGTGTGTGTGTGTGTGTGTGTGTGTGTGTGTGTGTATTCGTGTACAACGTAAACC